>VDFB02000363.1:77321449-77387311 GCA_007258455.2 Sequoia sempervirens | reverse complement strand
ATGTCTGAATTGTAATTGATTTAACTTTGAAACTTGATTAAAGAAAAAATATTCAATAAAAAACTATCTAACTAATTGGAAGCACTAGATATCGGAGTTACAAATCTAAATTCGAAAGAATTGGAATTTTATCTTTCAAGGAAAAAAGTTATGTGTTATACGGTGTGCGATCACTTTTTAAAAATGTTGTTTTTTGAAAAAAACCAATTTTCATGGGAGATGAAAAAAGAAGTGCAATCTGATTCCAAAAAAATTGAAAAAAATATTTTTAGAATCTACAGACAAAATATGACAAGACTCTAGTTTGCATCATCTTCAAATTCCTTATGGTTTAATTGCTATAGGTGCCCGAATGTGGAGATTGTGTTAAAAAAAAAATATCAGTGTCCAGTTTGGCCAAAAATTGTAAACCACTATTTTGGGATCACCCATTTACATACTTATGATGCAGGATTCTCACCCATTTTATCTGTGGTTCACAATGCATTCACCATATTAATTTAGCCCCCAGGGATTTATTCTGCATTTCCAGGTTTTTGAAACCAAGCCCTCCATCTTCCTTGGTTCTGCATAATTTTTCCTAGGAAATCAATGCAATTTTCCTCTTCTCCTCATTTCCTTACCAAAATAATTGTTTGAATATTTTGTTAGTTTGGCTGTACATCCACTTGGGATACATAGAACTAACATAAGGTATATCGGGAGTGCTAAGAGAATGGATTTAATTAGTGTGATTCTACTGGCCCATGTCAACCATTTTTCCTTCCAAGAGTTCACCTTTGAATTTTCTTTGAGGTTTAGGGGGTCCCACAGACTAGTCAACCCTAGCCCTTTTGCCAGAGGAATGCCTATATAGGTAAATGGGAGCTCACCTCTTTTGAAGCCTAAAACCCTTAATATCTCTTGTTCCTTTTGCACTGATGTGTTAAAGAAAAAGATTTCTGACTTTCTTTCGTTGACTTCCTAACCTGAAGCTTTGGCATACTTCTTGAGGATTGAGTTCAAAAATATAGTTTCCTTCCTCTTTGTTTCCCCTATTAATGTTGTATCATCAACAAATTGTTGATGGGAGACTACTTGAATATCACTTGTCACCTTTATGCCTTCAATTTGGGATGAGTTGATGCCTTGAGCAATGGACCTTCCCAAGGCCTCAACCATCAAAATGTATAGAAAGGGAGAAACTAGATTTGCTTTCTGGAGTCCCCTTAACACCTCAAAAAAGCCTTCAGGTGATCCATTGACAAGAATTGAGAATCTAGGGGTGGATATACAATTATAAACCCAATTTAGTCATCTCTTGTTGAAGCCAAAAGCTTCAAGAACTTTGATCAAAAATCTCTAATCCACCGTGTCATAAGCCTTCCTTATGTCCAGTTTGATGATCATATTCACCTATTTGTTTTGGTATATTGAGTGGATTTTTTCTTGGACAATGATTATTCCATCCTTGATTGCACATCCTAGAAAAAAACTTGTTTTTTCTTTAGCTATTACTGATGGGAGTATGAGTTTTAGTCTATTTTCCATAGCCTTTGTCATCAATTTGTATATAGTATTGCATAGGGAGATTGGTTGATAGTCATCCAATGAGTTCAAAACTTCTTTCTTGGGAATCAAAGCTAAAAATGTGTTATTAGCTTCCTTAAGTAGGCAACCTAAATTAAACGAAGCTTCAATTGCTTCCACTAGCTCATCACCAATCAACCCCCAAAACTTTTGAAAGAAGCCAGTTGGGAGACCATCTGGCCTAGGGGCCTTATTTGGATGCAGTTGGAAGAGAGCCATTTTTATTTCCTCTTTTGTGAATTTCTGATTGAGCATCTTATTCTAATCCCCAGTAACCAACTTTGGGATGAACTTTAGGAGTTCTTGTTGGTGACACAAATTTGAGTCTTCACCATTGTTGAGAAGGCTATTAAAGAATCTCACCACTTCTGCTGTTATTTTCTCAATCTCATTCACTGTAGATTCATTAGGACATCTTAGACTCGTAATTCTATTCACACTTCTTCGTTGCCTTGTGCTATTGTGAAATAATTTGGTGTTTCTATCCCACTCTTTGAACCAAACCTCCCTAGATTCTTGTCTCCAAAAAAAATCTTCTTTGGCTAAGAAATCCTCATACTTTCCTAGTAGCTCTTTTGCTTTATAATAGCTCTAAAGTTTTAATCCATTTTGCATTATATCTTCTTCCAGTTCTTGAAGATCTCCTTCAATGATTTCCTTTGATTCAAATTTTTTTTGAAGCAATTCCAATCTCAATCCTTAATTTTCTACTTAAGCCACTTTAGTTTAATTATCAAACATGACATCTTTGATCCCTTAACTTTTATTTCTGCCCACCATTCCTCCACAAGATTTGGGAAGGTTGGATCTTTAAGCCACATGTTTTCAAATTTGAAGGGCAAATGAATCAGACTTCTATCCTCTTATATATCCAACTGAATTGGGAGATGATATGAACCCACACTAGGGGAGATGGTGGCCTCAAATGTACACTAGAAGCTATCCAGCGCCCCCCCCCCAAAAAAAATAAAAATCTATCCAATTTCCTTCCTCTGGTTTTTCCTTTTCCACAATCCAGTTTGGCCTTTGTGGATGTGTGTTGTTTAACCCTTAGATTTCATTTGGGGGATGCTTCCTCTAATTCATCCTCTGATTTAGCTACGACTGCCAACATCAATTGTTGGTCCAGTTGGAGCTCTGACCCCTTTAAAATGTCATCAAGGTCCTCCTCTGCATTTCTTTGAGGATATACCACTGGTTGGTTAACCCCTTCATCTCTCATGGCTAACTACAAAAAAAGTTTCATTTATGTCCTCTATGTCTATTATTTCAGTTTCCCACCATTTTCCTATCCTAGTTTCCTCTAGCTCTTTTGGAGTCATTGAAATCCCATCTTGGCCATGGCCTTCAGCCTCCTAATTTTCCTCCTCATTTCCCCCTTGACTTGAGATAGCCATAATGTTTTCGATAATTTCTTTCTCCAATGATTTTGTGTCCTTCATTAAGCTCCTTAGTTCTTCAAGGCAGTTCATTCCTCCCTTAGGGTTTTACTCCCATCCTTCCTTTATTTTTTTAAACTCTGTGGTAACTGAACCGATCGGTAGCTTTGTCCTTGTCTGCTCCTTTGTCACATTAGCATCCGTCAATCCCATGGGTTTGGGCATTGAGGAAGGCTTCTCCCAAAACAACCTTCATCTAGAGTCGAGTCCATCGTCTTCCCTATTCCTTTCAAGTAGCTATAAATGTATCCTTTACTCAGAATACAACTTCCCCCTTTTTAGTCCACATTTATCTTTTGAAACCACTCGCCCTTCTCTGTAAGAATCTCCAAATTGTCTAAAAATCTAAATTCAGTGTTTATATCCACCTGGATTTTGGCTGAGCCTGATTTTCCCGTTAGAAATTCTTCTTTAATGCCTATGAAAGTTCCTAGGGTACCTTCGATCTTTTCTAAAGTTTCTTTGCACCAATACTCCAGAGGGATATTTTCCAAAGTTATCCAGTACATAAAGTATTTCAGCTAGGGATTTGGCTCTTACTCGTCCTTCATAATGGTCAACTAGCCAGTTGTTGATTTCCTTGCCTAATGCCTCCTTGCTAGTCCATTTGAAAAACATGTCGCAGTACATCAAATAATCCCACTGAGGTTGAAGATAATTGTTTGGAATCGATAATATCTTGCTTCTTTGATTCGATGGGGTGAAGGGATTTTCAATCTGGGAAGTCGACTTCAGAACCCATACCTTGGTAACTCAGTTTGGGCCTCCCCTTCCATAATTCTTCCCAGGATTGAAATTGAGCTGGTTTCTCTGGGTTCTCTAGGGATTCCATTTTCTTTCATCTCCATCCTTCGCCTAGAATGGAGGTTTTCCAGGTCATCAATTCCCTAACCACCCATACCTATTTGACGAATACCATCTTGGTTTCCATGCTTGGTTCCGATTCCCATGTGTTTGAACACCTACCTCCACATGTCTTTCATTTGCTTAGGTGCCACTTGTTTGCCGATTTTCTTGGTTCCTCCTCCATCTATTAGAGTTATGCTGACTTTGCACATTCTTTCATGCTTGATTTCGCTCTTGCTGTCACTCCATTCATTCTTATTGATTTAATAATTAATTATTAAAGGAATGTGCAAGTGGGATTTAAATAAATAAATAAAATATTTATTTATCATTAATGAATGGATAATCTTGAGAGATTAAAGGATAATTAAATAATTAATGTAATTATTTAATTTAAAAACTGGGAAAGTGGATAATTAAATAATAATTATTTAATTTTGGAAGGAAAAATGCATGATTAATTAAATAATGTTAATTTATTTAATTAATTTAGAAGAATAAGGATAATTAAAGACAATTAGATAATTTGGATTTATCTAATTAATCAAGAAGATAAATAGGAGTTGAAGAGATAATTAAATAATAGGATTTATTTAATTAATTAAGAAGATTAATAGGAGTTAAATACATAATTAAATAAATAGGATTTACTTATTTAATTAAGAAGATTAATGATAAAGTGAATTAGTTAAATAACATAAATCATTTAATTAATAGTGGAATATATATTAGTGATAATAATTAAATAATTGAAACATTATTTATAAAATCATTAGGAAATAATGATATTGGTGCTAAAACGTTACTTGCAGGTTAGGAGAATTTAGGGTATCTATAGAAGTCATGGTGACAACAAAAAAGATCACCTATCATAGTGTTCTTCTACAAGACCTCAATATGTAAAAACATGGAGAGAATAATATAAAGCTTAGTAAAGTATATAAGGAAATTTAATAAAAGCTTAGAGGAGGCAATTAAGGATTTTTTGGAGCTAATAATTTTCATACTCTAGGAGAAGAGGCATAAATCCCTAAAAGAAGAGGAGATAAGAGAGAAATAAATCAAGGAGGTAGGGTATAATCTTATCATAGAATAGAAGGAAAAATTGGCACAAGCCCAAGCTAAAGAGCTCTGAACAAAAAAAGGGTAGATACCTCGATAAAAGGGGAACAAATGAAAACAACCAAGATACGAAAAGAAACCACAGAGGTCTCACCAAGAAGCTTCTTGATTCCATATTGGAAGAGGAAAGCACAAAGAAGCAAGTGACACCTCCTCCCATAAGTATTCAACCAAGTGGTAGGGATGATAGGGGATAAGAAGAAAATATTGAAGAAGCATCTACATCTACCTCCCACATACAATCCATCAAATATTTATAGGTGCAATGAAATCAATTGCAACTGACACACACACCACAACTACTCCAATTTCCAGTAATCGGTTCACAAGTAAATTTTCAAATATCTCCCCACTCTAAAAACTTCAGCTAGGGGATATATTTCATGCTAGTGCTAGAGAAGAGATACATGTGGAAGGTGTAGAAAAATTACAAGAGGTAATAAATAAATACCATACCCCACATATAAAGGGACACTTCCCTTCTCTTACCACAACTCAAATAGTTGGTGGATGGCTTGTAGTAAGATTTGCAGTCATAGAGGGCCAAAATAACATATGAAGCAAATAAATTTTGAAGAAAAAAGTAGACGAGGCTACAAAGAAATGTGTAACAACACATTCCTAACTAGAGGTACAAATAAAGAATATTGAAGGAAGCATAGTGGAGGCTAATTTTCATTATACCAATTTTGTCTTGAATGGCTGAACCTCACCAAGAACTTAAAGGATAAAATCACACAACTAGAGACTCAAATAGTGCAAATTGCCTCCTCATATGATTCACTAAAAGATATAAATGGTGCAATAAGAGCACAAGTAGAGAATATGCACACTTAGTTGCAAAAGGTCTAGGAACAGAGGGAATAAATAAAGATGCAAATCAAGCAACTAAGGGAAAAAATCAACATCAATTTGGTGCACTTAACTAGAGTTTTGGGGGATGCCAAATATAGCATAATAGATTCATATACCTACTAATCTTGTGGAGGTAGAAGCAACAACCATAAACACTCAAGGACACAAGGCACTCAAGCAAGTAAAACAACAATGGGATATTTCATTGGTGCAATTAAAGGTGATATACAAGCACATCCTCCCAAGGATTTGAATATGTCTTGAAGAAAAATAATTTTAAAAGGGTGGGTGATGTTAACATGACATAGGGAAAAGACTAGAAGCTACTGCAACATGTTGTGCATAGGACTTGCGGAACCTAAGGTTGATAAGGAAGATGGAAAAGGGGTTCCCTATAAAGGTTGCATCTCTCTAGGAGATAGAATTAATATATGTATGCAATAGATATCATATTAGGACATAAGAAAATAAGAGAATGAAATAGATTGTAATACAAAGCAGAGACTAAGACCTGCTATTGTATCTATTATATGAGTATATGAATATATGGAGTTATAAGGATTAATTTAGTGCATGTGTTATGAGTTAATGTTGTCTTTATTTAAATTATATATGAAATATTGACAAATATAGTTTCTTATTACACTTACTTGTTTCTCTCATTGTATCCCTTGGGGTATAAACAAACTACATAAGAAATAATAGGGAACATAGCTTTGACTGTAATTTCCCCATTTCTTCTTACCAACAATATACATACAATATACATATATAGATATATACATATACATATATGCATATATATATATAAATATACATATACATATACATAGACATATACATATACATGCATGCATGTATACATATATACATACATACATAAATGGATATGTATGTAATTATGTATATATGCATATGTATTATAATTTATGAAGCCTAGTATTAGGGACTACATCTATAGAAAATATTGTATCAAGGTTACTTCATTTGAACATTGCATGTATGATGTGAAGTGACTTGTTTTGTCCTCTAAAATGTATGTAGATAGGAGAAGAAGATGCTACAATGGGGTGCCCTATTTATATCTAACCAACCTAGATAATATTCATAATCTACTTATATAGAACCGTTAATGATGCAAGAGAGTTTGGGTCCACAAGCAATCTTGCATTGCCCAAAAATATTTATTTCTTAGTTTTGATTTTTGGCTTCTAGTAGTGTAGTTGGTTAGTTGTTCAAGGGGAAAATTTCAGAATTTTTTTGGATAAATTGATGATTTCATCTTGTATAGAAGCCAAAGGGTTGTCATGGATCAATTTCATGAAATCTGGATGAAAAATAAGCAAGTTATGGTCTTGTAAGTTTTTTCCCGCTATCAAACATTTGAGAGAATATGTGAATTAGATGATTGTGGGATTTGAGATTATTGTAGGTTATGGGCTTTTAGGTTGCAACTAAACCTTTACAAAAATCCTAACTGAATCAAAACTTTGTTTTGGTGTGATAATTGATGGCTTTCAATGGATTTTCCCATATTATGGAGATTTACATGTGAACTAGATGATTATGAGATTTTAGATTGCTATGGGGTGCAAGATTTCTAGCTACAACTAAACCTATGTGGAAAATACTAAGTGAATGGAAACTTTATTTTAGTATGATACTTGATGAAATTTCCTACATTGTAAGAAAAGTGATATCATTCGACCTTGTGGGGATTCCTTGTGCATCAATACATTTGTGGGAACTTTAACACCATTGTCATTTTGGGGTAATTTCAAAAGCATCTAAACATGGTGTGGATTTTGGTGCTACCTGTCTCTTGTAGAAGTTCCATGTATATTGGAATTTTTGTAGGTAATTCCTAGTGAACTAAATATCATGATTTAATGAACCAATTTTGATGAATAGTTCTACCTATGATGTCAACTTGACACACGATGATATCATCCAATACAAATTATAAGAACTTACTATTCAATTGAACCTAAAGTGGAATTTCATGTTTGAATTTTTTGAATATTAACTTTCTACTTGCATTTGAATTTATGGTTTTTGGGCTCACTATTGCATCTTGTAGGAACTTTGAGGTCATTTGGACTTGCAAAATTCTAACCTACATTTTTTTTTGAGTTTCTTGTAACAAATTAGAGGTTGTACATGGCCTAGTTTGAATCTGATTTATCTTCCATGGTTGAGTATGAAGGATGCTAAAATGAATGTACTCCTAAAATTGAAATTCAACTACTAGAAATTAAATTCTTTTTTTCTTGGGTTTGTATAAAATATAATGTATATAATAAATATTTGGTTGTGTGATTGATTAATTTGATAGAATCCCCTAATCTCAACGACACCAAGTGGTATCATAGTAGGTTGTGAGAAGATAAATTATTGTGTTTGTGTTAGAGAAGGAACCGTAGAGGAATTTTTTGTGGGTAAGGAAAAGAGTAGAGCTACAACTACTAAAGATTTGAGGAGACATGACACATAAGGGATGAGGCCAAAGAGGAGCAACATTATGAGCTAGATATATGAACATCATTGAAATGCTGAAAGGAATTGAAAAAATATTAGAGGTGATAAATTCAACGCAAAGGAGAGGGGTACATGTTGAAGATGTTGGTAAAGATGAATAGGAAATGATGTTAGAAGGAGAAGAAAAAAATGAGGAAATGAAGAAGTAGATCAAAAAGAGGAAATATTTTTGAGGGTAATGTCTAGAATGAGTAGTCGACTGAGGATAAAACATCCTAGTTTTAATGGAATCCTGAAATCTAAGGAAATTATAGATTGGATAATTGAAATAGAGAAATATCTTGACTTTGAAGGAACAAAAGATGAAAATAAAATTAAGTTTTCTTGTACGAAGTTGAAAGGTCGCACAACTTTATGGTGGGAACATCTGAAAATAGAAAGACAAAGATGAGGCAAGAAAAAGATTATGTCATGAGATAGAGTGATGAAAAATCAAAGGTAAAATTCCTACCAAAAAAAACAAATTATGTTAATAAAGTTACATAACCTAAAACAAAAGGAATCCAAAATAAAAGAATTTATAGAAGAGTTCTATCAATTGATTATTTGGGTAGGACATGTGGATGATGATATTAAAAAGGTATTAAGGTATTTAAATGGTCTACAATTATTAATTCAATATGATTTAAGCATGGTACAATTGAAGATAGTAGAATAAGCCTACAAGTATACCTTGAAGGATAGAAATTGGCTAGGAAACAAAAAAATAATTCTAGAGGTAGAGGAAGGTTCTTGTGTTGAAGAGGAAAATCTAGTGGTGGTAGAGGCTACCAAGGTAAGTAAGAAGAAGTTAGCACCTCTAAAACAAGTTCTTATACTTAGGATACTAAAGAGGAGGTTATGCCAAAGGTAGAGGTGAGAATTTTAGAGGAAGAGGAATCTTTGGAAGAGGAAGAGATAGAGGTTTCAATGGTAATTATTATCAATGTGAAACTGTATGGAATTTGAGTGTCCATAGATACAACATATTAGTAGTAAAGGCAAGGAAGCCAAAATTCATGTGGTGCAAGAAGAAGATGAAAACATAGCTTCACCAAAGAATTGAGAATATCCAAAAGATGGAGAACCATTGATGTTGAGGATAATTTTATTCAAACATGACAAGGAAAAGTAAGAACCAACACAATGGATAATTTTTTTTAGGACCATATGTATGTCTAGAGGGAAATGTAGTAGGGTGATCATTGATAATGGCAACAATAAAAATATTGTGTTAGAAGAAATGGTGGAGAAGTTACAGTTGAAGAGGATGAAACAACATAGTCCCTCCAAGGTTTATTGGCTACATAAGGGACATCAATTACTAGTAAATGAACAATGTTTGGTGAATTTTCACATAGGGAGTTATAAGGATAAATTAATGTGTGATATTATACTAATGAACACATGCCACATTTTATTGGGTAGAGATTGGAAATATGATAGGAAGGTCATCCATGATGACAAGATAATTTGTTATAAAATAAAGAAAAATGGGAAAGAGTATACCTTGAATCCCATGAAGGATAAGGATGAGGAGGTAGAGAAGAATCTCAAAGTTTTCTTGGTAATTGAGATTTTTTTGGAAATATTTGAAGGAGAAGGCATGATATGATTTTATTCCTAAACATATAGAGGTTAGGAAAACATAGAAGAAAGAGAAAGTGTTTGATGAGGTACAAGATATGTTGAGAAATATTTTAGGAAGTTTTAAAAATAATTACTTGATATACTACCACCAATGAGGAGCATTAGTAATTTTATGGATTTGATACCATTGTCTAGTTTTCTAAATAAGGTATAGTGCAGAATAAATCCAATGGATAATGAGGAGATTAAATTCAAAGTATAAGAATTTCTTGGAAAAAGGTTTTATTAAAGAGAGTTTACGTTTGTGTGTTGTACTTGTAGTACTCGCACCAAAGAAGGATGGTGAATGACAGGTGTGTGTAGATTCAAGATCCATAAACAAGATAATAATCAAGACATATTTCCTTTGCCCTAGATGGATGACATAATGGATTGCTTGAGTCGAATGAAATACTTTAGAAAGATATATTTGAAGAGTGTATACCAACAAATAAGGATCAAAGAAGGATATGAATGGAAGACTGCCTTCAAGACAAATGATGACCTATATGAGTGGTTGGTAATGCCATTTGGGTTGGAAAATTCCCCAAAATTAACTTCATGCAACTGATGAATGAGGTACTAAAATATTTTCTTGGAAAATTTGTAATTGTATACTTAGATGATATTTTTATTTTTAGTAAAATAAAATAAGAAAATCTTGCACATATTAGAACAATTTTGTAAATATAGAAGGAAGATAAACTATTGGTGAATTTAAATAAATATGGTTTCATTAAAATCAAACTAGTGTATCTATGGTTTGTGGTGTCAAAAGAAGGTCTAAAAATGGACCTAGAGAATGTTAATGCTATTTTTGATTACCCTTCACCAAAAATTATGTTTGAAGCCAAAAATTTTCATGGATTAGTGAGCTTCTACAAGAAGTTCATATGAAATTTTAGTGGAATTTGTGCTCCAATCATGGAGACAATAAAAGGGAGTTAGAGAGTGTTTGGATAGCTGCAACAAATAATAGTTTCTAATTGTTGAAGGGGAAGGTGAATACACAACCAATGTTAGCACTTCCAGATTTTGGATTTTTTTTTCAAGTTGATTATGATGTAAGGGAAAAAGCCATTAGAGTTGTGATAATTCAATAGGTAGACCCATAGAATATTTTAGTGAGAATTTTAATGAAGCCAAAAAAAAAAAAAATATTTATGAAGATTTCTATGCCACTGTGCAAGAATTGAAGAGGTGGAGACATTTTTTTCTTCCCAAGGAGTTTTTGTTGTACATGGATCATCATGCTCTACAATTTATAAATAACCAGGGTAAGTTAAACTAGAGACACATGAAATGGGTTGATTTCTTATAAATATATATTTTTATTTTGAAGCATAGGAGCAATCAGTCTAATTAGGTAGTTGATGCATTGAGTAGAAGATGTTTGTTGTTGAATGAATTATGAGTAAATTTTGTGGGATTTGATTCTATAATGGAATTGTATGAAGGAGATGATGATTTAAAAGATGTTTGGATTTCTTGTAAGAGTCTAGTATAAATGGATAGGACTTCATGGTTGGAATGTTTCATCCTAGAATGATTGTTGTTCAAAGGGAAGAAATTGTGTATATCTTGAGGATTAATGAGGGAAATTTGATAAGGGGAAAACATAGTGGAGGTCTAAGTGGACATTTTAGTGTTGAAAATACAAAAATGTAATTGAATGATGGTTATTATTGGCTAGGTATGAGTGTGGATGTGAATAATATGGTCTAAAGTTGTAAAATTTTCTAGCATGCTAAGGGAAATAAACTAAACATAAGATTGTATCAAAATTTAACTATACTAGAGAGGCAGTGGGAACAAATTAATATGGATTTTTATTGGGAATACCTTGAGAACAAAGAGGCAATGACTCTATTTTTCTTTTATTATTGATAGGTTCTCCAAAATAGTATATTTCATCCCATTTAGAAGAGTAGTGATGCCTCCCACATATTAACATTATTTTTTAGGGAGATAGTTAGGTTGAATGACCTACCTATGAATAAATGGAGATTCAAAGTTTGTAGGTCATTTATGGAGCATCTATGAAAAAAAATGGGAACATAGTTGGTTTTTAGTTTAGTCTACCATTCATAGACGATGGTGAAACAAAGGTTTTCAATAGAAGTTTGGGAAATTTATTGAGATGTATGGTAGGAGACAAACCTAATCAATGGGACATGGTATTGGACCAGGAAAATTTTTCCTATAATATTTCAATCAATAGGAGTGTGGGAAGAAGTCCCTTTTTTATTGTTTATGGATATATTCCTAGAGGAGTAGATGAGTTGAGAGAGTGTAGATTTGAATAAAATGAGTGTTGTAGAAGATTTTACTAAGTATATTAATGAGTTATATAGGAAAGTTAAAGAATGTTTAGAGAAGAGTTCCATCAAATACAAGAAGAATGATGATATGCATAGAAGAAAACATAATTTTTAGGTAGGGGATTCGATAATGACACATTTAAGGAAAGAAAGGTTCCCACAAGGAACATACAATAAATTAAAGTGGAATAAGATAGGCCCATGTAGTGTCTTGAAGAAATTTTCATCCATTGCTTATGAAATTGGAACTTCTAATAGGGATAGACATATATCCCATCTTTAATGTTTCAGATTTGTATAAGTATTATAAAGGGGAGATAAATACACTATGCAATACTATACAAGCTTGAACTATGAACAAGAATGGACACACCAACTTCTTGAAAAGAAGTTTCAGATAAAAAAGGGTGGTTAGCTCCCAAGTGGAAAAGAAGACTAGAAGGAAGGAATATGGGTGAGTGCATGATCATGGTAGGCCAAACTATGCCTCTAAGTGGCTATGAAAATATAGAAAAATAGACTTAAGAAACTTCACATAGAAATTTGAATAGTTTATTAACATAATTTGGAAAATATGGAGGATAAAATTGTAGCAAATTGAATGGAGTTTGTAGGCTACTAGGATTTTTTTGAAAAAAAAAAATTGTGAAAATTTGAGATTTCAATACAATAGGTACTTTAATTTTTGAAAAAATAAATAAAAAGCATGTGTTTGTCTAGCCAACCTAGGTATGAGTTTTTTTTTTAATCTTTCAATATAAGTAGAGGACACATGCCTATATGTTGCACATTTTTTTGTATTTTTTTACAAATAAATAATTAGTTATTAATTTTTTAGTAGGAATTTTAAAAATATTAAAAACTGTTTGTTCGACCACCCTAACTTGGTAAAAAAATTATGAAATTCTATATTTTTTCAACCTATATTTTGTGATGCATAGAGTGTCACGTATTTCAAATTCGTAAAATATGTAACCATTTAAAAGTTATAATTTTTTTTCAACTATCCTATCAATCAAGAATTTATGCATAGTGCATGTGGAAAATAAATAATAATTATCTATTAAATTTAAAATAAAGCATATTTTATATTGGTAGATTGATAACAATTTACTAAATAAACCATTTTAATTTCATCAAATTTGGATTAAAAAATTCGTTAACACGAAGGGTGAAGTTTGAAAAACCAAGGGAAACCTATAAACACGTTGGGGTAGTTGAATTTTCAAGTTTGACACCCCAAGCCAAATCCCATAGCATTCTCAAGGCAATAATCGAGGCAAAAAAATTGTTAGAAAAAATGGATATCCAATAGGAACATATATCCATTTTTTAAAGTAAAAAAAAATTATCTATTTTTTTAAAAGTTAAGAAAGAGATCCATTTCTTGAAAAATAATTGTTGACTATAAATTAAAGTTTAACATATGTTATATTAATTAACATTTATTCAAAATATTAATATATACTATAATATAATATATGATAAATTAATATATAATATTTAAAATTGTAATGGCATAAATTTGCATCTAGTGAAAATTCCCATTATAGTACCCCCATTTTAGCCTTACAAGTTTGATAATGTAAAAGTCTGCTACATTTTCCCTACTTCGCACATGTGTCCTCATCATTTTGCATCAGTGAGGGAATTTATATTGAGGATGTTTGTGCGTCACACACTACATAGATATCTTTGTGCCGCGCTTTCGTCTTGACAAGATTCTTGCATTGAGGAATGCTGGAGGCATTATGTTTTTGACCAATTGGCAAATGTAATGTCGTTCTTCAAAATTTGACCACTCAAGAATGAATTCTTACCTCCAAATTGGCCATTTGTATTTCATTCCTTCATTCGATCACTATCTCTAGCTCATTCTCACTTCACACTTCACTTCTATTCACTTTCTTGCTCTCTTTATTTCACTTCTACACCATTTTGCTGCTCCTACACCATTATTATTGCAGGTTGTCAAAGCTCTACTCCATTGGTGTGGCAGTTTTTTTCTTCTCCTTCCTCTTTTAGCTTCACAAGCTCATAGAAAGGGAGGGTAATATTGGTTTATTTGCTTATTTGCATTATCTTACTTGTAGAGTAGCATCCAATTTGTCTTTGCACTCTACTAGATATTGTGTCTATTCTATCTATTTCTTTATCACTTTTCTACATCTTGTGGTCTATCAGTTGTTTGTGGAGGTGGGAGCATGAAAGTGGGGGTTTGATTAAGGCAAACCTCAAAACACAACCATAACTTTTTTCTGTTACTATGTGTGTAGATGCAATTCGATTGTGTGGAGCTTGCTGGAGAATTGGACCTTCAATGAGTTGACATTCTTCTTCTTTCTTCCTTGTCATTTTTGTCATTAAGAGACTTTATATTTATAAGTTAAAGTATTCTCCTTATTGTTTTTTGTATTTCCGTGTGTTTCTTTTAAATAGTTAAACTTGAACTCAGGTTTTCAACAAACCTGATGTGTTTCACTCGATAGACTTGATCCCCTATTTGTACAAGATGCTAGCGTACGTTTGAGACTCTAATGCAGTGCATTGAAGTATGACTCATGTGATGTCATTCTTTGGCAAATATCTAGTCATTTTGCAGCTTAAGACCTCTATGGTTTGCTCGCCTGTGTCCAAAAAATCTTTGTCATAAAGCATAAGGAAAAAAAATCATTTTTTCCCTTCCTTTTTAGATTATTAGGTAGTTTGAGGTAGTTAAGGGAATTTTTCTCCCTTTAGGATCTTTGGTGTCCTAGAGACTTGGGAGTAGTGAATCCCCCTTCCCTACATTTTGGTGAACCCGATGTGAATGCCCTTCTTTTCATTTTTGTGTGTCAAATTTTTTTCTCTCATGTCATGAGTGTATTACAGATTCGTGTGTCATGAAGATTTATGAACTTTATGACCCAATCTATGACCTCCATACATATTTTTAGAAGGAATCTTTGACATACAAGAATGGAATATAGGAAGGTCACCTCTGGTTAGAGTGGTCCCTCTTTTGAGGAATTGGTTTCAAGGATGCCTACTAGATTTTCCAACCCTTTTGTGGAAGTTGCTACTCATATTCCTACACCCTCTGCTTCTCCTTCTACTTCTTCTATGGAGGAACATGTTGATCTTGAGGTCCCTACATAGTAACTTCTTTCCCTAGATAGAAGTCTTGGAGAGTTTGAGTAGTATTTAGAAAAGGATAAAAGTCTTTCTTAAGCATCTATTATTGTTAATAGATTAAGAGTCATGCTAGATAAGGATTAAAGAGATGTAGAACTTCTCCAAGGTCTTAAAGACATTGTGGATACTCATGTCCCAGCCTATAATCCTAACTTGGGTGCTACCCAAGATTTTGATTTTGAGACTGTTGCACTGTAGTTGGAAGTCTCAATGCTTGAAGTGTCAGTATACATGGATGAGATGGGTCCTTCAACCAACACCATCTTTGTACTTGAGAAAATTCACCCTTTCAAAGTAAACAAGGTACCTTTAGGCTTCAGTTATTCTACCCCTAATGCAGCTTCTAGTGGTACTACTAGAATCCTTATTGGTCTTGGTGTCAAAAGATTTTTTGGTATGGGGGATGGTAGATTTGGCTCCTTTAGTCCTACCTCATCCTTTGATCCTATCTTGAATGCTTTATTGCAAAACATGGAACAAATGTAGAACCAGTTAGTGAACCTAGCTAGCTCTTCTTCAGCTTAACCTATGTTCTAGTTGTTCTATCATCATAGTCCATTGTCTATTACCATCTTGAACACTCCTATCCCTTAGGGAATGGTGATTCTTAAGTTTGAAAAGTATAGTGATCATGGAGGTCCTTAGACACATGTGTTGTCATTCAATTCCCTATGCACTAAATTCTTCCACCATGATGTTTTGATGGAAAATATTTTTCCATGTTCCCTTAGGGATGCCGCTATGGACTAGTATTGTTCCTTGTTAGAAATTTTGTCTTCTCATTTGATTAGTTGGTGAGTCAGTTCTGTTGACGCCAAAATTTGACGAGGTAACAGAGTCTTATGGGAAACTCAATTTAAGGGGGACCCTTTGCGCTAAACTAAGTAACCTCCAAATTTTTAGAGAAGCCGACTTCTTCTATAATGGCATTTGAAAGGGAAAAGGAAGTGGATATAATAAAGTAAAGTCTAAGCTAAGGAAATGTGCCAAGATTTGATGATGGGCACGATAAATCATAGATTTAAGGGCCTAAATGGTGTTGTTGTATTCCAAAACATCAGAGACTAAAAGTTATAGCATAGACAATTCATTTATTGTAATAAAATAATATTGCATACATTCTTACTTCCAAGAAGAGTCATTAGACATGGTCTAGGTAAGAAAAATTGCATCCAACATACATAAAAGTTCTTTAAATGAAGTGTCAAGACAGTAAAAAGCACAGTTCACAGTTTAATCAAAAGCATGAAAAACAGAAAGGCCGAACAATTGGCATAGTCTGAAAGTTTTTTTCAATTTAAATAAAATAGTAATAGAGGCCTGGTGTCTTTTTGCTAAAACTAGCATGTTTTCTCTAGTTCCGGTCCCGTTTCTCATCAACAGAGAAAGTATATATAGTAGGAAAACCTCCCACCACCTTAGAGAATAGCAAAAAAAAATATCTCGCAACCTTCCGCAATGATGCCTGAATTAGAATATTCTGAAGGTTGTTACAACAACATCGAGCCGAAACACATCATCCAGTCATCCCGGGCATAGGTGCATCCCTTGTAATGATGGCGGTGGTCCCAACTAGGCTCGATCAGAAAAGTTCCATCCATTGCTACGAATGATTATGACAAGCAGCAACCAATAGCATTATTTAGTTCATCCGGCTTAACGCCCACATAACAGATCAATAGTGAGGCATGTGGCAACCTTTTGCTGTCCGCATGAACCTTTCTCCCATCACTACCAAGGATTTGTGAAAATGCAACACGTGTCGAATGGGCTGAGAACTTCATCATAGCAGAGGGAACGCTCCATCAGCTAGGCGTAAAAAGATGCGTGGCAGCATTTCGTTGCCCGTGGTTGCTATTTCATCCCCGCATTGCAAGATTTGCGAACGGTTGCTACGTAGCAAGATGTGGGGCTTGCCAACACCTTTTAGGAATGAAGGCTTCATGGAAGCATTTTGCAGCTTGACGAGGCCTTAAGGAAAAAAGAAACAAATGCATCTTGTACCCGCGACACGTGGAAGCACAGTGGAGTTTCCTAGGATTCGAAAGGAATGTCGATACCCAAAGCTGCGAAGAGTAGATGCACAAAACAATAGATCAAAACTTCGATAAAAAGCTGAGTAAACTTGACAATGCACAGGCTGGCGCACACACATTACAAAAAGATAAACCTGAAGGGAGTTGCTCAAATATTTATTTAATAACTTTTGGCGACTAACATGGGCGTTTCAACTAAGGAACGAAGAACCCGAAATTTCTCTGGTTCTGCAAACCAGAGCCTTATCCATTGGGCTAATGGAGTCAGAGATTGGAAAGAGCCACCTGCAAAGGCGACCATTTATCCTTGGATGGCTTCACTATGCTATGCAAATTCTCCTGTGCTCCACGTAGATCAATAGCTTCTTTGTGAGGCAACACATTGGGTAAACCGACCCCTGCTTTTCTATGAAATAATAGCTATGAGAGTGGATGAATGACTGCCTCAATGTCAGCTGCTGTTGGAGGATGGCTGAACTCCCTGAAATCCTTTGGGTAGCCTTCTTTCTCTTCAATAATTGCCACAATCTGCCTAGTCTTGGTAATAGAGCCATCTTCGAGGAACATGGACGGTAGTTCCAACCTGCCTAACTCGAAGAAACATCCCCGTATGCTATCCGGTGTCTTAATCAAAATAGCCGTGGCTGCCTTAGTGCGCTGGAAGGCAGAGTGACAATGGATAAATTTGTTTTCCGTTTGAGCAGCAGCGTCTCGATCTTCAATACCCACTCCAACAAGGTTCTCATTAGAGACGGAGTATAGCTTGTTGAGCAGGTCTTTTGCCTCAGGAACCTTCTCCAAGATGAATCGTGGGAACTGCTTAATCATATCATAGGCCTCCTGGCTGAGCCTTGATGCCTTGTTGATAATTCAAAAGGTAGGCTGCAGTGTTAGGCAAAATATTTTGATTTTCTCCTAGTGAGAAATGTATAATTGCCTAACTAGTGGAATGATATCAGGTTGTGCAGGGGAAGGTAGAAGAGAGGCTTTAAGCAAAGCAATATTCACGTTTCTTGAAATAATGGCCTCAGCCAATTCTACCTTTTTCCTTTTCTCGGACGTCAGCTGCTTCGCATAGCTGCTTATTTCTTTATTCCAAGTCTGCTCGGCTCGGGAGTGATTTGCTAAATGCTCTTCTAGAGAAGCCTTTGTCTCTAGGAGTTCTTCCTCTATTTGAACCTTTAGGCCTTTAAATTCGGCCTCTTTCTCTTGTATTCTTTGCTCATATTGAGCCTGTTGGCATTCCAACTCTTCCCTTTTTTGTGTCATCTCCTGACTATGCTTAAGGCGGAGGCACTCTAGCTCTTTATCTTTCTATTGTAAATTTTGCTCCACCCCCTGGTTCTTCCTTTGTAGCTCTTTTATTATGCCAGGGTTAGCAATCTAAGTTTTCACAATTTCTCCTTGAAGCTTGTTCCTCTCATCCTTTGCTGTCAGCGCCCTTTCAGTCATGTGGGCAATACCTGCCTTTAAGGATTTCTCCTTCCTTTCCAAAAAACTAACCCTTTCCCTAGTTGCCTTGAGTTGCTCATCCTTCTTCTTTAGCTGGCGACTAGTTTTGAGGAAGTTGGAAGTGACTACCCGTTGTGTTTCCTCCATGATTTCAATTTTATCCTACGGTTGGGCTACCTTCATGTCAAGTTCGACCGCATAGTCTTCTGGTTGCATTTCTCCCTGAGGCTTGCTTACCCTTGGGTACATGGTCGCGAACTTCAATTCATGTCTGGCCTCATCATACAGAGCTTGTACTCTTGGCTCAGTAGGACCACTGTCACCCTTTGCCTTGGGTTTCTTCATTCTATTCATGCGTGCCTCCTTTCCACAATCTATCTGTGCTATGAATTTGGCTGGCGATGAAACTAGTCCACCTGCGAGGGGAGCATTGGAAGGTAGGGCATAGGGATAGATAACCTTCATAGGCGTAGGAATTTGTTTATTTTGGAGAGTGACAGTTTGTGGAGAGAAGTGAGGCACGTTCCATAGTTTGGTTTGAGAACCAACAATAGGGCTAGTCATTTGTAATGATTGAACTAGGGAATCAGCCGTAAGACTCATTGGTTGGGAATGGGGAGTTGTTAATGAGGTATTAGCTTGTTGCAATGGAAAATGATCCGTAATCATAGCAGAAAAAGAATGGGCACTCACAGGGGGAATGCTCTCTGAAAGCGAGGTGAGGAAGGTTTGAGCGGCAGCAGCAGGCATAAGCATATGCAAAGGAGTAATTATGAGTGGGTGGGCCTATGAAAATTGGGCAAATCCAACTGAATAAGTTGGACTAAAAGAAGAAGGTAGAGGGGTAGTACCTATGGTAGGGGTCGCCAGTGAGGCAGGGGCAAATACCAAGGAATGATATGCAAGAGAAGAAGGAGTGAATTATACCTGTTGACTGGTTGTTGGTGTCTCTAGAAATGTTAGAGGCTGCTCCGCAACCTTTGGCTCCTGACTAGCAGTGAGTACTCTTCCTCTGGAGGGTTCTTGCAAACCCTCTCCGATAATATGCTGTCATTTTGCAGGTGGAATTTCACTAGCTTCGGCAGTCATCCCCTGTTGCTGAAGTGATAGCCTGGCTGGTTTAGTAGCCCAAGTGAGTGTATGCGAGCCCCTTGATATATTAAAATGTACATTCATGGCCACATAGGTGGGTTGTTTGGAGACTTTCTCTTTTTGTGCAATGGAAGCCAATGTTGTTGCTTCCTCCTCCTGCTCGTCGGATTCCTCCCTCTCATTGCTCTGATTAGTACTAGGGCTTAGGCTGGGATGGACCTCCTTCCATCACCTTTCAAAATCCTGGTCATCCTTTAATTGATTGTAAGAAGCATCCAATTGTGCTATTTCCTGATGATATTTCTAGAAAGCCTTTATTTTCTCCTCACCCCATTCCTCATCCTTCCTTAACCTATTGTACATGCCGCATTCCATGGGGACATTATCCTGGGCCATAGCCATAGGAAAGTAGAACTTGTGCCATGGTCCTCTAGTGTTCGGCATAGGGATTTGCGCCAATTCAACAAAATTTTCATCTCTGTTCACTCGCGGGTTATGCCACTTCTCCCAGTATGGTTGGGAAACATGGGTAACCCTCATATGTGGCTCTAGCAAGTCATCGAAAGGGTTGTATTCCAACTTATCATTTACCAATACCAACCCTAGATATGTCAGCTTGTCTTCCAACAACTGGTCTGATTGCTTCTATATCAGAGTCACCGACTTGAAATTCTTCAGACAAGTGAAGAATCCCTTCTTCTTGACCTTCTTGCTACTACAGAAAGTAAAATCAATAATACACACCTGTCAGAACATTTCTAGCGTGAGCACTCTATCTGTGATGTAAGCTGAGAGCAGGAAATGTTTGCTAGTAAAACCCCGCATTTGGAGGATTGTAATACCTTTGCCCAAGAACCAGTGACAAGCAGGGGTGAAGCTCTGCATAAATTCGGCCTACTCCTTATTGAGCTAGATAATATCACCTTCTCTGATCAAATCATTCAAGATCGGGGCTATGAAATAGTCTACAAATGCATAATAATCGTATGATGCGAAAAGAAAAGGCGTCCATGTGGACACCGACTTCCTTTTATTTTTCTCATCAAAAATTGATAACAGAAAATATTGGGCGAAGAAATCCAGGTTCTGATGCAGAAACATGTCGACCAAGAAGGAAAGAAACCTAAATTTTTTCTTCGCCTGATAATTCTCAATTTTTCGCTTGATTTCTTCAATCATAAACTCAGCAAAATCATACTAGAAGAGTTCATGCTGCTTGCAAAATTGTATTTCCGGTCCCAGTTGAAACGTTTCTATCTTCTCATCGGAGTCTCGACTGCATACAAAGGCTAGCATGGACATGGTATCCTAGAGATCACCGTGAAATGCACCGCGCGACAACGAAATACTTGGTGCTTTAGTGGCTAGGATGCCTTTCTTACCAGTCTCCTCTAACAAGAACTTTGAGCTAGTTTTCATCTTCCTCCATATTTTCTCTCCTTTGCTCGGGTGAAAGGTCTCGATACTTTCCTTCCTCTTACTTGGGTCCAGGATACATAGAATGTGCCAGATGGCCTCTGGAGTGATATGAACCTTTAAGTTGCGGCCTTCAATGTAGTGGGTATCACAATTATAACACTGGATAACAGCATCAACAACCTCTAGGAAATAGTGCACCAGTGGGACCATATATTGAGGGAGACCACTGTGCCAAACTCTATTCGCCGTAGATTGGTCTGCCTTTGGTGCCGATAAGCTTGCACAAGCTGCCACTCTAAGGGACTTAAGGTTTTTCGCGAGCCTTGGGTCGTAGATATTGTCTCATTTTTCTTCAACCTTTTTCTGGTTTCTCCAATTCTTGGGTCTATTCAGCTCTTCTGTGTAGGCTCTCCTTGGCCTGCTGGGTATACCAGGTGTAGTGTACACCACATCCTCATAGACATATACCTCTACTGAAGAACAAATAGCCGTAAATAGCTCCTGGCTAATTTCTTCCTGTATTGGCTGAGATGAAGATTCTGACATTTTTCTTTCTAAAGATTTCTGGAAGTTCCTGGTTAGCCACGACAATGCTTGGCTTTGATACACAGAAAGAAAACAACTCTGCACTTTTATTCTTGGCGTTTGTGAAAAGACTTTGAAATATTAAGCCTTTTTGTGCAATAATAACAACCCTTCTCAAGGTGGTAGGCGAAAACATGACTTTTGCATTTAATTCGGCATGTACCGTTAATTTTGAAAATTGTGCAAAATGAACTGCTTGCTATTTTGAGGTGGCCGAAGTTCATTATTGGATTTGGTAATCGTGTGATACGCTGTGATCTCCTTGGAACTTGAGCTGACAATTTGCTTGCTAACCCTGCATTAGCATGCGCTGGAAATTAATATCCCAACCGAAATGATTACACCAACAAACGATTACAGCCTGAAAAGATATGAATATCGCCTTGGGCTCGAGGACATGCTTGAGAGATGACACAATAGCCTACGACCATATGTATCACTACCAATGAGCACCACCTTTTTAAAGCTAATTAATCAACTCTATTTAAACAAGCATGCATTGAGCTGTGCTATCAAGGATGTAATTGGCCCAAAAATGTGAGCGAACGCAAGCTCACCTTTTAAGATAGCAGCTAGCATAATATCATATTTTTTCAAAGTGGATTAGCATGCGTCTTGTCAATTTTCTATAAATAGGCCAGTAAGCAGTGAAAAAAACATACTTAGCATTTGAGAAGTGATAGGTCAGTAGCAGAGTCTTAAGCAAGCCTTTTCATAGGTTAGGTGGTAGATAAGTTCAACATTAGCTCAGAAGCCTAGGGATAGTGTCAGAGCAATGGATACCCCAGTTCGCCTGACTTCGTATAAGTCACAGATGGCATTCCTAGGGGAGATTTCAACCAGGAGACTAAAACAGATGATGAAGAATAAGCATTCTCTAGTCTTGGTAGCCATAAAGTGGGTTTTAGGAAAAGATTGTATAGAATATGAGGATAAGTATTAGGTGAATACCGACGTATGCTCCCACTTTGTAGTATCCATGCTTGACATTAGCGTTCCCTGACCACTTATCTTGAAGTTGGTTAAAGAAATCTTCCCCAAAAATACTTGAATGGTCTCAGTGAGGTCGTTGCTCATGCTGCCTATGGGGTAGGTCTGCTGTCAGCTAGCGACCTATGTCGCTTCATTGAGGAAGAATCCGTTGTCGTTTGGCTGCCGTTCCTTAGCGGATTCCGCCTACAGACCCACGACCAGCACTAGCAGAGGGTTACTTAGGCCCTACACTTCTTGTTTCGCAGCTACAACGTGATACCTTTCTATGACGTAGACTAGTATACTGACTTCAAGAACCTGGTGTTCCCCCCACCAATGGTGGTTGTGTCAAATGATACTGCCAGTGCTGCCGAAGAACCCGTGGACGAGGAAGAAGTGGACGCTGTAGTTAATGCGTCAATTTTCGCTAGACATGCCTTTTAATGAAAAACCCCTGCCTGTTGCTCAAAATGTCTCCCTGGCAACTCAAAATATGTCTCCCTGCCTGCTGCTCAAAATATGTCGCCATAGTTGTATATAAGCCTGAAAAAAAGGCTATCGTATATATAATAGCTCAATATGCTTGTAAATTTTGAAATATGGCTTCCCAACCACTTATCTAATGAAAATAACATATATGAATAGATATCCATCGTTTAAAGAAAATCCATGCTCTTTCTTTCATTTTGCATTTAAGTTTTTCTGGGCTTGCAACTTTTATTTTCTATTTCTCCGCACATGGGTGTGTTCTGTGTAAAGCAACTCTAGTGTTTCACCTACCAATAATAATAGGTTAATTCCGTAGAAGTACAAACTAATTCAGAAAAAGACCAGCCAAAGAAATAGAAATAAAATAAAAGCACTATTTACATATGTACAAAGTAGAGCTTAATGCCTAATGGAACAACTTAAGATGAATCCCATTGATCGGGATTCCTAACGGTTCTTGTTCCATATTCTCCAACACAAAAGCATTATGATCTTTGCACTGAATAATTTTAAAGGGACCCTCCGATAGGCTATCAAATTTACCATGTTGACCTGGCTTTGTAGCCCTGCTATCATACTTTAGCACTAAGTCTCCACATTTTAGACCCTGGTCGAAAGCCTTCTTGTCAAACCATCATTTGACCACCTATTGATGGCTTGTTATTTCTATTAGGGAATTCTCCCTTTTTTCTGTACTTCCAACAGTTCGGCGAGCCGAACCTCCATGGCTTCATTTTGTTCTATCTCAAGAGATTTCAACAATTGTATTGTCGGAATTTCCATGGAGATGGGTAACAACACCTCTTTCCTGTATACCAACTCATAAGGCGAAGTCTTAAGGACTTGCTTAGGAGTTATGCAATTTTCCTAGAGCACTGTTCGGAGCTTTTTATGCCATTCTCTCTGGTGTTCTGAGCCAATCCTTTTAAGGAGTTGAACTAAGCTTTTGTTCGTTGACTCCGCTAGACCATTTCCCTGTGGATAATAGTTTGATGATGTTTTAAGGAATATGCCATTCTTTAATGCAAAGTGACATACCTTTGCACCTAGGAATGCTCTGGTGTTGCCCGAAATGATAGTTTTCAGAGGGCCGAACCTTGCCACTAGTTCCTCAAGGAAATCTACAATTTATGTTTCTGTTGCGCTTTTAAGGGGAACAGCTTCCATCCACCTTATGAAGTACTCTGTAGTAGTTAGAATCCACTTGTGTTCGGCACTAGAAACCGGGTTGATCATTCTGATGAAATCCAGGCCCCATTGTGTAAACGGTTCGTCTGCCACTATAGGTCTGAGGGGCATTGCAAAATTCTTCCTTCTATTGGCAAATAACTGGCATTTTTTACAAGCCCTCACCAAAGAGTGGGAATCACTGAAAAGTGTGGGCCAATAATAGCCAGCACACATGATTTTAATTGCGGTGGTTTTGGCAGAGAAATGTCCACCTGCAGCACTATTGTGGAACGCGTCGAGGATCCTCTTCGCCTGCTCCAAAGTAACGCATTGCAGGAGAACACCATTGAAATTCCTTTTGAAAATGACTCCTATTTGCGTATATCCACAATTCTGTAGCCGGTAATACCTCCTTTTTTGGGACGAGAGGCCTGGCGGATACTTTCTGGTTTGCATGAACCTCATTGTATTAGTCAGCCAACTGCCTTCCGATTCTGATTCATTTATCAAGACGAGCTCTGGCTGCTCCTTTGTGATGGGTACCTCCTCACTCTATGCCATATATTCACACAATCCTCTTCCTTTAATAGTTTTAGTAGGCTTGACTTCAATGTCGTATTCAAGGATCTTGGTGATCCAATTAGCCCTTTTTTCCATGATTTCCCCCCCATGATATATTCACGCACACTGGAATGTGTGACATATACTGACACCTTGTTGTAGGAAATTAGATGGAAAAACTTTTTAAGTCCCTTTACTATTGCAAAGGCTTATCTTTCGACAAAATTATAATTTGCCTCATATTCCTTTAGGGTCCATGAATAGAACGCCACTGGATGTTCCCCCTTTTCTTCGTTATCCTTATGGGTTAGAACCGTAGCAATACTAGACTTGCTACTGAAAGAATACATTATAAAATATTTGGATTGATTTGGATTAACCAGAACCGGGGCTATGGAAATAGCATCCTTGACCCTTTCAAAAGCCTCCCGAGCTTCGGTTGTCCACTTGAATGTTTGATCTTTCTTCAGCATTAGGGTGATTGGCCTAATCATTCCCGTGAAATCAAAAATAAACTTGCTAACAAAATTTACTTTGCCCAGGAAAGATTGGACACCTTTCTTATTTACCCGAAGGGGAAGTTCTTTGGTAGCCTTTACTCGTTCGGGGTCAATTGAAACACCTTCTCTAGACACAACATGCCCCAACAACTTACCTTGCAGCACTCCGAATACACATTTCTTTGGATTTAGGGAAACCCCAAACTCCTGACACTTTTGAAAAACTAATTCCAAATGATCAAAATGATCATCCTTAGATTTAGAGAACACAGTAAGGTCATCTAAATAGATTAGAATAAACTTATTGATTAGTTCGCTAAATGCGACGTCCATTGCCTGCTGGAATGTTGCCCCTGCATTGGATAAACTAAAAGGAATTTTATTATATGCAA
The DNA here is from genome assembly GCA_007258455.2 of Sequoia sempervirens. Taxonomy (NCBI): domain Eukaryota; kingdom Viridiplantae; phylum Streptophyta; class Pinopsida; order Cupressales; family Cupressaceae; genus Sequoia; species Sequoia sempervirens. Next base: position 77,361,171 of record VDFB02000363.1, on the reverse strand, counting down.
AGTTTCCCCATTTTGTGGTGAACACAGTCTTGTACTTATCTTCTTCTTTAACACAAATTTTCTTTGTGGAGAAACCATCCAGTAGAGAAAAAATTTCTGATCCTACAACATTTTGTAGGATTGACTCCATAGAAGGCAACAGATAGTGGTCTTTCAGAGATGCTTTGTTTAGGTCTCGAAAGTCCACACATAAGTGGATATCTCCATTCTTCTTTCGGATTGGGACCAGATTTGATACCCAAGTACTATGTTTGATTGGGAAGACAATGCGTGACTCAATGAGTTTAGTTAGCTCCTGTGCCATTAGGGCCTCAATTTTAGGGTTCACTGGCCTCTATTTTTGTTGGACTAGTTTTGCACCTTTTGTTAGCTCAATAGTGTGTTGAATGATGCTAGGATCGTAACCTTCCAGATCATCGTAGGACCAAGCCACTATTCCATACTTTTCACAGAAACTGATGGGCCTTTCCTTATCATGGTGCGGGACATTTTTTCTGACTCGGAGATCCCTACCATCAAAGACTTGAAGGTCCTCATAATCACTTTTGTCCGCCATGAACTTTCGCTTATCATTTCGGGCATCATTATAATCAAAAAAGTTTTCAAGAGTAACCAATCCTTTGGAAATTTTATTAGATTTGAGCTGCATAATTTTTCCTTCATAATCCTTGGTGATGTGTTCATTGCTTTCAAAGACTTGCCAACTCTGATCATTGTTGGGGATAGCTGGTCAAACTAGCACTCGTACTGAATGCTCGTTATGAAGCAGGTTAGAAACATGATCAAAATAAGCACCAATCACAGCCATGCGATCTGCATCGCTATTTTGTCTTCGGGAAATGGTCTGGATGTTGAAAGCTTCAAAACCCTCAATCAGGTCCTAGACTCAGTGCCGATAGGATCTCATGCGGACATTCTTTGCTGCAGAAATTCCTCAGACCTGGTTAACTACTAGTTCAGAATCTCTGAACACAATTAATTGCTTAATGCCCATTCGTTCTGCAAGGCTTAAGCCTTAGACTAACCCTTCATATTTAGCCTCATTATTTAAACATGCGAAATGAAAGCGGAAAGACCTCAACCATTTTTTATTTTGTGGGGATATTAGATATACCCCTGCTCCAACACCTACTTTGCTTCTTGCTCCGTCAAAGTATAGTGTCCATAGCTCATTTTCCTGGTTACCTTCGGATCCTTTGGCGACCCTTGGAAGCACCTGGTCTTCATCATAAATTACATACGTGCCCAATCCTGTAGCATAATAATTTCCAAAAGGATCATTGTTTATGTGTTCACTCAATAGAGCATCTTCTTTATCATTCTGATCTCCGCTCACCTTCTCTTCCTCTAGCAATTCAACACAATACATTTCTTGCTTGGTGATAGAGGTATGCACTGCTTCAAAATTGATCAAGGCCTCATCCACCACATGTTTGGAATGTAGAGCCTCCGATTCTATCTTCATTTTCATGTCATGCTTGGTCCTAAGTATCAGATGTGACCAATCCAAGGACAAGTATCTGCCCACCTTTGAAGTAAACTGTCGGGATAGATAGAGACCAAACATAGGAAGAACATCTATGATCACTGTGTCCTGCGGGACCATGATACTAGGGTAGGAAAATAGAGTTAAAGGAAGTGCTTTGATGACACCTACAGTCTCAACTTTATTTCCATCAAGCTACATCACCCCTCTTTTCATAGGTTCGTAGCTGAGTCCCAAAGCTTCGGCTATTTGTTTAGGCATAACCGTTGTACTAGCACCAAAATCAATCATAGCGTTGTGTAATAGCTTCTTTCCTACAATGAGAGTCAAGAAGAAGGGATGAGGTTTCGACCTACTTCTGTCATCGGCAGGAGATTCCTTTGTATTGTTTGTAAGAACCTCTGCTGGCGGTATGAGACAAACAACCTCTACATTGGCAGATGGCTCTGTTGATGCCGGGTTGATCTCTTCTTGAAGTGCCTTCTGTAATAGCGTCTTCTATTCTGGGATAGATAGAATGTCCCACAAAGACACATTAGCAGATGATTTCTTCAATTGTTCTACCACATTAAAAGGTGGCAAACTCAGAGATTTCTGCTCCTTGGTTCTTGCTATAATAATCTCCTTCTATGGTTGAGAAGGTGAAAGGATGGTTGAAGCACTGGGTATTTGATCGGACACGCCTCAAAGTTGTGGGCTATCCATATGTGAAACAACTAGCTCACCAGTGAATCTCCTCTTTGAGTGTGTGTTATAGTCAGACTGCACCTGTGGTGTTTTGGATATGAATGCATCATTAGCTAACACCATTTCTTCTTCTTCCATCTAGGAGAAAACTTCATGATCAGGAGCAATATCCGATTCTTGTTCTAAAGACATTCCTTGCATTTGCGCGGTAAGGACCATGCTCTCCATTTGTGGTGAGGCATATACATAACCTCCATCTTCCGTTGTCATGCCTTGGCTACGTTGCTCTACCACCTTCTATTATAGGTTGCCACGTGGAAAATTTTGGGGCATATGCGCATCGTTGTAGAGGAAACACCATAGATTGATGTCATTAATAAGATTGTTCTGCCCTGCGGTCAATTCCCTACTCGAGCTTGGCGATGCACTTGTCAGTGGAGTAGGCACCGACACCATTTGGTTTGTAGTCGGCGTTGGTGGATTAGTGCGAGGTGCACCCTGATATTGATTTTGCTGATAAGTAGACCGCCCGCCTTGATAGTTTTGATATGTGGGCCGCGGGGACATTGCTTGGTTCTGCTTAAGAGTTGTTATGTCATTTTCCATGGTTCACAACATCTCTTTGAGGTTGCTTATTGCATCCCTAGAAGAACCTAATGTAGAAGCCACGTTTTCAGAGGTGGCCACATATGAGTACATTGACTGGGTAGTTGCGGGCGCACTAGTTGACGTGACCTCTTGCGTAGAGATCAATATTTCAAGAAATATTAGCATAATAGGTCGAGGAGGAAATTTTTCGCAATCTATCATATGATTCTCAACTTTGATAACAATACCATAAGCATTTGGTAGAGTAGCTTCTCCCAAAGACTTGATCATCACAAAAATGTCAGAATTGATGGATTTTAGATAAAATATAAAAGCCAATTCGGGAGTCGGGCGGATGGTAACAGGGATCCTCTGCCAATTTGCATGAAATTAGGCATTAAAGTCTATCAAAGCCTCCTGGGGGGCTCGTTTTATGACGGATAGCTAGTAATACAATGAAGAACGATCTCCATAATTTGAGAACCTTTTATAGAATCGATCTTTGAGCTCATCCTAGGTGCGAATTGAATTAGGAGTTAGTGTTTAGTACGAATCCAGAGTCTTGCCTTTGAAAGACGCAGCAAAGAGCCTCAGGGCTACATTATGCGCTATAATACCGTGTACCAAACAAACGTCTGCTACATCCTGCAAATGTTCTGCTGGCATTTTTGAGCTGTCTTCGGCAAATTTGGGAATAGCTTTCATGGCCGAAATCGAGATAGTGCCCCATACAGCGGGCGCTACCGGGGCTACCAGGGGATTTCTGGCGTCCCATGCTACGTAGTTTCTATTGGTGGCCGACAACATGGTGAGAGGAAAGGGTGGTGGGAATGGAACGATTACCAGTTGATTAGCGACCTAGACTATCCCTAGCGGAGGTACTAGTAAACTAGGATTGTTTGCGGTTTTGGATCTAGTTATAGGCCGATGGCTCATACACCCTTCTACAATGCAATTTCATTAAGTTCGGGTCCCACTGGGCATGCCAAAAAAATAACAAACTGTTGACGCCAAAATTTGACGAGGTAATAGAGTCTTATGGGAAACTCAGTTTAAGGGGGACCCTTTGCGCTAAACTAAGTAACCTCCGAATTTTTAGAGAAGCTGACTTCTTCTATAATGGGGTTTGAAAGGGAAAAGGAAGCATATATAATAAAGTAAAGTCTAACCTAAGCTGATGTGCCAAGATTTGATGATGGGCATGATAAATCATAGATTTAAGGGCCTAAATGGTGTTGTATTCCAAAACATCAGAGACTAAAAGTTATAGCATAGACAATTCATTTATTGACATAAAATAATATTGCATACATTCTTACTTCCAAGAAGAGTCATTAGACATGGTCTAGGTAAGAAAACTTGCATCCAACATACATAGAAGTTCTTTAAATGAAGTGTCAAAACAGTAAAAAGAACAGTTCACAGTTTAATCAAAAGCATGAAAAATAGAAAGGCCGAATAATTGACATAGTCTGAAAGTTTTTTGCAATTTAAATAAAACAGTAATAGAGGCCTAGTGTCTTTTTGCTAAAACTAGCGTGTTTTCTCCAGTTGCGGTTCTGTTTCTCATCAACAGAGAAAGTATATGTAGCAGGAAAACCTCCCACCACCTTGAAGAATAGCAACAGAAAAGATCTCACAATCTTCTGCAATGATGCCTGAATCAGAATATTCTGAAGGTCGTTACAACAACATCGAGCTGGAACACAACATCTAGTCATCCTGGGCACAGGTGCATCCCCTGTAATGATGGCGATGGTCCTAGCCAGGCTCAATCAGGAAAGTGTCATCTATTGCTGCGAATGATTATGACAAGCAACAACCAATAGCATTATTTAGTTCATCTGACTTAACACCCGCATAATAGATCAACAGTTAGGCATGTGGCAGCCTTTCGCTGCCCGCATGAACCTTTCTCCCATCGCTATCGAGGATTTGTGAAAATGCAACACGTGTCGAATGGGCTGAGAACTTCATCACAGCGGAGGGAACGCATCATTAGCTAGGCGTAAAAAGACATGTGGCAGCATTTCGCTGCCTGCGGTTGCTATTTCATCCCTGCGTTGCAAGATTTGCGAATGGTTGCCATGTAGCAAGATGTGGGGCCCGCCAACACCTTTTAGGAATGAAGGCTTCGTGGAAGCATTTCACAGCTCGACGTGGCCTCAAGGAAAAAGGAAACAAATGCATCCCATACCTATGACACGTTGAAGCACAACGGAGTTTCCCAGGATCTGAAAGAAATGCTGATACCCGAAGCTACGAAGAGTAGATGCACAAAACGACAAATCAAAACTTTGATAAAAAGCTGAGTAAACTCAACGATGCATAGGTTGACACACACACAATACAAAAAGATAAACCCGAAGGGAGCTGCTCAAATATTTATTTAACAAGTTCCTTAGAGAGTTCCAAGTTAAAATCTTACTAAAGATGGTGTTCTTTGATCTCGTTTATCAAGCATTGTTTTCCAAGATAGTGCTCATTATCAAGCATTGTTTTCTTAAATATCCTATCCTCTACCTAATTTTGATGTCTAGAAGGTCTTCAACAAGAACTTACATAAATCGTGGGAAGAAAAGTTTTCCCTGATGAAGTATCCTTCCTTTGTGCATCTGTGTGTAGCGTTGTGTGAGTACCAACAGACGATTGCTCAGTTCAGAGGTTCATCCTCACACTTTTGTCTGGATAGTCGATCAATAGTGTCATTTTTTTGGAAATGCAAGAAAGAATAAAGCCATTGCAAACATGGTCTCTACTCCTCAAAGAAAAGGCATAGGATGCAATAGAAATTTTAAAAAACTATCTAAATCCTATACTAGTGTTCTAAAAAAGTTGTTAAAAGATAAAATTTTAACATTTCCAGAAATCTAACCTCTGTCTGAGTCGTATCCTAAGTGGTATGATGCACAGTGGTTTTGTCAATTTCATCAAGTGCACAAACATGATACCGAGAGGTGTGTATGCATGTGTCATGAGATTTAGGATCACATTGATGATGGGACTATCTCTATTGATGGAAGGAAAAAAAACTCTAATAAATCTATAGCCAATGTTAACATCCCGTTATAAATTTACATAAATCCATTCCCTTCACATTCTACGAATCGAGCCACATAGTCCTTTGTGTCTTCTAAGTTGGTCCCATCTAAGTACATGGACATAGTATTGTTCATGTGTATGCCTCCTGCAAAGAATTTGAGTGTTGTTCCTGACATAAATTTTACCTCACATGATTTTCCACTAAACAAAGAGCCTTCTCCATTTTATTTTCTTACCCAAATTAATGGTAACATCGTGACTAGTGTTATGGTTGATCTGAAGAACTAAGTGAACATGATAACAGAGGAAGACTTGTTCATTAACACACTTCATAAGGATAAGTACGATGAATTGTAGGCCACTCTCCATACTCATGATGGGCATTATATTGCCCCTATGAGCACCATATCTTTGTTGGTCCTAGTGGGACCTAAGGTTGTAGATGTTTCATTTTTTGTGATTCCAAAGTTTGACCTATTCAGAGTTAGGCTAGGAATTCTATGGCTAGCCTCTATGAATGAGGTACCCTCTATAGTCCTCAAGTGTTTGATGTTCCCCCATGAGGGCGCAATGCACTCTGTTCATGATATTGGCTATAAACCACTCATGTCACATGGGGGCTTTTCTTTGGATCACTTTTGGCCAGCCCTAGTCAAACCCCTCCTTCTGGGGGAGATTTGTTGTACTATGATTATGTTAAATATAAGACTGGGGGCTCGATGTCAAAAGTTAGTTTTCTTGTGTCTTCATACACTATTTATATGAAGGCCTCTATCATAGCGCAACAACAAGATGTCTCTTCGACCTCATTAGAAGGGAAAGAGAAGCTTAGTCGTGCTCTAGAGCCTTCCCCTTTTGCATCTTCTGCTCCATCTGCTTCTCCTTCCCAACCCATGGTGGCATCCTCGATTCATGATCCTATACCTCATATGGGAAGTTGAATGGTTCCCACGTGGCAAAAAGAAAAGGGTTTGGCTCTTTAGTTTCCTGTTTTTCCCATAGTTCCTTGACCCACCATATATGGAAAGGGGAAGCATTCTCACAAGGTTGTTTTTGCATCTCGACCTCCACAGCCTCCTACTATTTCTCCACTTACTCCTCGAGAAGTGAATTGGAAGAGGCCCGCTACCAAGGTGCTTGTCTTTGTTTCTCCTTTTATTGATGTTTCAACTCTTGTGCCTCCTCCTCCTACTCCCACTCATGAGACTACCCTTCCACTAGTAATGGCCATGGAGGATTCTCCCGTAGTGGAGTATCCACCTCTAGCATCTTCTTAAGCCATGTCCTTCGACACTCGTAGTTGACATAATCGACTTGTGCATGAGCACAAGTGTTGGAAAAAGGATCTAACTACAAAGCATGCTACCTCATAGAAGACTGAGGATTCTTCTATCTCTGTTCCTATCCATTTTTTTGCTATGTCTTCTTCTATTGTTTTTACTTAAGTTCCCATCGCTTATGTCTTGCTTTCGGCTCCCCCTACAGGTCCTCATGTCAGTCACCCCAAAAGGGTGTAGGTCTTCATCACTCCCTAAGTGAAGCCTTTGCTTCTCATGTCCCTTCCAGACATTCCTCCTTTTTCACAGTCTATGGAAATAACTAATACAATGGTGGTGTCATTTGCAACTTTATCTTCTGCCTCCTCCACTTTCACTTCTTTTCTAGGGATTCAAAAATCCTCCACTGAAGCATAAGTTGGAAGATGACCTCACCACAAGTAATGTTCATTGGAAGGGTTCATCTTCTTTGGAGTCTAGTTCTATTTTGGCTTGCATTGACCTAGTGATAGAGGCAACTCCAATGTCCTTAGATTTTTTCCTTTCCACTTTTATTGAGGTCAACAGTGACTCTCAGGTGGATTGTATTTCTCCTGCTAAGTTGACACAAGGAACTCCTAAGAAGTGTATGCTCAACTCGGTGGATGATATCTTGGCTCTGTCCTTGATTTTTGAAAAATTGATGGCCTTTGCTTCATAGGAACTTGGTGAAGAAGAACTCGAGGGGAATTCTTCCTTGGATCTTGTTGAAAGAGAGTCAGAGTGTACTGCCCTTTCTATTCATCCCCTGCAGGCTCATCCTCCATCCCCTTATAATGATCTATACTAGGAGAAAGAAGACTTGTTGGGCAATGAGGACTAGGGTGGTGCCTCTTCTACATCTATAGATTAGATTTGTTTGTTTGTTTATGTTCCCAAATTCTTGTCCTTTTATGTTTGTGGTCCTACCTGGAGGATCCTTACTACCCTTGTAGGTACTTGGATACAAATGTGCACATATGGTGTACACTAATTCTATTTGTGTCATCATTCTTCCATGTGTCGTAATATTTCTTTTTGATATTAGGGACAATGCAAAGTGTTGGGGGAATTTAGGCCTTCTTCCATTTTGACCTCATGATCTAATTACTATCATCAGGGTAATGGCTTGGATGAGTCTTCAAATAAAAATATCATCAGGATTATCAAAAGGACTAGTGACTACAACCAAAGGGTTTGGCATAGCAAGTTAAAGATAGTCCTTTGGGCTGATAGAATTACTCCTAAAAGAGCAATTGGTAATTCTCCTTTCATATTAGTTTATGGAAGGGAAGAAAAGTTTCCATTATCATTAGAGTTTCCTTCTCTTGAGTTGGCACATCAGTTGGAGTTAGAAGAGAATGATGCTATGACAGTAAGGTTGGTTGAGCTCTTGGAATTGGAGGAGACAAGGAACAAATCTATGCAAGTCATAGAAACACATCACACACAAGTCAAAATAAATTTTGACAAAAATGAGGTTTATAGAGTGTTCCAAGAAGGACATCTAGTGCTAAAATGGGTTGTAGACAAAGCTAAAGTTGAAAGAAATTCCAAGTTTGATGCCATTTGGAGTGGTCCATATGTCATGACTAGCTGCAAGGAGGCCAATGCATTCCATCTTTCCAAGTTGGATGGTGAAATTCTCCCGATCTCAATAAATGGGACTCATCTCAAACCTTGTTTCTAATAAGTTTTTAGATTTCATGTACATATTGTAAATTTTTTTTTTCCATGAAGTGCTTTTGTACACCCTGCATTCTCCTTAAGGGAATGCATGTTCTAGTTTTCTTGTATTAATAAGTGTAGGCCTGCACATGTTTTTATTTGTTTCCCTTGGGAGGCCTAGTTTTTTTGACCCCTTTCATAACTTCGTGCTCAATAGAATGATAAGGCCCTTGGATTCTATGATTAGTAGGCAATCATCCCACATAAATTGCCAAAATGTTGACTTATTTTATGCCACCCTTGGATGCACATCATTTATATCTGATCAAAGAGATACTATGTGTGCATCCTATTGAAATCCATGACTATTTTTTAATGAATTAGGGTCTTTGAGGTTTTTAAACTCCTCAATTGTGTCTGATTAGGGTTTTGAATTGCATGTAGGGTTTAAACCCTCCTAAAATCCTAGTTCTTTTTCCTTGCCACTTTTTGTTATGTTTTCTCATTGACCTTTTGTACCTAGTTAGTCTTGCGTCCTTAAGTTAAAAGCATTAATGTCCCCATTCTTCATTTTACCTAGGAAACCCCTTCTATATGAGTAAAATTTGAAGCAAGTGCTAATTACCGTTGCTTACGTCTTTGTATCACCCATCACTGAAACCTTAAAGTTCATCGTCTTCATTTTCGTGATGAGAGATGAACTCGTTTCCTTTGCATTGATTGTCGCTATAATATTTTAGCCTTTGTATTTCACTTCCATGATGCGTGATGTCCTACATGTCCTTTGCCTCACTCCTATCCTTTTCATTGTTGAAATTCTTTTACTCACTTCACCTTTTCCATGACGTGTGATGGCCTTTGTTGTTATTTTTCATTGCGTCAATCCTTGACATTGTGAAAAACCCTCCACTGCTCAATTCATTTGAGCAATGGTGACATGAAGTAAAATAACTATAGGTTATGATTGTGCCACATGTCAACCGTTGTCAATCAGATTGCACCTGAATGCTTGAATGATTAAATTCAACAATCTGTTGAAACATGGGAACTATCTTTAGGCTGTGGGTAATCCTATGCTGAAGATAGAACCTTCGGATTCTAGGCCGGCTTCCTATATGATGATCAATTAGGTACTTGAATGATTCTCCTTGAGAAAAGGGTAAGAAGAACTATTGCTAAATGAATGAAACTAAAACTAAAACCTCGGTGATGCACCTAAATGATGGTGTTGTGTGCAACTTGTTTCACAATTACACTTCAATAATCCTATTCACACAACTAAATCTGAATAGTTTAACCACATAAATAATTAATATGAAGGCTTGACTGTATTACTATCTTTGAAGGAAAAGACCGTCTCCACAACTAAGAATAGTAAAGTAAGCCAAATACACAACATATAACCTATGGAATCAAACCTTATTGTATACAAGCACATATGAAATGAAATGGGAAAATAAAGGTTCCTGAGATTTAAACACGATATATTCCTTATCAAATCATTCACACAACATGACACCTGAGATTTTGAAGGAAAACTCCTTAGCGTACTAAAAGCTAAAAGGAAAGCTCTGCAATTTTAATGAATCTTGATTAACCTACAATAACCTACTACTGTATATTAATCTGCAAACAAAACTGAGTTACAAGATGATTCGCTTTGCAGACTGCAAAGGTTGAAAAACAAGAACTAAATTGAAAAAGATAAACTTTTCCAATATATACAATATGAATGCACTTCAAAGTGCATGAATAAGCAACTAAAGGTGATCTGAAAGTGAGAAAATGACAATCCCAAAGTGAAATCTGAGCACAAGTAAAAATCCCTGAAAATGTGGTTCAAACTCATGCAAAAGTGAGTGAACTCAGTCTTGAACCTGCAGTCATAAAGCACGTAATTGATCTGCAACTCGAACTGAACTGAAATCCCTGAAAAAGGTGGCTAAAGCATGCAAAACTTTCCCTTTTTTACCAATTCGCCCATGCACATTTTAAAGTCCATCTTTCTCACAATAACTCTCCAGTTGATAATCTAATGTAGAACTGAAGTAAAATATGACTTAGCTTTACATAATATTCTTATTTGAATTTTAAGATGATGAATTAATTAAATGGTTTATAATGTATCATTTAATTAATCCATTTATATTATTTAATGCAAATAAAAATAAAAAGAATAAAGCTAATTTAGAAAATATATTTCTTTGCTTCATAATCTTCAAGCTCCACCATTCGACCATACTTGGCATAAATTTGTCAATAATTTAAAAGTTCTGCCATAACACTTTAGCACCAATCTTCATTGCTTGATAAGGCTGACCATTATGCAATATAAACATTTGACAATGATTAACCACCATTACCATGCATATTATAAATATTTGATTAATTGAAAATGGTCGACCAATCATGCATAAATCGACTTGACTCAAAAATTGAAATCATGAGCAATAAAATAAAACAATAAAACATCATGATTTCGCTTTATTCTTCAAAGACTCCATCTGAAATCATCGTGAATAGAGAAAAAGAAAAAGAAAAAACCCTAATCATTTCACATTTTTCACTTGTATCCTGAAGTCAAGTCTACTGGTGGTGCCGCCATGAGGCTTTGATGATAGAACTTAACATTTTCTCTAATTTCCTGTGCATTCTTTTGAAGATTTTTGTAGAAAATGCAAGGTAAGCTTTTCTCTTGTCATGGATCTGGAATTTCGTCTATTTTTTAAGCCATTTACAGGCTTTATAGCCGCGGCTGAGCACAATATTGAACATTCTTTTTGATATATTCCATTACATCCTTTGTTCTTTGTATTTTCTTGGTACTCCGTTTAACTTTGGCCGCCATGAGAGCTGAAAAGAGCACATTTTTGCTGAGTTCCGACCGATTTTCCTCCTTAATCTTGGTTGCCCCTGCTAAGTGACAAAGGTAAGTTGATTCTTCTTTTCATTTTCTTGTTGTTACTGAGTTTCCAACAAGCTCGCCATGAATGTTAGGGCTTTAAACCTTTGAGACACAATCTATAGGAGACACACATGGCTTCACTTATATTTTCTAACATAAAAATTTGTGGCAAACATATACCTCTTTTCTGCCATTGATTCTTTGAGTGCTCTACATATCTATATGATATTGAAGCTATTGTAGTTGAGACTGATACAAATCCATGCATATTATGAATCTGGCTGTAGATTACATGTTTTGATCTGGGTATTTATTTTTCACTATATTCTACATTTTTGGAGTAAAATCCCTAAATGGGTAAGAAGAAATCTTCCTCTTTACCATCATAAAACATTTCTAAGAAAGATTAGAGTAAACACTGTAACATTTTCATTGTGGGTATCTTTATTTTGTATCTGGGTATTCCTTGTCTGCATCTTGAGAGAACATTAATGATTTTCTGAAACTCCTTATTTCCTTCTTGCTGTTTTTGAAAGTCATTCTCTATGAGGAAAAGAAATTGTATTTTCTCTTGCTCAAGCTCGATGATTATCCTTATTGCATTCTTGCACATCTGTATGTTACTCATGACAACCTCCAATGCTCCTGTACATATTTATGATTTCAAAGTAATAGAATTAAATGAGTATCTCTATATTTTGAAAATAGAAAACTCTAGGCTGCAGCCATGATTGGAAACTAAACATCTCTTGCTGTATACAACAAAAATCTATTATTGATTTTATTCCACAACTGAAAATGTAGCAACTCTATATTTCCATATGTATGAGGAAAACTCCTCATGGGTATTTGAGCTTTATTGCTTCCATTCAATCAACATATGAAATATTTGTTACTGTAGCTTGATCTACTCCATTAAAAGACTATTAATGCAAGAATTTTTGGCTGTGATATTCTCTCACTTGTTGATATTATGAGAACTAAAAATCTAAGGTTCACATTTATTCAGTTAAAGGATCTTTATAGTAGATATTAAGTGTTATTCAAAGCTTCCCCATTTTATCTCTATGTAAGTATATGTTAACAACTGTTGCTCAGTAGTAGTGTTTGTTAATGCAAGCCTTTTTTGTCTCCTCCATTCTCCACTCTTGAATGCATTTGTCATTTAATTCATAAGCTGCTACCTCCCTTAGTATTTATGACAGTAGATTGTACTATTCTCACAACTGTGACTGACACTTGATAAAATATAAAAATTGAAAGTTGGCTGTAGCTTTAAACATATATTGCTGAATATTGTTGTTCATAATTGCTACTCATGATGATTGCTGCTCTAGGTAATTGTTGCTCATTATAAATCCGTACTTGATGCTGCTACAAATTACCTCTGTTAAGTCTTCATGTTTAATGTCTTGATATCTCTCATCTGGTATTTAAAAAAAACATGCCTATAGAATGCTGTCTAAGCCATAATTGCTGCTCCATTGATATTTTAATCATTGCTTCTTTAATGACTGCAATTTGCTATTCTTGGTGAGCTTATACTAGATTCAATATGTATCTTGAGCTGCAAACATTACACTCTATTTGATAAAATATGATGCTTCATTTTGCATAGCAAGATTCCACTACACTTCATATATATCTTTCGTTATCGCTCTATACCTTGTGAGCATATCAATGACTAGTAATAGCTGGAACTATCATTTGTTATTTAAAATCAGCTGTAAATATTGCTAAATCTGAACTTTCTCTTAACCTCGTCAGTAGCAGTTGAATTTTTATCTTTTCAGACTCATGATCTTTCTGATATTCTCATTTGATACTTGAAACAAACATGCCTGTTTGATGAATCTGTATCTTCCATACCTCTTAAATGCTGACTAAGCCAAAATTGCTCTCGCTGTTAAAGAGCTTGTAAAGAATTAGATTATTGCAAATCTGTTATACTCTATGATTATGATTACGATGATATGCTTCTGAAGTTATTAAAACATTCCAATGCTCAAATATTCTATTTCTCTTCAATGCAAAGAGGCTCAATACTTCATTTAGATATAATGTAAAAATGTAAAGTAGAGCTGAAAAGAATATGAAACTGATGAGTGCAACATTGATGCTTTTAATGACTATTATCAATATTCATGAACCTTGTATGAAACTTGTGAGTGTATCCTCCTTGATATGCTGAGCTCAACCCTTGTGGGAGCCTGTTTTACTCCACATATCTGATAAAATGATCTTGAACATGATGAACCTTTTCCTGCACACTGAAACAAACATGTTAGCAAAATAAAAGAAGCTGAAAGCTTCCATTGAATTATGTTTTTTTCTCTTTATTATCAACATTTCATCTAATGAATGCTTGTTTTGATGCAAATTACATTTCTGTTGGTAGCATAGGCGTAAGGCAGAATGTAATTCACCATTGCTTAGAGTATAACTCTAACGCCATTTCCTTTACAATTTTGTAGGTTCATGGAGCGAGGAAGCGAGACTGTAGCTACTTGGAGACATGCCGGCTGGAAGCACCAACGAAAGTGATTCATCATTATAGGCAATGATGAATTGCTCCTCTTTTTTACACTTATGTTATTTTCAGCAGTGTAGTTTGTCCTTTGAATTTTTGTATTCATCTTTTGATTGTTAGAATCAAACTCAGTTACTCTCGCGGCTTGTGCGAGATTCAACATTTTTACAAAATGAATAAAAAGCATTACTATGCAAGTTTTCTCAAATTTCTGTTTTAAATGTTTGCACAATAAAACTATGATTCAGATGTAAAATGATCTTCTATGATGATCAATGAATACTTCAAACAGATCAATGAAAATTTCAGTACCTATAAATGATGAATTTGATTCAGCTCTACCTGTTTGAGCTTGAAGTGAAAAATAGGTAACAAATTGGCGACCTCTGCGGAGTGTTTGCCTGCTAAACACAATAGACCAGTTGCCTAGTACATCCATTGGGCATGGAGTCTATTCTTGCTCTTAACTTCTAAAAACCCTTGTAACTCAGCTTCAAAACATGCAAACTGAAAGAAACGACTGCAACTCTGTTGAAGACAGATTTTGGAAAAACCAGGTGCAACAACTGCACTTATTGAAAGTAGAACAATACTTTAATGAAAACGTGTCACGAGGCACTTATTGAAAGTAAAACTGAAACTCTACCCTACCCTACACTAACCAATAGTATTAGTGCTTAGACATGACCATTCACTGGCTGTGAGAAATAGCTGCCCTTCCTCAACAACAGAGGATGCTTCAAATCCATAAGATTAAGCAAAAAGAAGTATAGACATTTGATTAACTGTTGCTCCTTGGTGACAAAAACTATCATTAGCATAGTTTGGATCATCATAAAAAGCATACCTTCCTTATCTGACTCATCATTAAAGATGATAATCTGAGGCATATGAATAAGATTAACTTGTTGCTTCTCTTGGCACATTGCAATCACATGCCTTGGAAGAATTATGAATTTTTGTAATTCTGTAGACTCTTTGTATGATAAATACTTGATTAGACACCCCTTTGAAAGGATAAAGCTCGGCCTCTCACTGCTACCTTCATTTTGCTGAATTGTTGGCAATCCATCTTGCTGATTATACTGCTCCACTTGCAATGTAAGATTTTCCTCCTTCCTTCTTGTTGCCTCAATTTCAATCTGATTTGAAAGAGATGTTGATCTGTCATCAAGTAACGGAGGAATGATTACTTCTTTCACCTGAAAAGGCTAATCATATATTGTTGGTTCACATGGCATCAAATTGTCATCAGTGTTAGAGTAAAAATCCTCTATGATATTTAGGAAAAAACTCTCATCTGATTCATAATCGTGAATTGGATTCATATGAGTTCATCACCTTGTTGCTCAAAGGTAGGCACTGATGTTATTGTGCATGTGATATCCTCATTTTCATCAACAAATCGAGGAAGTTCATCAAAAAAATTAGAAAAATTCTAAAATTTGACCTCTATTCCTTTCTCCAAAACATGTTCAACCTGATATTGTTGGCCATCTAAGTTTGACAAAAAAAACTCAAGAGATCATTCCAAAATAAATACTCATCAGATCTTTCTTGGTCCCTTGATAAAAAAGAAGCGGTTTTTACCTCGTGAACCGTCCTTTCCTCATGTTCATTTTCCTCTTTCAACTGCTCAAAGACTTGATTATTACATTGATAGGCTTCAATCAACAACTCATCAGACTGTTTAACCTTTTCCTGCTCATCTAGCTCAATAAAAGAAGGGAGTTCATTGAACAAATCAGAAAAAATATTGCGTTGATACCTTTTTCAAGCTCTTCAACCTATTGGCCTGATTGATCATGTTCATTCACCTCCTGCTGCAAGTCTTCTTTGCAAATGGTATCAGGAAATGCATGCATATGTTGGCTCTCTTGAGATGACTATTCATGAAAAATCATAGCTTGATTTGTTACCTGTAATTGTCTTTGCAATAGAAGAGAATCTCTGAAACTTGGAATGGGAGCCTCTTGAACTAGATTCAGCATTTTGAAGTCAGGATGCTTGGTCCAAGAAGCCTACCATGGCTGTTCAATACCTTGATGGTTTAGTTTAGGCTCTTGAAAATGATGGTTCATGGATTGACTTGAAAAACTGTGATCATTCGTGAACTCCTGTAGGGGCTAATCCTTAACATTGGTATGGATATTACCCTTATAAGTCGGAATGTCAAAACTAGAAGACTTACTTGGAGGTTGGATAAAAACCTCAGAAACCTTCTCCTCTATTGGCTGATGTTTTATGGAAGAAACTGATTGGGCCCCAACCAATATTCTAATTTTCTTTTCCTTACCAGCAAGATCATCTTCATATTGTTTCTTCTGCATCAATAAGTCTTGCTCGTAGAGATAGGCCTGATAGGCTATCTCTTCCTGTTGTTGATCGTACTGTTGTTGCCTCTTAAACTCTTCTATCTGCACTTAGTTTAGAAGAGGAAGTTGGACTTCTCCAGAGATTCAACCTCATTTGTTCAAGGTCCCAAAACCTCGAGGTTGCTACATTTGTGTCATTAGAACACTAAACTCTTGTTCAGTAGGGTGCAATTTTATGTGACAATGGGAACTAAGGAGTGCTTAAAATAATTATCTATATTTGTGTGCAAAAAAGAGAAAAGAGAAAAACATAAAAGAAGTTTTAATAAATGCTTAGTTTAAGATGGGTGACCTGAGTATCTTTGCTGGGGCTATGGATTCCTATCTAGAAGTAGAGATATGCTTGAAAGGAACTAGAGGTATCTCGATTAATGCTATGGACACTTGGTTGGAAGTGGAGCAATTCCCAAGATATCCTTGCACAATAGCGGTATGACCTACTTAACATAGCTTAGGTGTTGGTGTTATTATTTTGAAGGGTAACAAAATCTTTAGAGAAGGAATTAATCAAATGCACACACACATGGATTTTAGGGTTTCCACTAGGTCTTTTGAGGTTTCAGCTCACCTTCATTCATGTAGACTTCATCATACCAAGTTAAAATGGGTATAAACTAGAGATTCTAGGGTGATTGAATATTTTAATATCCTAAAAATGTATAAACCATTTTTTCCAACTGAGTCACCATTTGTTATGCCCTGCATACCTGCTCCCATTTTCCCTTTGGTTTAAAATGGGTCCCCCTTTTTTTTTTGGTGTTTCCTTTGTTTCCTTTTGTGTTTTCTTCTCTTTGTGCCTTTCCCTTTTCTTGTCCCATGAATTTTTGTTTTCTCAAGCCCTTTTTTTCTTGCCTTGTTCTTCTTTTCCATTTTGGTCTTAGGGATTTTTGTTTCTTTGTGCTCTCTTTTTGGTTGCTCTATCAGGTTTTGGAACTCCAAATAGATCTTGGACCTCTTTCAAGATGGTCCAAATCCAGGTTGAGTTTCTAGGACTAGTTTTCTTTGTCATTTCAAGCTTTAGAACTCCAAACAGATATTTGACCTTTTCTGAAAAGGTCTAAATCCACTTTGAAATCTCAATCCCATTTTCTCCTTTTTTCTTGTTGGGTTTCAGATTCTCGAATGAATTTTGGACCTTTTCCCAAAAGGTCTAAATTTGTTTCACAAATCTGACCCTACTTTGTTCCCTTGTCAGGACTCAAAACGTGAAGTGGATTTTAGACATTTTCTTGTTAGGTCTAAATTCGCTTCTCCTTCCCATCCCCATGCATTTCTATTTTTTTGTGTGTTCCCTCTTCTTGGATCCAATCGAAGTTTGAAACCCTAATTAGATGACAAATACTCTAGGCTTTTATCCCAAAGTTCATTTTCACCCTAAACCTCTGACCACCTACCGCATTAATCGTAGATTGGTTCATAAGTGTGCAGACACCATTTAAATATTTTCAATTCACAAATACATTCATAATTGTAAATTAATTTTAGAGCTAATTGTGATTATATCTAGAGCTATGTTTGAAGGTGGATTTGGGAATTTTGCGTTAATTTCATTTGGATTTTCTTCTCGCATGGGTTTCCAAGTTATTTTTTCCTCTGTTTCTCATTTTCCTTTGCCTTTTTTTTATTTTATTGTCTTGCATGTTATTTTTTGGTTTTTTTTGTTTGGTCTATTGTGGTTTTTGTGTTGTGTTTGTGTTCTCATGCTTTTTTTTTGTTTTGTGGTTCCATTTGGGACCTAGTTTCCTCTCCTAGGTTAACCTTAGGTTGTGGGTTAGTTGCATTTAGGGTTTTGTGGAGGATTTTCCCTATCTATTGTCAAGATGTTTATTCTTGACATGTCCTATTATTCCCTAATTCAATCATGCATTCAATATTTCCTTTTCCCATGGGATCCTTCCATAATTTTTGTGTGCCATAATTTTTTAATTCATCCTTTTGAGTATGGAAACCTCACAAGGGCATGGCCTTCACTGAACTTTGATCCAATGTCCATTTCATACCCTAATTCATGAGTTCCCATTTTTATAATGGTTTCATTTTTACACTGAAGTTGTTGACATATCCTTTTGGGTTCCAAAACCTTGACGAGATACATCAATCAAAAGGCCAAAATCCTTGACCCATTCTTGGTCTTGATCACCACAAGCCAAGTCTATTCAATATTTTTATCCTCGATGGAACATTTCAAGATTAGGACCCATTTCCATTTTGGGTCCTATTTCTTGGCAAGCATTCCCATTCCCCCTTTGAAATGTGATTTTGAGCATCATTAGTCCTTCGAGATTGCAAATCCCCAAAGTTATATTTATAAGTTCGTGTTAGATTTTAAGTCCCAATCGGATCATAGTAACCAATGTTAAAAAACCAATATGCATCCCTCAACCTGATGTTGACATATCAAGGTCCATTCAAGACTTTAAGTTCCAATCAAACCATGATGAATGGAGAGACCATTTGGGTTTTCAAATCCCAAATAGACATGTCAAGAATAAGGTCCAATACTCATCTTGAACCTTGATCTTTGAAGGGGTCATGTTCCTTTAGATTTATGATTCCCAATTAGATATTTTCTTGAAAGGGATCTAAATCCAAAATCCAAACCCAATCATGATTCTTGTTGAATGAAGGCTCTATCCTATCAAGGTTTTAAGTCCTGATCAATTATTTTAAGGAAAGGTCCTAAATCCATTTTTGATCTTGATTCCCATCATTTACTCAAATTAAACAAGAATGCAAGGATCCTTGTGTGGTTTCAAAACCTGATAGGACCAAAATTTGAAATTATTTCAAAGCCAAGTTCTCCCACTAAGTTTTCAAAGGATTATTACATTCCTTCTTTTCTCTTCATCTTAGTTTATCTAAATGTCTGATTCAAGCAAGAATTTAGGTGAAGAGGAGATATCTAGAGAGGGAAGGGGAGAAAAAAAGAGTAAGAGGACCAAGGCTGACAAGTTACCTCTAACCATGAAGTATAAACTTTAAGAAGTCCCTACTGTTTCAAAGTTCGCCTCCTAAGTTTTGACAATCACAAATATAGAACTTGGGCATATAAATATGGAGGCATTTAAAGAAGATAATTTCTTCATAAAATCTTTCCCTAAAGATCAGAGGATAGCCAATTCAAGACCGGCTCATGTAGCTTCATTTTTAGTGGAAATTCAATGCCTAAAGCTTATCCTTGCAGCCAAAGCAACATACAACCATATGCAAAGAAAACACCATGATCCTTGGGGCACTGAAATTATTGATCTTTATGCCCCCATGATTAGAGTCATCTTCCTCCATACTGCATTTTGAAGATTCCTATAGAGGAATATGCCATTACAGAGCATTGAACGGATATCAGTGGGCATCTCAAGCATCTAAATAAGAAATGATTAAGGATACAAAGGAAGTCAATGACCAAAATACTGTGAAAGCTTTTAAGGTCATAATTTTACTCAAAAATTAGAGACATCATCACCTTATTGTCTAGGTCCTTCAGGAAAGAATAATTCAAGACTTATGAAACCTAGATGTTCTATTTTATTAATATTATTCTAAAAAGAGAAGTGTTTTTAGACTAGGGGAAAATTCTATCAGATAAATTTTATGCACAAATAACTATTGTTAGAGACACCAAATAATTTTTTATCTCTTCCTGCATAGTTTATCTAACAACTAGAGTAGGTAACTTCCCAAGATTAACTACTAATGGAATCGAAGGGGAAGCCTCCATAAAAAGCAATATTTGGGAGTTTTACACCTAATTAGAGCTAAAATATGTGGAAATATATTTCAAGAGGGTAAATGATGCTTTCCTGTACCTAGTGATCAATTAGTTGATAGGAAATGTAAGCTTCAAGATAACGAAGGAGGCTATGGCCTTGGTAAAAGAATGGGGTGAATGGTTTATTCAATTCCCCAAGTCTATATATATTATGATTTTTGGCTTCGACAAGGCACCATTTTTCTACCTAAGTATTGTAGTGATAGGGTCATTTTGATAGAATTGTCAAGACAAATGATAACAGTACATTTAAAGTTTTTGGGTAAACACAAGGTAGGGATAAAATACACTTTCCAATTGGGGTATTATTCATGCCCATCTATTGTACCTTCCAAGACAGTCACAAAAGAATTACAAGACCTCAATCTCAAATAGTATATTTTGAGGGACAATTTTGATCATAAAGGAAAAATGAAGGCCCTCAACACTTCTTTGTTCCCATTTTATAAGCCTAATATTGAAGACTTATGGGAAGATCTCCAAGATGACTTCGAGGTAAGAAAAAGAGGTTATGATAGACTAGCCATTTTCTAGATGAAGAAATTTGGCATCAGGGATGACATACTTGAAGGATTCTTTGATGATGGAAATTTTTTTGACCCAATAAACAATATTAATATGGTAGACACCCAAAATATAGAGCCCATTGATTGGTCTAAAAAAGAAGAACCTTCCATTTATGTGAAATCTAAAAAGGTCTTAGATAGATGTAATACATGGTTTGAGCTAAGAATAAAGAACTTCATGGGTAAATAAGTCCCTCCAAAGAGGAAGAAATAGTTGACCATGGAAGGATCTTTCTCATTGATACCCAATGGCTACAAGAGGTAGAAGAAGAAAGATAAGGCATTTAACCAAGACATTGCAAAGACTGATCCTACAATAGAAAAGGTAGTGGGATCCTTTAAGGTGGAAAAAGTTACCTACAAAGTTGCAAGTCCAGGGATAGTATCAAGACTTGGAGTGATGCCCATCGCTCAAGTTCCTCCCACCAAGGGTACAACACCAACAAAGACAACACAGGAGGCTACAAAAAAGCCACCGATAATAGATGTGGTGGACATATTAGATGTCCCATCCCAAACACATCTTGAAAAGAAAAGAACTACCAAAAGAACAAGAGGAATGATAAACTGATCATGTGGTTGTAACACCTAAATCACCCAAGGTTACTCACTTTGAGGATTAAAGGGTAGCATAGTACATATATTTTTAGACTTAGGAAGATCAAGGTCTAGAAACATATGAACTCCAGGAGAGTTACATAAACCTGGAGAAGAGAAAGAGGAAAATGAGGAGCATGTGCTAGCAGTGGAATAGCAACAAGAGTTGATTGACAACATGGAGAGACAAGCTAAGAAGGTTAAATCCTCCTCTTCACATGTCAGTAGCACTAAAGAGTTTTCAAGGGATCAACTCAAGGAGACTTTGGTAGAAGAAAAATAAGTATCTACCTCTTCAAGTGCTCCTACTTGGTTAATGTTGAATCTTGAAAAGAGACAGAAAGTGGTGGTCTAACCATTGAGTTGGAAAGATATGGTAATGGAGGTGAAGAGTAAACCAAAGAAGAAGCCAAGGACACTCCATGCCACCAAATTTAATGAAGTTTCATATATGATTGTAGAAATTTCCACCCCACTAACAGATAAAGATGAGAGAGAACTTTAGCCATTTGATTATCATTTTCTACCATTAATCTAGGAATAAAAACAAGGAGAGACCAAATTTCATCCTTAGATTTGGTCATATATTTAGTCAAGGCTCAAATGAATAAGGACAAGCAAATAAAAGATGAGCTAAGGCTCAAATAGAACAAATAAAGGTATTCCTCAAAGGTTTGACCTCCCTTACATCAAAACAACCCACTTCATCATAGGCCTAGTATTAATGAGCAAAAAAGAAGTGGATGAACTCAACGAGATGAAGAAGAAATAATTTTTTATAAATGGATTGAGAAGTTTAGAAAATAAATGGAGAAACTTTTGATATCTAGGTATAAAAAATACAAAAAGGTTTATACCTTGGAAGAACAATTATAAAAGTACACATATAGTCTTAGGGACGAAGATGAAAAATATCATGTAGATTTGAAGCAACTTCAAGAACTAAACAATATCAACACATAGGAGTTGAATCAAACTACAATTTTGGGAGATGAAGGCATTAGTTTTGTAAGCAAGTGCATTAATGTTATACCTTTCAGGATGGAGCTTATAACAAAACATTGGTTGACCTTATTAGAACTCCATATGGAGTTCTCTTAAAATTCTTTATGTTTTAAAAGTTTCATAGTTACTATCATTAGACTTGATATCCTATTGTACAATACTCATAGGTTAGACACTCTTCAATCTATTAAAGATGCATGGAAAAAAAAGCTTGAGAAAAAGATTAATTCCAAAAGTGGGGAAGAGGGGACCATTTTGGACAAGCTAATTAACATCAAGGTTGATATTAGATGGGTCAAGGATGATATAAGGAGGTTAGAGGAGTGTATAGCTGCAACCTCTAACAGTTTTGAAAAATTTAAATTTATATTGGAATGGGTAGTTGCCCTAACATGGAAATCATCTCTCAGGTGTTAGCCAATTTTGAGGATTATAAGTAGTAAAAAAGAATATAATTTTGAGTATCTTTGAAAGAGAATATTCTATTTTGATTAGTCAAACATGGAAAATTTTGTTTTGATGACTTTTTTCCTAAAATAGGAGGCATAGTTTTGAGACTGAAGTTAACTGGAGATCACGACAGTGAACTGGCATTCATTTTTTGGAAAATCAACTTTATGCCAAACAACTGAAGTTTAGTTTTGTAACTTCCTAAATTTTTGGATTTTCATGTTGGGTGCATTGCATGTGTTGCATCTCTTTTTGGAGGAAATTTTATTCTTTCTTGTCTATTTATTTTAAACTCTCTCATTCTTAGGGTCTAAAGGTTGAAGATTAGACTTAAGGTCCAATAAAATAGGTTTTTCCTAGATTTTTCTTGTTTTCACTACATTTCATAATTAGTATTTAAGAAGAGTTAGTCTAAAGAAACTTAGATCTGTACACCAATGAAGTTTTGTAGGACTTGTAAAGCTATTGAATCATAAAATCAATAAAATCAACCAAATTCAATCGTTTTTGGATTGTGCTCTCACATTTGAATGGTATTCTTTTGATTATCTATGATTTATAATTATTCAAAGAAGTAAATTAATTTATAATGGGTTATAGTTATAATGAATGAAATGAAATATACCTCTTAAATATAGCACTAGGAATATATAGCTATGTTTAATATAAGTTTATTTATTTAATAGTTTTCTAAAAATGTTTGTTTGAAGAATAATGAATCATATTAATTGGATAATTATGCATTCTCTCCTTCTTGCATGCCTTATTATATATTTTGATATTTTTTTAGATCATTGTTAGATAGGATTAAATAATAAAATAAATTAGTTTGTGATAGAATACCAACAGGCCCCTTGAACATTATAGCCACATAGACCACTTTTTAGGAAAAAATAGTTGTGACCCAACTCCCAGGGACTTGGAAGACAATTCATTTAATGATCATACATTTTTTTCATGAGAGGTAAGATATATTATTTATGCCTGTGTTGCATGTAAATTTTTTTCCCATCAACATTAACCAAACTACACTTGTGGGAAAGTGGGATCCGTCTTCACTTTGAACAGATGGAGGGAGAAAACTTGCAAAGGTGTAACTTTCACCCCTTAGAGAATTTTACAAAACTTCAATAAGAAATTGGGCCTAATTTTTATGCTTTACCCAGCTATGCTAAGAAATTTGAAAAAATACCACCCATAATAGATATCTCAAATCAATTATAAACTTGGTAAAATATGGCTAAGGCACAAAAAGGGAAGGGACTCAAGCTAAAAGAAAAAATGTAGATTTGAATACCAATGGGTTCCTTGATGGAAATATCATCAAATTGTCTTGGATTTATGCTTGAATTATAGTTTAATGTATTAAATTCTATAGATATTAAAGATCAAATATTTATATTGATAGCGTGTTCAATTTAGTGGATTAATGCTACCTCATATTTATGGATTCTTTGTCAAATGTTATCCATTAGTGTACTTATGCATTGGTTGGATTGATGTGATAAATTAAAAGGTTTAAGTTATGTCTTATGAAACAACTTTAAAATTGAGAAGCTTTATATTTATTGTGTATTGCAAGCATGTTAATTAATTTTCTTATGTAGTCAAATGTGGTCTTTGTGTGAGTTGAAGTATAATCCCTTATGTGTTTGTCTTGTGTGGACCCACATGTGAACTTTAAAACATATAGAGTTATATCTAGGTATAGGTTATGAATATTCTCTTCTTGATAGTTGATCCCCCCACCCTAGGGGATGCTTAGAGTAGCATGGTACCCCTATGTGCACTTAATTAATGATGGTATTATGGTAGGAGGTAGCTATTTTCCCCCTTTTTTCTTAGAGTGTTAGGTTGCTTCTTGGATAATCCTTCTTTTATATATGTTTTGGAAAATAATCTCAAATGAGTCCTTTAAATTTACCTTTCTATTCTATTATTTTTCATTTCAAAATTATATCTAAACAATTAAATTTAGCTTGCTAATTTCTATTATTCTTATGTGCGCCATGTTGTTGCTATTTTCACTATAGTTGGAGGAATATACATCTCACTTGATGGTTGGGTAGTTAGGGGTTCCATGTATTCATTAATCCAAAAAAAACACAATTCAAATAGTTTTCATACTTTTAATATACTATCAAATTTAATTTAACTTTATTTTAAATCCTTTAAAAGGTCAAATTCTACAATAAAATTTTATATTTTTGCACTAAATTTTTTGTGTCATTTTATCAAATATTTCATGCCCTCCTTATTCACTCTCAAAATTTTCATGTAATAATTTGATGCAGGAGCATCCAGTGGTGTAAGGGAAATCTTGCATCACCCAAAAATATTGTATTTTCATTTTTTTTGTGGTTTCCTTAGTTGTTTTGGGGGCCCATGGCGACTCATGCAATATTTGGGACAATTAGAAGTTTTAAACAACCAAAAATAGCCACCTGCTATTTTTAGTAAGTTGGCCTATTCAATTCCTATGGACACAAAAATTGACCCCAAGGAGTGAAATGGGAAAATAAGATTTTTGGTGAAAGAATCATCTCAAAATCTTGTACCATTTGGAAGATGTTAATTTTTTCATCCCGAGGAATTTCTCTAATGAAGTTTAAAACTAAAAATTGAGGCCCTTCAGAGGCCCAGAATAGGATACAAAATCTGTAATCTTTCACATTTGGTGTAATATGGTTGTAGATATCTTCACAAGCTTTCCAACAATGTATTAAAATTGAAAATATGATGGTTGGATTGAAAGTTATGACCTCGATAAGTTGTAAATATATAAATATAAAATTAAAATTAAAAAAAATTAGAGCGGGAAATAGATAGTGGAATTTTTGGCGCCAAAATGGGGTTACGCCTACCATAATATTCTAAGGAAGTTACACTTCTTGGATAAAGAGGGAGAATAGGGGTTATAGAGGAGAGCTCTAGTAGTGCAAATCATGGTTTTTGGCTTACAAATTTTTGCAATGAGAAGGCACATGTGGTTGTAGTATGTTGTTTTCTAAATATTATAATTTCACTTCATCAAGATAATAGAAAGCACTTGTTTCTTTCTAATTTTTCTATTTATCTCTCTAGTTTAGTGGTGTGTGTGTGGTTTTGTAAGGGGAGTACCCTCATCAAGTGGTATCAGAGAAGGTTTTCCTTAGTGTGTAGATAGATCATCGAATGTGAGGTAGTTTACACCAGGACTTGTGGTTGTGGGTATGTGAGAAAAGATACCTCCATGAAGAAACCGTGGTGGAAGAAAGTTTGGGGTAATAGAAGAGGGTTTTAAAGCCTTCCAAAAACAAGTTCAAGAACTATAAGAGGATCTACGTAGAGGAGTTGATGTCAGAAGAAGAGATGAAAGTGAAGATGAGGTTCAAAATGAAGATCCATTTGAAGAAGAAGCATAAGATGTAATAGATCGTAGAGAAGTTAGACTTCTTAGGGCCATTTCCAAGATTGGAAAGAGGCCAAAGATAGAAGTTTCTAGTTTTTTTAGAAACTTGAATCCAAAGGAGTTGATCGATTAGGTCAATGACATGGAATTGTATTTTGAGTAGGAGGAAGTAAAAGATCTAGAGAGGGTCAATTTTGTAAAATCCAAGATGAAAGTCCATGCGAACATATGGTGAAAAGAAATCTAGTTGGAGATAAATAGAAGGGAAAAAGATAAATTAATGAGATGGGATCAGTTGGTGAAAAAATTGAAGAGATAGTTCATTCTTGTGGACTTTGAGCTAGATTTGTTGAAGAAGATGCAAGGGTTGAAACCAGAGAGAAAATTTATTAAGGAGTATACAAAATAATTCTACTGATTCCTAATCAGAACAGGCCATTCTAAGGCCAACAAGGAGAAAGTTTCCCATTACATAAATGGGCTAAAGCCGAGTATTCAAGAAGATTTGAGTTTGGTTAGGATGACCACGATTGAAGATGCATATCAATTTTCTCTAAAGGTGTAAGAGAAGTTGAACTGAAGGTTTGAGAGCAAGCAAAGGGGTGGAGGTCGTGGTGGAAAGAAAACTAGATGGTCCTATGCAAGTCGAATTGAAGATCAAAAGAAGATTGAAGGATCCAATAGTAGTTAGAACCAGAAGGGAAATAATACCTACCATCCTCAAGATCAAAATAATGGATACCAAAGAGGAAGAGGAAGATTTCAATGAGGACTAGGAAGAGGAGGCTTCTGTGGAACTTGTTTTCAATGTAGAGAACAAGGAGATAGATCCTACGAGTGTCCTCAACATCAACGAAGGACAAATAGAAGAATTGAAGGAAATGCACGATTTATGCATGTAGATGAATATGTCAAGTATTCACATTTTGAAGATGTTGAAAGAGGAGAGGCCCTTGTTTTCAGAAGAGCCTTGTTGAACAAGGAGAAGGAACCTGATCAAAGAAAGAACATGTTCCGCACTTGATGCAAGTGTGAAGGTAAAGTTTGTAATTTTATCATTGATGGAGGTAGCACTAATAATCTTGTTTTAGAGGAAATAGTTACTAAGTTGTAGTTGGAGAGGAGAATGCATCCAAAAACATACCAGGTCGCATGGTTGTAGAAGGACCATAGAGCATTGTTCAATGAGAAATGTTTGGTAAAGTTTAAGATTAGTAACTATTAGGATGAGGTTTTGTGTGATATTATACCTATGGATGTTTGTCACATGTTTTTAGGTAGACTGTGGCAGTTTGATGGGCGAACGGTGCTTGATGGACATGCTAACACCTATTCCTTGACAAAGGATGGTGTTTGTCATAAGTTGAAACCCTTGAAGGAGGCAAAAGAAAAGTTATGTAGTAATGCAAAGATTTATTTGGTTGATGGAAGAAAGTTCCTAGAAGGTATGAGACACAAGCATGTGTTTCACATTAATCCCTAAAGTTGATAAAGAAGATACTAATAAGGTGCATGTAGAAGTTTCAAATTTATTGAATGAGTTTGAGGATATTGTTTATGATAATGTGCCTAAAGGTCTACCTTCAGTAACGAAGATTAGCAACTAGATGGACTTGATTCCTGGGAGCCAATTTTATGAATAAGGAAACTCATCGTATGACCCTAGTAGAGAGCAAAGAGTTGAATAGACAAGTGAAAGAGTTGTTGTGAAAGGGATTGATTAGAGAGAGTCTGATTCCATGTGCAGTACCTTCAGTAATAACACCAAAGAAGAATCGGGAATGGCGGATGTGTACAAATTCTAGAGCAATCAACAAGATCACCATTAAGTATAGATTTCCCTTGCCAAGGATGGATGGCATCATGGATTGTTTGAGTGGAGTTGGGAACTTCACGAAGATAGTTATGAAGAGTGGTTATCAAAAAATTTGGATTTGAGGAGATGAATGGAAGATAGCCTTCAAGACCAAATAGGGCTTGTACGAGTGGTTATTCATGCCCTTTGGGCTAACCAATGCATTGAGCACCTTCATGTGGATCATGAACAAGGTACTTAAATATTTTTTGGGTAAATTTGTCTTTGTTTATTTGGATGAGATTTTAATTTTAGCAAGACATTGGAGGAGCATTTGATGCATATCAGAAATATTTTTGAAAAGTTAAGAGAGGAGAAGTTGTTGATCAATTTGAAGAAGTGTAGTTTTGTGAAAAGAGAATTGGTATACTTTAGATTTTTTTGTCTCAATAGAAGGTCTTAAGATGGACCCAAAGAAGGTGAAAGCTATCATTGAATTGCCTACACCAAGGAGTTCTACTGAGGTGAGATCTTTTCATCGTTTGGATAGTTTTATAGAAATTTAATCAAAGGTTTTAGTAGTATTTGTGCATCTCTAACTGAAATTACAATGAGAGGGGGTAGAAAAGAGTTTAAGTGACTATAGGAGTAGAAAAAGTTTTGATATGTTGAAGAAGAAAGTTACAGAGCAACTTGTTTTGGAACTTACAAATTTCAACAAGGCATTTTAGGTAGATTGTGAAGCTAGTGGTAATACCATTGGAGTTATTTTGAGTCAAGAAGGTAAACATGTTGCCTATTTTAGTGAAATTTTGAATGATGCAAAGAAGTATTTTTTTTATGATAAGGAGTTTTATGCTATAGTTTAGGCTTTGAAGAAATGGAGACACTATTTTTTGCCAAAAGAGTGTTTCATTTACTAATCATCAAGCTTTACAATATTTGAATAGTCAAAGGAAGTTGAATCAAAAACATTTGAAATGGGTTGAATTTTTACAAAGTTATAAATTTTTTTTGAATCATAGGAGTGGAAGATCTAATAGAGTTGCAGATGCCTTAAGTAGGAGGAAAAATTTCTCAAGAGAAATGCAAATTGAAGTTTTTAGCTTCAATGAACTCAAGAGTTTGTATCCCGAGGATCCTAATTTTGTAGAGGATTAGAGAGCTTGCATGGAGCATATCACTTTGGATAGGACAAGATGGTTGGATTTTACAATCTAAGATGGTATGTTGTTTTGAGGGAATTAGTTGTGCATTCCAAGGAGTTCCATGAGAGTTAACCTGATCAAGGAGAAATATAGTGGAGGATTAGTTGGACACTTTGGTCAAGATAGACCATTGCTATTTTTGGTGAGCATTACTATTAGCCATAGTTACAACAAGATGTGAAGAAGTTTGTGCAAAGTTGCAGATTATGTTAGATGGAAAAAGGGGAAAGACAAAAAATTGGATTGTATCAGCCATTACTTGTAATTGAGAGGCCATGGGAAGACATTAGTATGGATTTTTTCTTGGATTACCAAGGACAGAGAGAGGGCATGATTCCATATTTGTGGTGGTGGATATATTTTGAAATATGGCACACTTCATTCCATATCATAAGACCAATGATATTGTTCATGTTGCAGAGTTATTATTTAGAGAAGTGGTGAGACTACATGGTCTACCCAAGAGCATAGTTTCAGATTGAGATACCAATTTTTTTAGATATTTCTAGAGGACATTGTGGAAGAAGTTGAAGATTGATTTGAAGTTTAGTTTTGCACACCATACATCGATTGATGAAAAAAAAGAGGTAGTGAATAGGAGTTTGGGTAACCTACTGAGATGCTTAGTAGGAGATAAACCCAAGGGATGGGATTTGATTTTACCACTGGAGGAATTTTATTATAATAATTCTATCAACAAGAGCACTAGTAAATCACCATTCCAAATTGTGCATGGGAGTAGTCCAAGAATTGCTTCTAAACTAAAAAAGATAGATAAGGGAGAGAAGAGTAGTGTCGAGGCTAAAGATTTTGTTGAGCACCTAAAGAATTTACATGAAGAGGTGAAGAAACATATCAATAAAATGAACTCTCAGTATAAGGCTAAGGCAAATTAGAAAAGGAGGAATAAGGAGTTCAAATTAGCAGATGAAGTCATGGTTCATTTGCAAAAGGAGAGGTTTTTGGTTGGTACATACAACAAGTCAAAGATGAAGAAGTTTGGACCATGCAAGATCCTAAAGAAGCATGATTTATGAAACACATATGAGGTAGAGTTTCCTAATGAAATTCATGTTTCACCTATGTTTAACATTGTTGATTTGATAGAATATTATGAAGGAGTTAAGGAGAATGAATTGATAGAGGCACAATGGAACATTCAGACATGTACATTAGAAAACGAAGAGATAGAATAAGTTTTAGATAGTCATGTGGGTAGAAGCACAAGAAATAGGCAATATGCAGAGTACAAAGTTTGGTGAAATGGAGAGGAAGTCCCGTTGAAGATTCATCATGGTTATCTGAAGTTGAGGTTAACCATCTTGGTTTCCCTCTAACACCTGAGAAGTGACAGGGTCACTTTTCAAATTACCCTGGGTGTTTGATGCAGGAGCATCTAGTGGTATAAGGGCAATCTTGCATCACCCAAAAATATTATATTTTCATTTTCTTGTAGTTTCCTTAGTTGTTTTGAGGGCCCATGGCAACTCATGCAGTCTTTGGGATAGTTAGAAGTTTGAAACAACCAAAAATGTTGGTGTAATTAATATTTAATTACACTTTACATAAGTTTACTTAGGTAATTATTTAATTCCTAGGTTAATTAGTTGTCATCCTTATCTTGTTTAGCTATCTTGTTGCTCAAGATAAGATTAGGGTTATGCATCTTTGCTTTTATAAAGCAAATCATTATCATGTAATTAGGAATTCCTGAATAATATTATGTTGCACATCTTTTTGCAACCTCTCCGCTTTTTCTATTTTTCTCTTATGTGGAAGGATATTCTAGTTTGCAAATCTGATCTTGGTTGCTAACATGGTATCAAAGCCTTGATTTGCAGCCCCTTCTCAAATTTTTGAGAAAATCATTGTAGGGTTTGTTCGGGATTCCTCGAGGATATCATGCCTTGAGTTCATTCATGAGGCGTTATGGATCAGATCGGGCTTCACCATTGGATTTAGAGTGCTGGAAAAAGTCAGGATTGGCTTTTGTTTTGTAGATTTTGGCCATCATTTGCTAGATCTGTGAGGGTTTCAAGCTGGGAGATTTTTTGGAAGCTCTAGGGGTAGCTGAATTTTTGGAGCATTTTGGGCACAAACAGAGGTCACCATTGTGTTCATAGTGGCCCTAAGATCGCCTGTCGTTTCATCAATTTTGGTGAAGTTGGTCTAGGGGGCAAAAAAAAGGGGTCGTACGGCCTCCTTTGCACGCATTCTGAGGCACAATTTAAAAAAAACACATTTTTTGGAAAACGGGCCGATGCCTCTAGTTCAAACTAGATCCGTTGCCTAGCGGCCACCGGGCGGCCATCGTCGCGCCACCGCCGCTCAGCTCCTTCGCTAGTGCACCGCCGGCAAGCTCAACCCCGTGAGCTCCTTTGCGGTCCACCTCGGTCACATGGAGGACCAAGGGCCTCCCGCCCAGCCCCTGTGGGCTCTGCTAAGCCCCAGTGGTGGTCCTATTAAGGACTAGGCGCTATGAGCTAGCCCTGTCGGCCCCCTCAGCACCAGCGGCGGTTGTATGGGTGACCAGGGGCTCTACCCCAACCCCCAACCGCTAGCCCCTTGGTCCTACATGGGACCAGGGGCTAATTTTTTTAGCCCCTTGGGCGCCCTGGAACCCTTATTGGGCGTTCTGGAGCAACTTTCACTAAATTGGGCGTATGTTTTGCATACGATCTCCATTTTTCGCAAATGATATATTGTTGGAAAGATAATTCCAACACAGATCCAGTGGTATAGGTGTTTTTACCATATTTTCTCTAGATTTATTTTGTAGGCCTTTGAACTCAGATGTTGTTGTTTTCACTCCGGAGGGCATATCTTTTGACTCGGTGATCCATTTTTCGTCATTCTTGTGGTGTTGGAAAGCTGATTTAGTCCTCTACATAGATCTGAGGTCTATTTTATTTTTCTATTTATGCATTTTTAGGATGATCTCCTTTTACAATCATTGGGTTATTGTAATAAATGAACTATGATAAAGTTCCATCAGGGGGGTTTCTTGCATAATAATATGATTAGAGTGTAGTTTTCACTTTGATCTCCATATCCATTTTGATTTGATGATAGCTCACATGGGTTATTTGGTTTTCTAATTTTTTTTGGCCACTTTTTTTGCTATAGCTTGACACATGTCGGATTCATCGATTCACACTTCAGTTGAGAGATTATGTTTCTTGATCCACATTGGTTCAGATTCTTCTCAATTTGAGGGCTATGTTTTTATGGTTAATGTTCCAGAGTCTTTTTTGGTACGCCTTCCCATGGAAGAGTTTCAGTCATAGTTTGGCATTGGCATCGAGATACACGGTTTCTAGATTCTTTCATCATCTCATCTACTGTTGCTTCACAGATTCCAGGGTTGTTCCAGTTTGTGATTTTTCCAGTGTTCCATGGCATCGGGTCTGCTGCCACATTATGATTCCGTTTTTGGTTTCAGTTGTAGACAAAAGTATCTTTCCTTGCTTGTCGGATTACGGTTCCAATGTTACTCCACAATGTTCGTCTAGTGCTTCTTTGCAGCAGTCATCTCATTGTAGGGGGGTTTTGTCCCACTGGGTTTTCCTTCTCTACCTCATTGCATTTGTAAATGAGTACCTGAACAGGCCTTGTTGTCGGGACTCATCTTTGCATAATAATTTTCTTCTCCCTAAGTTGCACTTATGGGGGGGTGTTGGTGTAATTAATATTTAATTACACTTTACATAAGTTTACTTAGGTAATTATTAATTTCCTAGGTTAATTAGTTGTCATCCTTATCTTGTTG
Organism: Sequoia sempervirens; assembly: GCA_007258455.2. NCBI lineage: Eukaryota > Viridiplantae > Streptophyta > Pinopsida > Cupressales > Cupressaceae > Sequoia > Sequoia sempervirens. The sequence goes on along the minus strand of VDFB02000363.1, from coordinate 77,328,045 downwards.
AGCTATCGTGTTGCTCAAGATAAGATTAGGGTTATGCATCTTTGCTTTTATAAAGCAAATCATTATCATGTAATTATGAATTCTCGAATAATATTATGTTGCACATTCTTTTGCAACCTCTCTGCTTTTTTTTATTTTCTCTTCTGTGGAAGGTCTTTTCGGTTTGCAAATTTGATCTTGGTTTCTAACAAAAAATAGTCACCTACTATTTTTAGTAAGTTAGCCTATTCAATTCCTATGGACATGAAAATTGACCCCAAGGAGTGAAATGGGAAAATAATATTTTTGGTGAGAGAAAAATATCAAAATCTTTTGCCATTTGGAGGATATTAATTTTTCATCCCAAGGAATTTCTCCAATGAAGTTTAAAACTAAAAATTGAGGCCCTTTGGAGCCCCATAATAGGATGTAAAATCGTTTATCTTCCACATTTATAAAAATATGGTTGTAGATATCTTCACAATCTTTCCAACGATCTATTACAATTGAAAATTTGATGGTCAGATCGAAAGTTATTACCTCGAGAAGTTGTAAATATATAAATCAAAAATAAAAAATCAAAAACTTCTAGAGCATGAAATAGATGGTGGAATTTTTGGCACTAAAATGGGGTTACACCTTCCAGAATATTCTAAGGAAGTTACACTTCTTGGATAAAGAGGGAGAATAGGGGTTACAAAGGAGAGCTCTGGTAGTGTAGATCATGGTTTTTGGCTTGCAAATTTCTGTAATGAGAAGGCCCATTTAGCCATAGTATGTTATTTTCTGAATATTGTAATTTCACTTCATCAAGATAATAGAAAGGAAGTGTTTCTTTCTACATTTTATATTTATCTCTCTTATTTAATGATGTGTGTGGGGTTTTGTAAGAGTACCCTCATCATAATCTAAATTCTAAGATTGTACATGGTGTTTGTTAGTTCTTCATCTTTAAATAAGGAGGTTTCATGTTACATTTGTTGAGCACCAATATTATTTTTATAAGAAGTCATTTTGAGGCACCATTTATGGATTATACCTCAATGAAATTTTATCAAACAATTACAGTGGTTTTTGCATGATTCACGTTTCTAATAATATTATACTTGTGAATTTTATGAAATCTATTTTACATTTATTCTACTTCCACCATTTATCATATTTCTATTTGAGTGTTTTGTCAAACTATATTTGAATTCTTTTAAACAATTTTCCTCACTTAAGCCTAAATTGATTAATAATTCCTATGTTGCAAATAAAAATAAGCATTTATAGTAGCGAGTTTCATTTTATTTCCCTTTATGTTATCTTTATACATCATTTTGAAATGCAATTTTTTATTAAAAATAATAAATTATGACTATTTAGTGGTTAGATATACCTTCATATTTTTCTTTAAATTTCCTTAAGACATTTTATCAAATAGTTAACATGCATTCACATTATTTCATAATTACATTTTTATTTAGTAGAATTATAAATTTCAATGTAGAAAACTAGTTTAATATCTTTTATAGAATTGAATTGATCCAAAATGAAGTTGATGTTTTAAATAAAATTAAATAGGTGTTGTATATGAAAGTAAATTGATATTTGTAATGCCCATTACTTACACATGGCAAAAATCACCACTATTTTTTTTCTTAAACCAACTCTACGAAAAATGCTAATTATGTCAGATATCGTAGCTTGCTATATGCACCGAGAGATGAAGTTCATATAGCAACATCAATGACACATCGATCGAGATGAGGAACAGGGTTAGGCATGCAAGTGTGTGGAGTCCATCACAAACACCCTCTTGTCAATAACAAGTTTACTAACCACCCTAGATTGATTTAGGTGATAATAAATGTTAGTTTAATTTCCATCTATCCAAAATTCATTTGTTTGTGTCGGCCATAGGCCCTTTGTTTGAGCCTACTCATCTTGGGAATTTGATGGTCAGATAGAAGTCTAGCTCTTTTCCCAAAACACGGTCTATCAACCTCACCATGCCCAAACATATGGTCTATGATTAAATGAATCCATTCTATCTAGATTTAATCCTTCCACACTTAATACTTTGACTTACTTTACGATACAAGTTTACCAAGTAAATAAGTTTCTGAAAAACTTTAATCATAATAAACTAGAATTGATCCGTACAAGGACTCCACTATAATTATTGAATTCTTATTAAAAACATAAAGAAATTTACATGATTCAGTTTCATTACTATTGCAATATTTTATTAAATAATTAACCATATTGACTTACCCCAAATTTTATAACATCTTAAATGCGTAAATTTAATACCTATATTAAATATCCTTTCTCATATATATATTTTTAAAAATATTCAACTACATAATTGTTATATAAATAAAACCTTATCTTCAAATTTCAAGGAAATACTAACTTAAGGTTTAAAAAATGAAAGTAATTTAAACTACCTACTTTCCTAAACTTATTCTAAATCTCTCATCTTTAACTTTATGTTTTAAGATACCTAATTCCTTTACTTTACCTTAAGCCTCTAAGCCACGTAATTTTCCTTTTAACTTTAGATTTTCTTTCTCTTAACTTTATTTGAATGTTTTATTCTTTTTTTTTTACGTTCTTACTTAAATCTTAAGGATCTCTTTTTTTTTTTTTCTCTTTTTTGAGTTTGCCATAGGTACGATGTCTTATAATGAAGATAACAAAGTAAGCTAAAGTTAACGTAACTTCAAACTACTCTTATCGACAACAAAAGAGAGATTTAGGTTTCTATATTAAATCATCATATGCATGGTCTTGGTTGTGTAAAATAAAGTGTTAGCAATTAATTTTGACTCATATCAGTAAGAGGACCAAGCTTAGGGATGAGCGACGTAAGAGTGATAAGAGGATCTTGATTAAAAGTTCGTTGCTAAGGAACACACAGGCCAAGATATGACGTTTCGTCAGAGAGGGAATGGTATAAAAATAATGGAGGAACGTACAAATCACGGGCAGGAAAGGCAGAAATGGAGTAGAGATAGACGCGTATAAGAGGATGAATTCCAAGAGAATGAAACTTAATAAGTTAGGCGAGCTTGTCGAGGTAGGTCAATTAACACTTAACAGTCCTATCAGCCAAACATTCTCATTATATTCAACACAAGGTTTCACTGCACACGAGGAGACATATAGTCTACTAGATACTCAAGGTTATTAATACACAAGATCTTCGCAGATATATACAGAGGGGAGGACATTAACTACATCACTCCATTTAGACGCAAATACTCTCAACTGCCAATACTAAACGTGAAGACACTGCACTACAAACTCATCATTTTTACCTTGTGGCTATGACCACTAACCACCTACTCAGTAGCATGCTGGTCCTCCAATATTCCATCTCTAAGGGTGTATGCAGAGAGGTAACAACTGAATGCATTGATTCAAGGAAATTGAAAAATTACACAGCTGGAGTTTATTTGAATGCCAATTTCAATTTACTTAGAGAGCATGTTGACTCTCCTTACTGACTCCTCATTTCCTCGCACCTATTTAGACACCCAGGCCAAGTCCACTAGTTTGTATTCCCTAGTATATGTAACTCCTTGCAGTCCACCGCTCACTTCCTAGCCAAGCACTAAGTAGTGGAGTTGTGAAAATATGGTGTTGCCTGAACATCAGTATGGATCGATGTGGTCAAGAAAAGCATGCAAATTTGAACAGGAAGATGCAGTTGAGAGGTTACTGGATGTAAGATAGGATGGGAAGGAATGCTTTGATCAAAACCACCCTCAGGCGAGCAAGGAGGCTAGGGGCTCATAGAAGATGGTTCCCCCTCACAGAAGTCCTTACGATGGCACGCCTAAATATGCAACTCTTACCTTGATCTCATAGTTTAATGATGGGGTTTCCACAGGCAGTTGCCCGTCTCAGTCTTTTTTTTTTTTTATAACCTTTTCGTCATATCTGTGGTAGGTTTGATATCATTTTTCTCTATAACATAATCACTTCTGCTATCCTACAAGACCATCAGAGGAGGTCTTTGTAGCCTTACATAATGAGCATTCATGGATCTACACCTATATTCATTTCATGGCTCTAGAAATATATGATTATTTATTTTATTTTATTTTATTATTTCTCTTTTTTTATCCATTTCATCGATGTATTTACTTATCACTATTGTTCACCTTCTGCTATGTTTTATGCATCCCTACCCACTTCGTCCATTGATCTGTATAGGATCTAGACTAGATTGCAGTTTAAATGCTTAACTTTTACAATGCTTTACAATGATTATTTCAAGTTAATTAGATCGAAATTAACTTAAGGAAATAACAGAATGAAAAGAATTAACAAGGTGATTATAACAGAAAGAAAGGAAATGAGAGACAGAAAGAGAGAGAAGAAGAGAAGTGCAAACAGTTGATAACGGAGTTCGTCACAGAAAGTGACTACGTCTCCGGGTCCACTCCAATAGAGAGACCGATCCGATTAACTCCAAAATCGATTACAATTGATGCACCAAGACCATCAGTTCGGCAGCATAACAGGGCTCCGACATTCAACAATGGCTTGAAAATTCTTCAGCAAGACCCCTCTCTTCCGTGTTGCCTCAGCGTCAAGACTTCCTTCACCTGAAAAAACTTGAATACAACTCTCCTCTCAAGCCCCCTTTTTATACAAAGAATTTGCTCAATTTGGTTCTCAACCAATTGATTTGCAAATATTCACCTTATCTCTCCAAATACATAACAATCTTTTACAATCTCCTTTTTTACATAATAAATCTTCAAAAATCTCATAATCCCCTATTTACATAATTGATATTTGAAAATCTTTATCAAAAAATCCCACTATTAATTCTAGCCCCTAATTCACTTGTTCCCGGGCTACTATTGTATATATTGGTTACACTTAATCCTTTAAAAAGGATTATTGTTTTTAAGATTTTTAATTTAGGGGATTTTGTTTTATTTTAAAACCATTCGGTTTCAATTCACTCCATAAAATACACCAACGCCACCAATATCCAAAACACACTCGATGGCTCGTTGGTGAGTTAAGCGTTTTGTAAGCCGGCGGTCGCGGGTTCCAACCCGGCCGCTGGCTTTTAAATAACCATCTGCCAAATTTAAAATAACAAAACAAAACCGACGCAGAATATAGTTGAGCGCGGATTTTGTGGCGCAGTGGTAGGAGGAAGTTATGGTAAGTATGAGGTTTGGGGTTCGACTCCAAGCCACAACCTTTTAACAAACTAACAAATTTGCAACCCGCAGAGACAATTGAATGAAGGCCACGTGGCGGAGCCTCATTCGCAAATGGATGCCAACTCTCTGATGACATGTATGCTGACAATACCGACTGGTTGATGACTGTGCACAAATGTGGAAGCTGACTAGGATGACGACGTGGACAATGACTGTGCGCCAACCGAACTCGACGGTTTTATGACCTCGATGTCGTATCATTGACCGGATCATTCGCGAAATCACCATGCCACGGTTCATCTCTGATTCGCCAAACTTTTGTCGTATCGATCGTTGACGGATGTAATGTAATGACACGCGGTCAACCAATACTACCGAATTTTGCCGTGCGATGCCATCCGTCCATCATCAAAAGCCACGCCACATAATGACTGTACGGATTCGCCACTGTCACCGACGGGTCCATCAGGATTTTCAGATGGACTGTGTTGACGCCAGTCAGTATTAGATGATGACGCCATCTCGCCAGGCTCCTCTAAGTCCACCAAGTCAACCTAAACTTTGACCGCCGAGGTTGGTTCGATGTCGGATTTCAACGAAACGAACACCGTTGGAATCATCTCGACGAGCTCTTCGACTTGACGCTGTTTTCGTCGACTTCTGAAACAATCATTTTTTTCCGCTTCCTAGATGCCCCTGATTCCAGTTTGACCGAAGGTTTGACTGGCCATAACTCGTGCAAACGGACTCCTTTTCACTCCGTTCGAGTTGCGTTGGAACCAGGACGCTGAGCTCTTTCTGATGGTGCAAATTTTGGAGAAAAAATGAGACACTTCAATTTTCACTGAAAAATGTCCACCGGATCAGGCCTCCCCACTGAAGACCTTTTGGACCTCCAAAAGTGACATTTACTCTGACAATAAGTGAGGACTTGGCCTCCCCACTTGTCCTGTATCCTCTGTACATCTGAATACCTGACTCACAAACACAATGAAGACTGCAGAAATATTGTTGATCATAAACATAACTGTATCACTTCCATAAGCATCTACATCAAATGTCATAGCCGCTAACCAATAAAAATTGACTAGCATCAAGCTGAAAACCAATGCAGAAATTAAGGAGAATAAGTCAACAACAATACGATCTTTTACAACAGGAACATTATTACCCAAGGATCCATCAACGCTTTCAAGCATCCTTTTCTCATGTTGTACTGCAAGTGCATCCTGCAACATCTGACCCTGGTTAGCTACTCCAAGTTCAAGTTTAGAACCACCTGTACTGACAGACATAAGAGTTAACTCTTTACTTGCATTAATTACCCTCTTTAACTGCCCTGTGTTTGCAAAAGAACGATCAGTCTTAATCCTGTGAGAATGTACAATATACTGAATGCCATCTTTAAATAAGTGATAATGATTCTTTTCCCTGTAG
>VDFB02000363.1:77273919-77313236 GCA_007258455.2 Sequoia sempervirens | reverse complement strand
ACATTTTGTCTCTGCTGCTAGATTTCCAAACAATTCGCATGTCCTTTCTATGCTTTCACAGTTGCATGAATATCACGCCATCATTGCATTCCCTAAGACCGCAATTCTTATGCATTTAAGAAAGCAACTGGCCTTTAATGAAACCACAGTTTCTCCTTAAAGCATTTTGCCAAATAGTTCGCGTGTCTTGTCTATGCTTTTACAGTTAGAATCTGATTGTAGGTTGCTGAAGCATTTAAAAAAAAAAAAAAAAAGAATCCATTTTGAACTTACTTTGCAATCATTATAGCCAACAAATCATATCGCTTATAATAAAGGATGTCGACTGTCTTAATGTTTGTTTAATGCGATACATGACAGTGCAGGAAAGTTTCTTAACATTTGGAAGAGATGGTGTTGTATCATTAATAACACCTATCAAGAATTCTCCTTTCATCATGTGCAGGTAGAAGTTATTTATGACAAAAACTTAATCTTTGATTATTCATTGTATTCCCAGCTAGGTAACTCGCGAATAGTGTGTACTGAGAGGTAAGGGGCCAATTTTCATTTGGTCAGTGTACAAGGTAAGTTAGCTGGTTTGTTTTTTTTTTAGTGATCATTAAATGTGTTATGATGCGCTCAAAAGCAAGGTCAATGTCTGTATGATCAACATAGGGCAGTAAAAAGTCATTCCCTTAAAATGAAATGACTTTTTTTGTTTGTCCACTCACAACATGGATGGTAAAAGGTATTTAACGTAGCAGAACACTGTTTTCACCTCAAATTGATATATTGCATTTTTTGGGTCATATATCTGCAACTTCAATCATGACTCAATATTTATAGTTAACTTTCAAGGCTTTTACATTATCATAGTTATTGTGAAAGGGTCAACATTTGAGATTAAGTTGGTGCTTTTGGAAAAGTTATTATTTTATAGTTGATGAGGACTATGATAAAGAGAGAAATGAGTGTTATCTTTATTCCTTTCTTAAAAACACTATTGTGGTGTGTGGCTTTGAAAATTAAAAATCTCAAGTGTTAAAGTCATTTTTTTTAGGAAAGCAAATATAAGTTAAAGTTGTATTGATGTTCATTTTGGCCCAATAATGAATTTTAATCCAATTTTATGTCTATTTTTCTTTTTAAAGAAAAAGGATTGCTTAAGTGATTGATAAATCTTGTATAGGTTCTTATCAATTGATGATACATAACTAACTTTAATTTGTTATGTTCATAGGTACAAAAGCAAACAAAGGAAAACAAAAGTGAACAAGGTACAAAGGAACAACGAAGGCACAAGGCACAAGGAAAACGAAAGGAGGATTCTTTTTTGAAAACTCAAAGTGTTTTTAAATGCTTTAAGTGTTTATTCAACACTTCTTTACAAAAATTTTACCTTTTCACTCCTAGGACACTAGTTTTTGTTTGGGTCTAAAAAGAACAATTCAATTTTTTCCATTCGCAAAAGGTTAAAATTTAAGCTTAGACACTTACTAGATTTTGTTTTGGGCTAAAAATTGGACAAGCAATCTTCATATTCCATTTGGTGCTTAAAACGAATCACATAATTGCTTTGAAGGCTATAAAACGAACAAGTGATTGAATTGTGTGATTTTGTCTTTGGTGCATTTTGAGTGCATATCCTCTCCCCTTGCGCTTCATGTGATCTAGGGTGCAAGAGAAACACTCAAAATACATTTTATTGCTTTGAAACACTTCGAATTGGGTTTAAAATTGAACATCTTGTGCGAGTGTGAGTAGGGGAATTTTCACGTACATTCTCTTTCTTTGTGCCATCAAAGATTGATTGAGTTACGGATTGTGTCTTTGCTTGCTTTTGTTTATCTTAGAGGGCCTACCTTGGGGAAAAAGTACTCACCCAAGGGAACGACTCAACCGGTAACACTCTAAAGCCAAGAGTATTTCCAGCCAGGATATAAATGTGGGTATTGGTTAAACACCATTATCACGCAGTTGGCTCCGACAAGATGGATCCGAAAGGGGACTCTTGCCGAATGGGTCAATCTCCATGAACGGAAAGTCCTTACTAGAACCCATGTGCTAGAATTTGCCAAAATCCTTAATCTATTTGTTGGTGCAAGAACGGTGGATTACGAGCCGCCCTGCACATGGTCTTCTAGTAGAGATGGAAAGCATGCCATGGGAGTTTCATGGGTGTTGATGCTTGGTTGCCCTGATTGGCGATAATGAGCCATGGAGGGGAGCCAGTGGGGTCAAGCATCTAACCATCCGCTAGAGATAAGCGTAGCTGGACTTGTCCAAGTGGGAATCCAACAAATATTGTCTTACACATCCATAGGGCTTGTACTTGTTCTTCGTTTGAAAACTGGGTGTTATATTCAAAACATTTTTCAAACAAACATTCCAGCATGATTCTCAAAATTTCCAAAAACCCTTTTGAAGACAAATATCATTGACTCAATCCATATCAGCCTTTGCTTTCCTTAGGATTCACATCCGCAAGTTTCTAAGCATTGGATTATACCTCAATTTGTCTTCTTGGTATCTAATAGGAAGAAACCCTTGCCTTAAGTTCATTGAATTTCCACATAAAATATCTTGTGGGGTTTAAAGAAATTAAGACATTGGACATCTTAGTTTGAAACCTTAATCAAAGAAAGTGTTTTTGGTAAAATAAAGACATTAAGAAAAGCTAAACAAAAATGAAATTTCATGTGTGTTGAAGACTCCAAATCTCAAAAGCACAAATCATTGATTGGAAATCCAAAATGTTCAAATCATTTCTTGGTTACAAAGGTCATTAGGAAGCATATGCATGCTCTTCAATACCTAGGTCTAGGAAAACACAAAGTGTCTTTTTAGGTTCACCTAAGGATCAAAACAAATCAAACCTCTTTCATCCATCTTTCAAAACATCAAATCCATCTCACAAATCATCTTTTGAAAAATCTTGAAATCATCTTTGATACTAGGCTTTGTGGCAAAAAATCAAAAACATCCAAAAACATTGTGACCAAGTCCTTGAAAACATTTATCAAAACACCTTTGTAATGAATGTATTAAATGCATCCTTTTACATATCCTTAGTCAAAGTTATCCAAATCATCTTGCCTAGCTTAGTATATGTAGATGAATCCTTCTCCATATGCTTAGCAAAAGCTATCATCTTGTTTGAATAGGTGTGGGTAAATGCATCCTTCTCCTCACACATATTCAATCATCATCCTTTGAACAAAACTATCCTTTAGATCATTATCAAACATCTTAGGGTCTTTTTGTTTGAAAATCCATCAAAATCCAAATCAAGATCAAGGACAAAACGTCAAAATCTCAAATTAAAAAAAAAAATCAAAATCCTTAATCCTAAAAGCCTAGTATTTCATTCAAGATTTATCATTGTATGCAACCTAAAATGGTCACCTAGACTTTGGGCCCCATTTATTTAATTTGTCAACATCAACTTTCTGAATCAATGATTGTCACATTTTCAAATCAAATTTCTTAATCAATTCATAACTATTTCAAATGTTTCAATTTTCCCTAAGGTTTGAATGCTTCATTAATTTTATTTAATCAAAAGAAATAAATCCATTTTAATAAATAAAATAATGCTATTTAGTGAAGTTAATAATGCTTAAATAAAATGATGTATTTACAATTAAAATCTATTTTAATTAAATAATTTGGCTTATTTTATTAATATTCATTTCTAAATTACATAATCTTATTTTATTTTATTAAGGGGTGTATCATCTTAAATTAAATAAAATAAATGCAAATATCCTCTCAAAAATATCCTGTGATGAAAAAAAAAAAGGGAAACAAATCAGTTAAAAGGGAAATAAACTAAAAAAAGAATTCCAATCAAGATTTGTTTCTATTTTTCTATTTATCCCACATTGTTTCTGAATTTGCCTTCAATTCTACTTTTGCCTATAAGATGAGCCCTCTCATTCTCATTTAAAAAAAAAAAAAAAAAGAATCACGAATTTTTACATCAGACTTATGCTGCAAATTTGAATTTTATCATTTGAAGTTACATTAGTTTTGATTATATAAAAGCATCTTTATTTTAAGGGCATATAGTTTAATATCACATTTTGGCTTAATCTTCATAGTGAATTAATTTACAAAACTAATTCAATTTATAAGCTATTTACATGTGGAATTAATTTTATTTCAATAAATTAGTTTGGTTTTATTGCATTTGCAACCATTTAGGTGTAGTTTTCATTGTTTGCATTGGAAACGGAGTCATGAGTAGGCATTCTTGCTTCTCCTTTTGAATCTCGTTCGAAATTGTATTTCTGGGGGTAACGAGGGTTAATCGAGGGGGCCACAATATCAATCCACCTTCCTTCTGGGATAGAAACTGTGAATTGATTGCAAGGTCGATAGTATCCTTGCATGCAAGGATTCCGAAGTATAACATATTTTGGTGAGTTGCTGTTTGGCCCATAGCAATTTTTAATTTTTTAATTTAGTTTTAGTTTTTAATTTAGTTTTTTAATTTAGTTTTCAATTTGGTTTTAGTTTTTTGTTTAGTTTGGTTTTGGTGTAGTTTTTTGAAAATTTTTTAGTTTTTTTTTTTTTTAGTTTAGTTTTTAATTTAGTTTTAGTTTTTAGCAACATAAATCCGACTTTCCACTCCGGTTGGATTCGCGGGGAAAAAGCGATTTACGAGGTTTGTGAGTCGGTCGAAATCGATCTAGGTATTCGCCAGTTTTTGATTTCTTTCCACCGGATCTAAAGAAGAAAATAATTTTCTAAAATCGTCAGCGATCATTTTTCACTGGCTAAAGATTTAAAAAAATTATTTTTTCATCTTCTACTTGCTGGATCAAAAAATGATTTCTGGGTTTTATTTTTTGCTTCAAAAAATTTCTGGGTTTCTGTTTTTATCTACTCATTATAAACAGATTTTTCAGAAATCAAATTTGAAGATTTTTATGCATGTTTTTAATTTAGTTTTTAATTTATAGTTTTTAATTTAGTTTAGTTTTTAATTCTAATTTAGTTTTTAATCTTAATTTAGTTTAGTTTTTAGTTAGTTTGGTTTAGTCTTTAATTTAGATTTTTAAATTAGATTTTTTTTAGTTTCTAAAATTCAAATTAGATTTTTTTAAACTTTGTTAATTTAAAGTAGATTCTTTAACTTTGTTAATTTAAATTAGATTTTTTTTACTTTAGATTTTTTAACTTTATTAATTTAAATTAGAATTATTAATTTAGATTATAATTTTTTTTTAATTTAGATTAGATTTTTTTAATTTTATTAATTTAGATTAGTTTTGTTTTAAATTTTTAGTTTAGTATTAGATTAATTTAGTTTAATTTTAGTTTTGTTAACTAATTCCTTTTAGATTAAATTTTGACTAAATTAAATTAGATTTTTTTTAATTCTGGTTTTTCTAAATTATTTTTTCACAGCATAATAGTTTCTGCAGGTCGCCAGTCAGAGAACTTGAAACACACTAACGGTTTGATTGCAGGACGCATGACAAAGACTTGAAAACAAACACTTACGCTTGTCAAAGATCTTATTTAAAAAAAAATATTGTGTTTGTTTTCTTGCTTTTCAATTCACATAGTCTAATTAGGGCTTCGTTAAAATTCTTAGGAGTTTCGATAGTGAGTAGGGAATTTGGCTCTTTGTTACATGGAGGTGATGACCACGAACAAATCCAGGCTCCTGATGATCTTACTAATATGAAAAACTCTTAGGGAGCGGAGCAAGGTAGTGAATCTTTATCACTTTCACTCGTCAGGGGATTATGCTCTTCTCTCATTGAGAGAATCAGAAACCCAAAAGCGTGTGGATTTGGTGAAGTGAAACTAGCTCAGTGATTAAGGTTGTTTAGCGTGCTTGGGTAAAGAGACGGGCTAGAGAAGTATGCTCTTCTCCTTTTGGGAGAATCATAAAATCAGAAACCTGAATCTGAGCCATGTCCAATGTCACCTTTAGAGGGCCTGCCGGAAGTTGAATCTTCGGGAACGACCCAAGTGAGTACACACCTATCGCCGGTGATTCCACCTCACTATAATAAAGAACGTCTTGTTGAGTCTAAAGACTCCAAGACCATAGTAACTTCTTTTCCATGACTTAGACGATCATCATGGAAAAGCTCTGTTTATTGCACTGAGCGGCGCCGCTCCGAGCCCTGCTTGCGGGGGTGTGTGATTTTCAGGTGTTGGTGTGGCTGCGAGGCCCAAGCTCTGTATCAGAGGCACCGAAGGTTATTGTGAACGGAAGCCAAGTAAAAACCTCTTAGTTAGTTGCCTACCCGCTTCACCTCCGAAAGGAGTGCGTCTTTTGTTAGGAGGGGAAGAAATCTCTCGTATGTTGATCCTTACAATTCCCCATCATAGGCATACACACAGTTTGGAGGCGGTTTATTTCTGCTGGGGTAACCTTTGAGCATTCTTGTTGAGTCCTTGGAAACCTGCAAACCCTCTGAGGGGGTGACATTTGTGTGAGGTGCCGCATTATGCTCTGCATAACAATGGGGCAAAGGTTTGACTTCTCACCATTTTCTTTGGTAGGGATAGCTATGTGTTTGTTTTTGAGTCTTAAACATTATCCAAACATCTTCAAACAAGACTCCCCCGATACTATCAAGTTGCTTTGTCCTTGATAGATCTGTTATTGACTACTTTTTGTATCACAACTTGTCTGATTGAAACCTATGTGCTTGATCAAAATCTGTTGATATACTTGCTTGATCTTTGAAAACAAACAACAAACTAAAATACTGAGTTCTTCGATTAGGTGACTTGTCCCAATTTTAGAGACATGTTCTGTATTTAGGGTTTATGTGTCCTTGACCTTTTGAATTAGTGATCCTTGATCTCATAAGCGATTTTGCTTGAGATTGGCAAATTAGGAATTGTTCCTGTCAAATAGATAAATTTTTAGACTCTTTGATAACACACCTGGAGAGTGCTAGTAGTCTCCTTGTCCACCCATTTTCATACAATTCAAACTCAGTACACTTTGTGTAAGTCATCCTCGATCCATATGTGCGGGTGTTACACTTGAAATTCGAACACCTCTGTGGCGGTGTTGGTTTACCTATTTACCTTGATTCTATTTCTACCATCTCTTGGACCAAAGAAACTTTTACTATCTAGTCACGAGCGTGGCGTTTCACAATTGATACGTTTACTTTGAACTCTCCCTTTCATGTCAGTCACAACAAGATATCAAGTGAGCCAAGGGAAGCGACCTCAGATAGTCTTTAACCAACTACCCCTAGTTCAGACTCGTCAAAAGAGAAAGGAAAAGGAACCAATATTTGACCAGTCACCTAGGAGTCAGTCTGAAACCTATTTTGACCCAAAGAGCCATTTTAGTGACTTGAGTACCCCCTCAGCACCTTCCCACTCAGGTATGGATATGAGTTATACTATCACTCAGTGGGAGAGGGAAGCCATGGATCAAAATCTTGATGATATCTATGAACAACACATAAACAACATGATATTTGGAAATTCTTCTCATGATGATCAACCTAGTTCACCCCTCATTCATACAAGATATTTGGATGCCCATCAACAGGATGAAAGGTATAAGAGACGAGCTCAACAAGAAAAATGGTCACAATATGAAGACCAAGACAATGAACCTCGTGATGCTCATGTCAATACAACGTATACCAATGACTTGTTCAAACAATCTAGACCAAGCTCACCACTTCAACATACCTCAATGTTCACAAGTGATAGGCTTAGAAGAATTGAACGCGAAAAGAAAGCCTTTCTAGATGAACAAGCTGCAAAGCAAGAAAAGTTTAGACAACTTGAGGAAGAGAGCCAAGCTTTATTGGAAGTACAAAGGAAACTCGCTCAAGAGGAGCAAGATAGGAAATTAGCCCACCAATTAAATAAACAATACAATACAAGGGGTGCTAACAGTGGACGTAATTCTCCTCCCTCCACCCCTTCAGAACACCAAGAAGTAGAAGGCGGTCAAGGACCCCTTCTAGATCTCCTAGTCCTAGAGGAAGAAGGGCCTCTCAGTATGCTCACTATAGGAGGCAAACTCCTCCCAGAAATTCAAGACCACACTCCCAACATGTACATCCTGGTTCCCAACATGGAGGTGGTAGCTCACATTATGATTTTGATACTCAAGACTTCATGCGAATACAACAAGAGCCTATCTTCCAATAGTATGTGGAGAGGTATTTGGAACAAAACAAAGATAAGTTCTTGGAAAGTCTAATCAACAAGGGTGCTAGAGTCCCTTATAATTTTGATGTGGACAACAAAATACAAAAGCAAAATCCCTCTCAAGAGGAAGAAATCCGCCAAATGAAGCAAATGATGGAGAAAATGATGCAACCTAAGAGCTCATTCTCACTAGACTCAATTTTTCCTAATCCATTTGACAAGAGTGTGAGTATGAAAGATTTTCCAAGAGGGGTGGAATTCCCTATCGATAAATATATGATGGCGGTGGTGATCCACAACCATAATGCGTCCGGAGTTCTATACTATGACTTTGAGATTCCATCCAAGATGAAGAGCTCCACAATACATATGAGAGGTTGTTCCCCTATAGGAGTCTTAAAGGACAAGCAATGGAATGGTTTTACCAATATCACTCCTCTGTCAAGACTTTTAGAGAACTTGTTCATGAATTCGTTCAACTTGCCATATAATCTATCAAGAAATTTTGTTACTATATATGTTGGACCTATGCAACTTGAAGCAAAATCAGGGGAACCCTTTGTTACCTTCTGCAAAGGTGGAGAACAATGCTCTCGATTTATCCTAGGGCGATCCATGAGGGATGAAAAGATTGACATACTTGTTAGTAATTTGGTGCACGAAAATGAGACAGAGATCAAAAAGATAGTCTTCACTTCCTTTGATACCATGATTGAAACTGCATGCCGCATTGAGGATGTTCTAAAAGAACAAGGCATTTTGACCAGACATAATAATAATACCAACAATGGTCAACACAACAATAAGGATAAAGGGAAGAACAACAATTGGAACAAAAACAAACAAGTTGTCAATGATGGAGTTGTGGATTTTCTTCCCAATCAAGAGATCAAAGTGTTCTTAATTTGACTAAGGTTGTGCAAGAAATGAAGCTTAATGCACCTGCACAACAAGACGGTAAATCAAGATATCAAGAGAGGCCCAAAAACCAGAAGCGGTAATTTACCAAATTGGGTGACTCATATGAGGATATTCTCAAAACTCTCATTGCTAACAACCTGGCACATCCTCAGGATCCTGCAAAATTTCATATTCTAGATCCTAAACCACATTGGTGGGATGACAAGGCATTCTGTAAATTTCATAATGGCCCTGGCCATACTGTTGAAAACTATTGGAGATTAAAACATATCGTCCAAGATTTTATAAAAAGTGGAAAGCTTCAAGTTGATGGCCTAAATACCAATGCTGATCATAAGGCTTTTAAGGAACCTTTTCCTAATTATGACAGGGAAACATACAAATCGCGAAGGCAATGCAATCCAAACTACCTATACGGTGAAAATGTGATAAACATGCTTTGAAGTTGTGGAGCCAAGTGTTGGCTATGATAAGGTGGACACATGGTTATGGGGTCTCCCCTATTTTACGACAACCAACCTATTGTGGTCGAGGAGGGTCCATCATTCTGGGTTATCTTCCCAAACCCTTAATCTTTGTTACCAAAGAGTCAAGCCCCTATTATTCTCGAGAGGGCCTAGTTGAGTCCATCCAACAAATTCAAGCTTAGAGTGGCATCCAAGAATGTCCCTGCTATAAAGTCATACTTGCTCTCCAATGACTACAATCTTGTAGATGGGATTCTGAGAAAACTCCGACTTGAATCTCCAATCGATGGGAGGGATAGTAAGGCTTGAAGCACATAATATGTGCAGTTGACCAATCAACAAGACATAACAGATGATTGGGTACCTTCAACAAATCTCCTTTGGGAAGATTCAAGAGATTTAATAATTGATAGTCCTCCTATCTCATTTGCAATAGATAGTGACTATATGAATGCAAGATTTACTATGGATAGTGTCTCCATCCCAGCTACAACAGATGGTGATAATTCAGATAATTTTATGATTGAGCAAATTGCTAGAAGAGAGGAGCCTCTTCCAAATCTTGAGGCTTCTACATCACGAGGCTCCAACAATAATTCAGAAATAGACTTTCATGAGTTTGAATGGGATTCACTCTCAGATGCAACATTTGACTTGGATATGGATGTTGTCCACGCTTATGGTTCTCAACCTGATGTAACTGACGAGTCATGTGTTAGATTAGAAGATTGGAACCCACATGTCGCATTAGTAGATGATTCTTCGCTTGCTAGGATAAATTCTGATTTAGACACTTTAGAAACTTGACAGATTCCAATTCTACAGTCACCAGAGATGACACCACCTATATCCTTAATCTTGAACCAGTCATCAACCTACCCCTTGTTCACCCCAACCTTATTGATTGGTCTCAATGGTACCAAGAGCCTCAACTCTTGACATTTCACAATGACTATGAGATCACCTGCTATCTAAATTCCATTGAACCTGTTGTCTCTTCCACTAGTGAATCGGCTACCAGTATGACAAAATATGACATCAAGTACCTTAGTCACAAGATAAAAAGAAAAAAAAAAGAATAAGAGTTCTGATGGCGAAAACCACTATGTGGAGGTGTCAGAACCAAAAAAAGTAAAAATAAAAGATGTATCCAAAGGTGAAAACCTCCCAGAGGCACCTACGGATGAGGTACTTGATAGTCTCCCAAGCTATTTCCAGGATAGATCATCAGTATTGGTTGAACCTATAGAAGCTGTTAATTTGGGCACAAAAGAAGTTCAAAAAATTGTACACTTGGCTAAATCTTTATCACCTGAAGAAAAGAAAGCCTATACCGAGTTCCTCCAAAAGAAGGAAATTAACTTTGCATGGACATACTTAGACATGCCAGGGTTGGACACTAATCTCATTATGCATCATTTATCCATAGCTCCAGGTGTGAAACCAGTCAAACAGAAGTTGAGAAAAATGCACCCTCATATAGCTCTTTTAGTGAAAGCTGAATTAGAAAAGCTCCTTGGTGTAGGATTCATTAGAGCCATAGACTATGATGACTAGATTTCCAACATTGTACCTATTTCTAAACATGATAAAACCATTCGAATCTGCACAGACTTTAGAGATCTTAACAGAGCATGCCCAAAGGATGATTTTCCACTTCCTAACATAGACATGATAGTGGACATGACAGTGGGATATGAGATCTATTCTTTGATGGATGGTTTTTCTGGGTATAATCAGATCAAGATAGCTCCCCGAGGATCAAGGAAGATCAGATTCACATGTGCCCTCGGGTACTTATTGTTGGAATGTCATGCCCTTTGGATTGAAAAAATGCAGGAGCTACTTACCAAAGAGCTATGACAACCATCTTCCATGACATGATGCATAAGAATATGGAAGATTATGTGGATGACACCCTGGCTAAGTCTAAGAGAAGAGGAACACATTTGGCTGATTTAGAAGTGATTCTAGATAGCATGGAACAATTTCAACTAAGATTAAACCCAAAAAAGTGTGCATTTGGTGTTACTTCTGGAAAATTATTGGGATTCATCATTTCAGCTAAAGGAATAGAAGTAGACCCTGAAAAGGTTCAAGCCATTATAAGCATGCCACCTCCCAAAAATGTCAGCCAAATGAGGAGTCTTCAAGGGTGCCTTCAATCCATAAGGAGGTTTATTTCACAATTGGCAGATAGAGCACAACCTTTCAACAAAAAATTGCATAAAGGTGTTCAATGTGTCTGGAATGAGGATTGCCAAAAGAGCATGGATCAAATTAAAGAATACTTGGCAAATCCTCCCATTTTAATGCCTCCCATTCTAGGAAAACCTCTCATTTTATATGTCTCAGCTACTGAATCTTCACTGGGGGCATTATTGGCTCAATTAGATGAACAAGGGAAAGAAAGGGCCATATATTATATTAGTCGCACTCTTGTTTCTTATGAGGTTAATTATACTAGTATTGGAAAAAAAGCTTGTCCCCGCAGAGTGTTTTGCTTCTCAAAAATTGCGACACTATATGCCTCTCACACACCATATCTCATAGCAAAATTGATCCTCCTCAAATACTTGCTCGGGTAAAGCTGCTCTTCACGTAGACTTCCTATAAATGGATGATGATTCTTTTGAATTTGACATAGAGTATATTGAGCCAGTGCTAACCAAAGGCCAAGCTATTGCAGATCAACTCGCTAATTCTCCTATTCAAGATAATATATTCCATTCAAGTCAACTTTCCGTGATGAGCATCTTGGTGTACATGACTGAAGATCCCGGAAACTATTCTTGATGGTTCCCGTGATGCAAAATGGTTCCTGAGCCGTGTGTTGTTTGTTTCTCCTCAAGGGCATACTATTCCTAAATCTTACAAGTTACTCTTCCATGCACAAACAACATAGCCGGGTATGAGGCTTGACAAATGGATCAAAAAATGGCCATAGAGTGGAATATCATGTAATCCACATATCTATGGGGATTCTCAAATGATCATCAACTGTAATACCGAACAAATACCAAACAAAAAGATGACAAGTTGGTAATCTTTACAAAAAAAAATGGTTGATTCATTGAGATGCATTTTACTTTGTCACCTTCAAAGAAATCCCTCGTATTAAGAACAAAGCACCGATGCTATGGCCACCCTTACTTCACTTCTTCGCTAGAGGAACATGCTGAGTCCAGATATGAATTCTCGGTGGAAGAGCCACGATATCCCATATTTGACTCACCTTAAAAGCCATACTTCATTTGTACCCTTGTCAATCATGAATCCTCCCGCTTATGGTGCTATATTTACTCATATCTTGATGGCATCATCCCCGATACATTTAACCGACCTGAAAGAAGAAACCTTATCCGCAACGCCTCTCGCCATTCCCTCATCTCTAGTGATTTGTATAGGAGGGGTCTAGATGGAACACTTCTTAGGTGCTTAGAAAAGGAGGAATCCGATCAAGCGCTAGTTGACATCCACGAGGGCATATGTGGAGGACATTCTAATGGTCTTTCCGTGGCTAGAAGGTTGCTTAGGGCAGGGTACTATTGGCCTACGATGCAGATAGATGTAGTAGCATTTGCTAAGTCTTGTGAAAAATGTCAGAAACATGGACACCTGATACATGCTCCAGGTAGGGAGCTAATTCCTTCTATATCTCACTAGCCATTTCAGCGATGGGCCTTTGATCTTGTTGGGCAGATTCATCCCAACTCATCAGGTGGGCATAAGTTCATTATCACTGCTACTGACTACTTCACAAAATGGGTAGAGGTTGTTCCACTTTCTATTGCCTCAGGCAAGACAGTGTCTTTATTTATTTTAAACCATATCATCTGTCGATATGGAGTGCCATCTGAGATCATCACTGACAATGGAGGTCAGTTCAAAAACAAGGACCTTAAAGAACTCTGCCAAAGATTAAAGATAAAGCAACATTGGTCCTCCATTTACTTCCCACAAGGAAATGGTTAGGCAAAGGCTTCGAAATGTTCATTCTCGGTGATTTTGCAATGCATTAGTTCATAAGAATGGTAGAGACCGGCACTCTTATAGATAACCGCCCTCAGGCCTATAGAACAGTATCTCGACTCCAACCGGGGCTACCTTTTCCCTCACATACTACCGCTGTTACCTTTAGAGGTTGAGGATCTCCATCACTGCCCTCTCTAAAGGTCTACATGATGAAGACTATCGCCATGAGATTGCATCAATTGGAACTTCCATGAGAAGCATAAAGCATCATTTGACCATATGAGGGTCTATCAAAAGCGGATGTCCAAAGCCTTCAACAAAAAGGTTCGCCCTAGAGAATTCCAAGTAGGAGATCTTGTCCTGCGAGAGAATCCTAAGAAGAGAATTCCAAGTAGGAGATCTTGTCCTATGAGAGAATCCTAAGAACCAATAGAATCGAGAACAGAAGGGAAAATTCAAACCTAATTGGCTTGGACCCTACATCATCACAGTAGCTTTTGGCACAGGTGCCTATCTACTATCTACTGAAGAGGGGGAGCAGCTCCCCGAGCCTATCAATGTTTTGCACTTGAAGAAGTTCTATCCTTGATGCCCGTTCTGTCTGGGGGCATCCTTTGTATATAATTATGACCCTGAAAAAAGTTTCAAAAAAATTGATATATGATACTGAAAAAATAAAAAAAAAATTGATATATTGTCAAAAAATCCAAAAAAAAAATCAAATATGATGCTGAAATATAAAAAATGAAAATATAAAAATATAAAAATAAAATAAAAAAAGAAAAAGAAAAAGTGCCTTATGAAACTCCGAAACAGCGCTTGGTAGCAAAATACAAAAATATATATATATATATAAAAAGTCCTAAAAAAAAATTATTCCAAGTGGTGAAAACCTGGAAACAAGCGCTACTTGAGGCCTTTGCATCCCTATTTATTAGCATGCATCCTCGACACTTAGCCTTTCTCCATCATGCCTTGTCCTTATTGCCTTGGTTTGGAATTGGTCTTTGTCTTTGTCTAGGGGCATCGTGGTTAGCTTTGGTCTCTTGGATATGCTTGTCTTTAGGACACCTCGCAAACGGTGTTTTTCAACACTAACTCAACTGTGTTTTTCAACACAACCCCTGACATCGTGTGTTTTTCAACACTTATCAGTTTGGTCTTATCTAGTTCGGTCATGTGATCTTACCTACTTGCAAGCATTCGATCCTTATCCTCGGAACTCAGTATCAGTTTACACACTTAAAATTTTTTAATTGCAACACTTAATGCTTGAGATATGCCATGATCTTTTCTTTGTGTGCTGACTGATATTGATTTTCGCTGAGTGTCCTTGTCTAATAAGTCTCTCCGTGATGCATAGCTAGAGGACTTGAGGCATGGGGCATGTTTTTATTTGTCATTGTGGGTGTTGTCTTGAACCTCTTCAAGGTCTCTTGTTGTCCTCGACACACTTAAGAGATTTATGGCACTATCCTTGAATGTTTTCGGTACAACCATTCTCATGGTAATTCCATGCTTATGTCTTGACGAGCATGGTTTTTGCTACATTAAATTGGGTGTTAACATTGTAGTCATTCTTGACCTTCATGTCTTTGATGCTCATGTTAGAATCTTTCCATATTCCCAAGCTGATATAAATCACATTCATATCTTCATAGTTGCGTTTGTGACTAGTGATGATTGTGTGATTGTCCGATGTCCGATAATAATGGCCCAATGATGAAAATAAGTTCTCTTACATTCTCTAATGAATGATGAACACACAAAAACCTATGTTACCCTATTGCAAGTACACCTTTGCATTTTCATGTAGCTTGCATTATTTAGACTTCATGTTAATTTGCACTTTTAGGCTGTATTATGGGTTTGAGAGGGTTTCCTTCATCTTTCTTGTGGATTTTTCATCAACTGTGATCACGTTCTTCATTTCCTTATCTTCTTTTGTGATCTCAATCGAAATTCCCTATCTTAAACAGTTGATTGATTTTGATGCATCCTCTTTATTGGGGCAGATTCTCTTCCTTCTTTCCATTTCTTTCCATTTCTTCCAAACTTCTATCTTCCATTCGATTTCACCCCACTTCTTTTCTTCTAATTCAACCTTAGGGCATAATTTTCTTGCTGATCTACCTGGGTTCTGTGATTCTTATATTTTTCATCTTACATCAAGAACCTTATCTTTTGTTTGATTTGATCAAATTTTTCAATTTATTATTTCTCCTCTATCTCATTTCAATTTCGATCACGAGGGGGCAGTACCTATCAAACTTTAATCCTTGATTCAACTTTATCAATTTATCAATTGCTTCTCTTGGGGCAACCTTGCTTGAGATTCTTATCTCTCACTTTGGATGTGATCCCGAATCGCCTCATGTTCAAAGGCCTTTTGTTTATGTTTGTCCAGATGTGATCCCGAGTCGACCTCACATCTGAGTTGTTTTGTGATCCCAAATCGATCTCACATTGCAACTTCATTCTTTGACTGCATGTGATCCCGAGTCGACCTCACATTAGTCAAAGAGGGGCAAATGTATGCAACCTAAAATGGTCACCTAGACTTTGGGCCCCATTTATTTAATTTGTCAACATCAACTTTTTGAATCAATGATTGTCACATTTTCAAATCAAATTTCTTAATCAATTCATAACTATTTCAAATGTTTCAATTTTCCCTAAGGTTTGAATGCTTCATTAATTTTATTTAATCAAAAGAAATAAATCCCTTTTAATAAATAAAATAATGCTATTTAATTGAAGTTAATATTACTTAAATAAAATGATGCTATTTAATTAAATCTATTTTTAATTAAATTATTTTATTTTATTTTATTAATATTCATTTCTAAATTACATAATCTTATTTTATTTTATTAAAAGAGATATTATCATCTTAAATTAAATAAAATAAATGAAATATCCTCTCAAGAATATCCTGTGATGAAAAAAAGGAAACAAATCAGTTAAAAGGGAAATAAACTAAAAAAAGAGAATTCCAATCAAGATTTGTTTCTATTTTTCTATTTATCCCACATTGCTTCTGAATTTGCCTTCAATTCTACTTTTGCTTATAAAATGAGCCCTCTCATTCTCATTTCAAGAATCACGAATTTTTACATCAGACTTATGCTACAAATTTGAATTTTATCATTTGAGATTACATTAGTTTGATTATATAAGCATCTTATTTTTAGAGCATATAGTTTAATATCACATTTTAGCCTAATCTTCATAGTAGATTAATTTGCAAAATAATTCATTTATGGCATTGCATGTAGATTAATTTTCATTTCAATAAATTAGTTTGGTTTATTGCATTTTACAGCCATTTAGATTAGTTTTCATTGTTGCATTGCAAGAACATGATTCATGGAGATTGGCATTCTTGCTTCTCCTCTTTGAATCTCTCGTTCCGAGATTGTATTTGCAGGGGTAACAGGGTTAATCTAAAGGCCACAATATCAATCCCTGCTCTTCTCGGATAAAGAGCTGTGAATTGATTTGCAAGGACTCATTATTGAGTATCCTTGCATGCAAGGATTCACAGAAGTATAACATATTTTCAGTTATACAATCATAAGCCAAAAATATCCATAACATCCTTAAACATCATCATCATATCATCATCACTTTTGATCCTAAAAAGCATCCTAAAACTTTCACTATGGGACATAAAATAAAGATTAATCCAAAGAATCAAGAGATTCATCTCCCATATTCTGGAAGATTGATCCCCATTTTATGGTTCTAACTAGATCTCAATACAAGAAGAGTATGGAAGCCAACAAAGAAACACCCGCTTCAAGTGATCTTAACCAAACTACTCCTGAAATGAATCCCATTGGGGATGGAAATCTCACAATTAGCCTTCCAACATCATCGCAAAACCCACAAGAGGAAACCCAAGGGGAGGATCTTACCTTTGGAATGTCTCACAAAGAAATAGCTAAAATGCTCCAAAATCTGGACAACCATAGAATCATCAAC
The DNA here is from genome assembly GCA_007258455.2 of Sequoia sempervirens. NCBI lineage: Eukaryota > Viridiplantae > Streptophyta > Pinopsida > Cupressales > Cupressaceae > Sequoia > Sequoia sempervirens. The sequence goes on along the minus strand of VDFB02000363.1, from coordinate 77,295,747 downwards.
ATCATGATGAGACTTAACCCTTCGTTGTACATGCTTGAACTATCAAAACAAGGGGCCAAGTTGCCTTTGAATTTTGATGTGAGAACTATAGTAGAGACATCTCTTCCACCAATCTCATCCACCATCCCCATTTCATCTACACCACCATCTCAAAACATCACAGAGAATATCCCGCAAATCGCAACATCATTTGTTCCAACTCAACCCAACGTTAACAAGGGAAACACATTCCTTAATGCACTTCAATCACATCCCCTTGTGAATAACCAAAACTTGGACGCAAACACCACAGTGGAACAAAACATCCTCCATAATCCATTACACCAAAATTTTCCTCTCACTTTACATTATGACCCATCATCAACATCTTTTCACGGAGCACCACAAACACCTCTTCTCACAAATTCACAAGAGGAGGGAGACATGTTCGGACCAGGGGGAATTTTCAACACCACAACACTCTTGCAAGGATTTACTCCCCTTACATTTCCACTGCTCCCACCATCACCATTATCATCAACACCACTCCTTGGTTTAGGGCTTCCCCCTCTACCGAGTATCAATCAAAACATTTTTCCAAATGCTCAAAACTTATTGTTGACATCACAACAACAAATGACAAACACACAAGAAATGGCAACATCATCAAACACCCCCACAACATTGCAAAGCATGGTCTCTCAAGGGCCAATCACATCAACGACACCATCCACCAATCACGTAATCAACACGACAACACCATCCACCAACCAAATAATCAACAAAACATCATCATCTACCACCATTCCAAATCCACCACCACCTCCACCACCACCAACGTTCACCACATCAAACCAATTCGATGCAGCATTACAAGCCGCTTTTCAAAGAGGATACCAACAAGTGTAGAAACAAAAATCCGTGCAACAAGCTGCTCAAGCTGTGCAAGCTACCAAAGCTGCACAAGCCACATTACAAGCACAATAAGCACAACAAGCCCAAGCTTTATTGCAATAGCAACAAAAACAAGCCGCCCAAGCTGCACAAGCATTACAAGCAAAAAGGGTCGCTCAAGCACAACTTTTATTACAACAAGCAGTGCAAGCGCAAGCTCAAGCACAACAAGCACAACAAGCACAAGCTCAAGCACAACTTCTTGCACAAGCAGCACAAATGCAAGCATATCAGCAAGCACTAAAGCAATACCAAGAGCAACAAGAAGCAGCAGAATTGGCAGCCCAACAACAAGCATTGTGGGAACAACAACAAGCAGAACAACAAGCATTGTTAGAACAACAACAAGCGTAGCAGCAAGCACAACAACAAGCGTTGTTGGAGCAACAACAAGCGCAACAACAAGCACAAATCCTAGCGCAACAACAAGCATTGTTCATCCAAAAGAAAGTAGAAGCCTACTTCGCCCACCACAACATACCGATACCATTGAACAATGCACCAACCAACCCATCCATCCAAACCACGATTGCAACACCTCAAAACACATTCATCCCACCCCCTAATCTCCAAAATGATGTGATGACACAACTCAGGTTGCTCTTGTAACAAGTGCTTGACCTTCAATCGGGGTGGACAACCAAAACACAAAGCAACTTGTGTCCCTATCCATTTGATAGGAGCCTAGACATGAAACCATTCCCTAAGGGATTTGAAATCCCCAAATTTGACAAGTATCGAGGGATGGGAAACCCTGAAGATCACATCAGGGAATCCCAGGTTCATTGTATGGAGGTCGCATATGATGATACTTATCTGATGCGGCTATTCCCTAGGAGCTTAGCAGGCAATGCTATAGAATGGTTCTCTCGCTTACCTTCAGGCATTAGGACATTCAAAGAAATAAGAGACACATTCATTAAGAATTATGCATGTAACATTGCAATGGATGTTAGTCTCGAAGAACTATACGCTCTGAAACAAGGAAAGAATGAATCTTTCACTTCATTCCTTCAACGATGGCGATCCAAGGCCAATCAGAGCAAATGGACCATGCCAGAAGAACAACAAGTCTGCACCATCATAGCCAACCTTGAAAGTCTCCTATCATTCCATCTCAAAGTTCAGGGTATCACTACATATGAACAATTGATCTCCAAGGTGCTCAGCATCGAAAGAGCCCTTGCGACTCAACCCACTGAATCAACGTCATATCACGAACCACAAAACAACCACCCATCATCTAATTACAATGATAAACCTCGTACATGGGCGAGAAACAAGAACATCACTAATGATGGCATCGTCGATGCCAAGGTGGTCATTAGTGGTCCGCGTCAAAACACACCTACACAACAAATCCAAACACCACATCAAAACACTCATCACACAATGCATCAACCCAACAATAATCCCACAATCAATAACCTCAATGACCAAAGAGGACCACCTCAACGCAAAACATACCCCAAACGAAAATACACTACTTTGGGGGAACTACTTGAGGACATCATGAAAAAGCTAATCGATGAAAAACTCATCCAAGCTCCTACATTTGAGAATTATCATGAACCTAATGCCAAACCTCCTTGGTACAATGAAAATCAACTATGTGAGTTCCAAAAAATCAAAGGCCACACCACAAAAAATTGTATGAGACTCAAGAACATCATCCAAGATCTCATTGACAAAAGAATCATAAATGTGGAAACACCTACTGGGAATCAAGTTCTTAAAATCTACACGAATCTGATGCCGAATCATGGCAACAAAGGGAATAACAAGGATAAAGGAAAAGGTAGTGTAAATCATGTATACGAAACTATCGTTGCCTCCCTAAATGAGGACTTCATGGTCATCACCATCAAAGGCGCTCATGCCGAAGACTATGGAGTCACCACAAGAGGCGAAAAAGTCACCATTGCAAGATCATCCCAACCAAATAGAGTCCCTACATCAAGAGACATTTCGTATAGCTACAATGTTGTAGACCAACTCAAAAGAACGCCAACACACATCTCCATCATGGAGTTGTTAAAAATCTCATCAGCGCATAAAAATATCCTTGAGGAAGCATTAGCCTCATCCACTATCCTTGCAGACCTCAATGCAGAACAATTCCAAGCTATGGTCGAAAACATCATAACACCTAATCTCCTTACGTTTTCTGACCAATATTTTCCTGCCCAACCATCTCACAAACACGCACTTCACTTGGAGGTCATTTTCAACAAGAGCAAAATCAAAAGGGCCCTGGTGGATGGGGGTGCAGGTTTGAACATCTGCTCTCTCAGCCTAATCAAACAATTGAAAATTTTAGAGGATACCATTGACAAAGGTAAAGGCATCACAATAAGAGCATACGATGACCAAGAAAGAGTGTCTCAGGGCACAATCAAACTCCCTATTCAAGTAGGTCCAATGCTCATGGAAACCACTTGTCAGGTCTTTGACCTTGACTTGCCATACAATATCCTCCTGGGACACCCATGGATCCATGCGATGAAAGTCGTAGCATCAACCTTCCACCAATGTGTAAAATTTACACATAATGGACAAGAGGTTACTGTCCATGGAGATCTTGAGCCACTTTCATACTGCAAGAACCTTGAAGCCAAATATTACAAAATCCCCCAAGTGCCAAAAAATGATGAGGGCCCATCCACATCATACATCGATCTCGCCACTCTCACGTCCACTTCTGTGACAGAGACACCCATCATTCCCACCATATCCGATATCAAGCTCATCATCTAGGAGGATGGTTGTGGAAGTTATAGGCTCCCTAACAATGCTTTTGTGATAGGAGAGTTACCACAATCTCCTAGATCATGAGGACACCCACAAGAAAATCAAGCTTCCACATCACAAACGTATCCTGAGGATTATCCTGAATTCACAAGCTGGGGAGACCTTGGCCGAGAGGTTATTGAAGCAAATCCATCTCACATGTTGTACTGAGATGAAAGACCGACACCTGAATTACCAATGGATCAAAGAAGCAAAGGCCTACACATGATGCTTGCGATGGGCTATGACCGAAACCAAAGATTGGGGCAAAATGATAATGGGCTCTTAATACCAATCATGCCTGAGATGCGACCTATAACAAATCTTGGTCTTGGATGTACCCCTTCGAGAATAACCATACGTGGTCAAAGTCCTCTGGTTAGAGCTGCTAATGTTTCTCCTCAACCAGTCCTAGTACAAGTGCACTCCCCAATACCCATAGGGACAAACATGCATAACTTTATCACTGAGCCCTATATTAGTAGCGATGATGAAGATATCATATCCAATCTCCCTAGGTTATTCGAAGATACCACTCTGTATGATTAGTATCATATCCTTTGAACCAGATAGGAAAAATCATGAGATCCGCTTAGTCTACCCCCAACTGATCGACTATGACCAACGAGGACCACCAGTTCTCGATACATTCAAAAATGATGAGGTGCTCTCAGAATTCATGGGATTGAGGGATAACATTCCAGATGGAGATCACAAGGCAGGATTCATAATGGAGTTGGACACACACGCCTATTATGGGGAAACAATTGAATCCTTCAGTCGCAAAAGTAAGAAACTAAGAATCATATCCAAGTCCTTGAGTGAAAACCACACCGTGGCACTCTCTGACAAAAAAATAGTAAAAATAAAGGACGTATCCAATGGTGAAAACCTCTCTAAGGCACCTGAGGATGAAGGATTCAATCTTCCCCTAAGAGCTATTCAACAAGAGAAGTCAGCAGTCTTGGCCAAAAATGCAACCCAGTCAACCTAGGAACAGAGGAGACCCCGCATATCACATTCTATATGGAATCACTATTATCAGAAAGAGCAAGAACTCCTAGCAGCATTCCTAAGGGAAAGACAAATAAACTTTGCATGGAGTTATGCTGATATGCCAGGACTTGATCCAAATACTGTGGTCCACCACCTAGCAGTGTATCCAAATGCAAAACTTGTTAGACAAAAGCTTCAAAAAATGCATCCTCAAATTGCTTTATTAGTCAAAATGGAGCTCAAAAAGCTATTAGATGTTGGATTCATCCGACCAATTGATTATCCAAAATGGGCATCAAATTTGGTACCCGTGTCAAAACATGACGGAACCATCAGAATCTATACGGACTTTAGAGATTTGAACAAGGCATGTCCCAAGGATGATTTCCCGCTTCCCAACATCGACATGATAGTAGACATGATAGCAGGGCACGGGCTGCTATCGTTAATGGACAGATTTTTAGGATATAACCAGATCATGATAGCAAAAGAAGACCAACACAAGATGGCTTTCACTTGTCTGTGGGGGACCTATTGCTGAACATGATGCCATTCGGCCTAAAAAATGCAGGAGCAACATATCAACGAGCCATGACATTGATCTTCCATGACATGATTCACAAAATAGTCGAAGACTATGTTGACGACATCCTAGCTAAGTCAAGAAAGAGAAAAGATCATATAGCAACCCCAAGTGCTATCTTTGACAGATTAGAGGAATACAAGGTCAGACTAAATCCCAAGAAGTGCGTCTTCGGCATACAATCAGGAAAATTACTAGGATACATAGTCTCCATGAGGGGTATCGAGGTGGATCCTGCAAAAGTCAAAGCAATCCTTGAGATGGAAGCATCAAGGAATTTAAAACAACTGAGAGGTCTCCAAGGAAGGCTCCAATCCATTAGAAGGTTCATAGCACAACTGGCAGATAAGCAGAACCCATACTCTCACCCTCCTGAGGAATGAGTGTACAAATGGGATACCACCCAAGTGTGAGAGGCATTCAACAAAATAAAGGAATATCACGACACCTCCAGTGTTAATGCCACCTATCCCAAAGAAGCCATTAATCTTATATGTGTCAGCAACAGCGGCAGCCCTTGGAGCTCTCCTAGCTCAGCATGATGAAAATGGAACAGAGAGGGCCATCTACTATATTAGCAAGACAATGGTCGGTCACGAGCTAAATTACTCCTTCATTGAAAAAGCTTGCCTCGCAGTAGTGTTTGCATCCCAAAAATTCAGACACTACATGTTGGCACACAAGATAAAGCTCATTGTGAAAATTGATCCCCTCAAGTATCTCTTATCCAAGGCAATGCTCATGGGCAGAATGGCAAAATGGGTGATGATACTGTCAGAGTATGACATCGAGTATGTGGAAAGAAAAGCCATTAAAGGTCAAGTTATTGCAGATCAACTAGCAGAAGCACCCATATATTCTGAGAATCCTCTTGTATCTGAATTTCCAGAAGAATCCATCTTTAACCTCAATATAGCCGATCACTGGAAATTATACTTCGACGGCTCATACACACAGCACAGATCAAGAGCTGGTATCTTCTTCATCACCTCCCAAGGGGACTGCATACCACGGTCATACAAACTAGCATTCCCTTGCATGAACAACATAGCGGAATACGAGGCTTTGACTATAGGTCTCAGGATAGTAGTGCAATGGAATATCATATCCCTCAAAGTCTACGGAGACTCTCAATTGATCATAAATCAAGTCAATGATGAATATCAGACTAAGGATGACAAGCTAACTCCATACAAGAAATTGGTGGAGACTCTCAAGGAATCCTTCATTGACACATTTGAAGCGATTCAAGAACCAACAATGGGAGCCAGCGATTCTGCCATGGCTACAATTGGGTCTCTAGTAGACATCCCTCACAATGTGCGGGGAAATATGGTTATGATCGAGGCGGCTATAGGCTCTCACGTTCAGGTGCGAGAATCGGGAATAATGTGTGTCCAAATCTTTGGTCTGGTCATCCTTGAGTATCATGAATATCTACACTTATCTTAGAGAATAGGAGTCATACCCGCTAACCTACCATCAAGCCTAAAATGAGCCTTTATCAAAAAGGCATCCAGATTTGTCATCCTAGGTGATACCTTATACTGTAGAAGAATAGAGGGTACTTTACTGCGTTGTCTAAATGCTGAGGAGGCATTAACTGCTCTAACCGACGTTCATAATGGTATCTGTGGCTCACACTCTAGTGGAATAACCATAGCCAAAGAAGCTAAGGCTAGGGTATTATTATTTTGTGATGGAAAGGCATGATCATGCTAAAGGTGTTTACAATGTCAGCAGCATGGGGATCTCATCCATGCTCTAGCTCAAGAGCTCCATCCGATCATCACACCATGGCATTTCTCACAATGGGGACTCGACCTCATTGGAAAAATCACACCCACCTCATCCAATGGCCATAAATTTATCATAACTGCAACTGAGTACTTCACAAAGTGGGTGGAAGCTATACCCATGACCTATATCACTAGGAAGAAAATCTCAAAATTTATCCTGAACTATCTCATGCATTTATTCACAGATGTTCCACAAGCCAGTATCTCAGGATAATGGGACACCGATCAAGAACTAGGAGGTTGACTTGTGTGAAAATTCAAAATCAGCCTTCTCCACCCCGATATTATCCCCAAGGAAGGCAATGGCAAGCTGAGAAGCCAGATAAAACCATCCCTCAAAATCCTTAAAAATAGTCAATGATGCAGGTCGTGACTAGTGCCTACAGCTTAATCCAGCCCTTTGGGCCTATCAAACCAACATCCACACACCCACTGGCCCCACCCCCTTCTCCTTGGTCTACGGATCAGAAGTTGTACTCTCCATTGAGATCGAGCTCCCATCCCTCGGGATATCACTGCCAAAATCATCACTGATGAAGAATATTGGGTTTCAAGACTAAACGAGTTGGAGTTACTAGATGAGAGAAGGATCAATGCTTTGAATCATCTGCAAGTCTATCAAAATAGACTCAAACGAAGCTACAACAAGAAGATCAGAAGCAGGACTTTCCAAGTCAGAGAATTGGTCTTAAAGGAAAATCGAGGAAGAATGTCCACGAATCAGCTGACAAAGGAAAGTTAGACCCAATTGGTTAGAGACCTTTTCCTTCGTCACAACAAGCTATAAAATCAAGGGGAGATATCGACTATCAACACGAAGGGGAACCTGCTGCAAGAGCCATGAATAGCTCCCATCTCAAAAGTTTTATGCCTAATTCTTTCAAGTATAGAACCAAAAATCCAAAAAATTAGAAAAGTCCTGAAAAAATGGTTACTTCGGAAAAAACCTGGAAAATAGGCGTCTTGGTAACAACAAAAAAATTTAAAAAAAGCAAGAAATCCAAAAAAATCAGAAAAAGGATCCAAAAAAAAAAATTGTCCTCTACTGAAAACCACTTCGGTGGCACTTTGGGCAAGTACCTTGGTGAAAACCTGGCAAACAGGTTCCTTGTGTAAATAAGCACTTTCCATCCACCAGGACCTTTACAGATTCTTCTGCATCATCCATCCATTTCACTTTCATCTATCCATCACATCCATATCTCCATACATTATTCATCCACTCCCATCTGCACCATAGCTTGGTCCTGTGTTCGTATCATGATCCCTCTTAGTACTACTCGGCCCATTCTCAAGGTTAGTTTGTCTTGCCTTTATCGGAGTAGTCAATTGCATCATGCTGGGGGCATGTTCCCATCGGATCGGATTCGTGTATGATCTTAAAATCAGAAAATCCAAAAATCCAAAAAACATCAGAAAATAAGAAAATCCAAAAACATCAAAACATCCAAGACATCCAAAAACATCCAAAATCATATCAAAATCAAAAACATCAAAACATTAGAAATCCAAAAACATCGGAGACATTAGAAAATCCAAAACATTCAAAACATATCAAAAATTCAAAAGAAACAAAGGTTGTATTGTCCGAGACTTCATAGATCTCCTAAGCTTGAACATAGGCAAGGTTGATCTTTGATCATCCCAGAGAGACATTAGGTCAGTCCTTTAGGAGTCTGTCATAATAAACTGACATCTCATCATGTATATCATCATATGTAAATCGGTCAGCTCGTCAGTCAAACTACATGGTCTCTGCGTGTATAACGTAGGCAAGGCTCATCTATTGATCAGCCCCTAGGATAAGTCTTTAGGTTAGTCTCTTGGTCAAAATCTCGGAGAAATCCAAAAACATTGGAAGGTGAAAATCAAAACATTTGAAAATCTCAAAATGCCAAAAAGCGACCTCAAAACATTGCAAAACTCAAAACATCCAAATGTTGAAAAATCCATCAGCCTCATCTCGCTTGCACCCACAATAAACACCATTCATAATAAACTGGTCATCATCCTCAACCTTTGGTGAAGCAGTTAGAAACAAGTCTAGCAGGTTAAAAGTAAATCTCAAAAGCGTCAAGTCTCAAGTCTCAGTCAGTACGTAAACAAGTTGGTCAAGTCTCTGTATCGATAGTCCATCATCAAAATAGTCCCATATTAATCATCTGATAACATCATGTCCTAGGATGAATCCTTCCTACAAGGGGCATTATTTATCAAAAATAGCGTTTTGGATAAATGAAATGACATGCACCGCCATCCACTAACATGTCCTAGGATGTATCAACTACCACAATGGGCATTATCTTTTGGCAATAAGTTTCGGTTCTTATCCTTAAAAACACATTCCCTTTTGGTTAGCGGTATTGAAGAACATCAACTTGTTTGTGTGCTTTATCTTTTTCTTTTGACTTATCTTATTGTGCTCAATCCGAGGACCTCTTGATGATATCCGAATGAAGGATTTAGAGAGATAGGAATGGGGCAACGATCATTATCCTTTTGTCTGTTGTGCTTGTTGGATGTTCCTGTAAAATAACTTGGCGAATACTTGCTTTGTTAGATATGTATAGAGGATGTTTTGGATGGCTTGTTGACTATTGCATTGATTGGTTATACCTTTCCATGTTTTGGTCTAAGGTGTTTAAAACTTATAAAGTGCATCCTAGCAAGGTTTCCGTATGTCAGGTGTGAACAAGAGTACTTCTATCTTTTTGTCGAGTCAAAGTCCATCACACTAAGCACAACGCCATCCTGGTCCTTTATACCTTGATGCATCATGCTTAGGCATGTTATCAAACATAAAGTAAGTGATCCTTTTAAAATCCCAATCCTTGATAAGCAAATCATCCATCTATCATCATCATTTCTCATCATTCATTTCTCATCATCATCTCTCATAATGTTGGCTTGTTGGATCCTCTTGTCATCATCTAATTTCTTCATTTTCCGCACTAACATCACAGCATGAATAATTAATCATCATCACCATTACATCCATCATGCATCCATAAATCATCAGTATTCTACATATCATCTCACATGCATATCATGATCATAATATAGATCTATTAGTCTAAGCATATCATAAATCATCCATTGCATAATCACAGCATATCACATCACCCATCTCATCCATCTCGCATCATATCATCATTTAAGTTGTTTAGGATAATATAGATTTGTTATTCTAAGCATCTTAAAATCATCTCATTTGCATCGTCGTCCATAACCACCCATTTTGAACCTCTTTATCGCGATATCAACCCTCAAATGGAATGTTTTCACTCAATCTCTCAAGGGGGCAATGTACTAGTGTACTTCTTTCCGCTGGGGCATCCAAAAAATCAGAATTTTTTTTTATTTCGATTGTGGCAAGTTTATTCTTTGAACCAATGCAACAAGTACATTGCTTCAAAGAGGGGAAAATGTAAACATGCAAAATTAACATTCTACATTTGATTAGGTTCATTCATTTAGATTTCACATTATGACCATTCATCAATTAATCAGGTGCACTTCCATCCATTCATTAGGTAATTTCATCTCCAAGGATCATTTATTTAAAAATCAAATAAACATTATCATCAACCTTTTAATAAATCAAACATCCATTTAAATCAAATCCTAAATCATATTCCATCATTTTCTAATTCAAATAAATCAAATATCAAAGTCCTAAAAGTCAACTCACCTAATCATCATTAAACTAACATAATCATCATTTATTTAATCTAACCATGATTAAATACTAATCTCACCCACTTGCATTCTCTAGATATCTCCACTTGCACAAGTAAATCAATTTTATTGATTTATTAAAAACCCTCATTTTCCCTCAACATGACAAGTTGATTTGTCTCTCCAACATAGCATTTATTGTTGTTTTTCTTGTCCCCCTCTCAAAATTTATTGCAAAATTTGAATTCAAATTTTCCCTCTCATAGGCACTCTTCCCAAATCTTGCACAACCATTGTCCTATCATCATTTGACAAATGGCCTCTCCTCATTGGTGGATCTTTAGTCCCACATTCACCATCTTGGCCAATCTATCATCAAGAAAATCTATAAAAGAAGGCCTTCATTCTCATTCATGGACACACAACTTTTATGCAAGGTTACTCTCTTGGTTTGAGAAATAATCTTGTTCTTCATCTCCATTGCACTTCATCATTTTAGCTATTGATCAAGGGTTGGGAAAGGGTCACTAGCACATGTGACACCAATCCACTATGGAATAGGTAAATTGTTGAGTGTTTTCATTATGCTTGTGGTTTTCTTTTATCCTTTGTTGCATTTTGGAGCATTTGCAAGGTATTTCATAGGAGTTGTTCTTGAAGGATTTGTAGATACTAACCCTTGTTTGAGATTAGTGTTTGTAGATTTCAAAAGCACACTCACATTAACAAATAGTGATGAGTTTTTCAATGTTTTTCAAATGGATCATTCTTCCAATTGTTCAAGCAGTGAAAATCACCGCTCAAACACCAAGTATACCTTACCCTTCAATGTCAAAGCGGTGTTTTTATCTGCTTTTACACTCAAGATATTGTCACCTACTCTAGTTTAGGAGTGGTGAAGATCACCAATCCTACACGGAGTGTCATGACCTCATATGTTGAAGTGGTGAAATATCCCACTTGTACACTCAACTCCAAAGGAATGAAGTAATTGCTTGAGCGCTAAAATTTCTACCCGAGCATAAAATACAATCTTCCCTAACATGCTCAAGCGCTGAAAATCAGCGCTCAAGCATGAAGTTAAACTCTTTGCAAAAGCAATAGTTTTGATTTCCAATGCCTCAACACATTACCCTCTAAACATGTTGAACATGTAGGAGTGTTGATTTTCAATGCCCCTCTATGCAAAACTATCACATCAAGATGTAGAAGCATTGATTTTCAGTGCTCCTACACAAAAAGCAATTTTTCCTTCTAACGCTCTGAAATCACTCTGCTTGTACTCTGAGCCCCGTTTCTTCGCTCACACTCCATTTTTTGTGCAAAATAGCTCATTCACACTTGCTCCAAACTACCTGCTTGCTTCATGCTTTCCAACACTGCATTTTTCTCCTAACATCTGATGATTCACTATTCTTGCAGTTCCTCTCAAGATCTTGTCAGGTGATTCAAGAAGGTGATATCTCTTGATCTTGTTGTTCCTAGATGACATCAAAGAAGCCTCTGCCATCTTCTAAGAAAGGGGGAAAATTAAATAGAAATATCAAGGTGTCTTTCCACCTACCGTGGTGATCTCAAAGGTGGATGAAATTAAAGACGCTGAAGTTGGTCATTAGGACCTTGAGGATTTTGTAAAAAGAATTGAGCAAAAGCCCTTAGAAGATAGCTTGAGAGCTATTGTCCATAGCAATTTGCACTTGGTATCCACATTCCCAAATTATGCTCATAATATTGAGTTTTTTCTTCAAGTTGCATCTCACTACATCAGAGATAGCATAAGTGTAATAGACTCCTCGGTACAAGTCATGATGGGACTAGATCCTAAATTCTTTGATATTGTTTTCTAGGTTCCCCACATGTAACAATATACAAAGATCTCAATGCAATAGGAATGAGAGGTTTATGACCAAGATCCAACTAAGGCTAAAAATTCAATCAACAGCCAATGGTTGAAAATGCCTCAGAATATGATCTCAAGATGGCCAAAGGGGCTTCCTAGGAGTGATTTCAAAGAAGATGTCAGGGATATGATTACTCTCCTGAGCAAGATTAAAGGATTTCCTGAGTCATCTCATTTTCGAGAGTGGATGTATGAATACATCTAAATCATTAGGAGAAAGAAAGCTCATATTGATTGGAGGACTCAAATCAATGATGAAATTCATGAGCAATTGATAAATGTGCCAACCACTCTGAAATTTTACATGAATTCTTATTTGGTGTATGTTTCCACCGTAATGAGGCAATTTTTGGGGTTGTCTACAAAGGGAAAAAATATTATGTACCTGTTTATGAGTATTTTTATCAATTGAAACTAAAAGAAATTCTTCATCATTTTAGGAGGGTCACAAATGCCTTCTTTGCACCCCTACTGTTCAATTTCAATCCAACTCTTGAAAAAAAAAGAGCATAGGATGAGGCATACAAAGTCGTTAGTAAAGTTGGGTGTATATTTTTGCAATTTACAACATTCACCTATATGAGAGTGGATTGTTATACTAGGTGTCCTTACATGTTTCCCAAATATCCCTTAGATAAGTGGATACTCATGGAGCTGTACAAAAAGCTAATCTCAGTCCATAAGGAATGCATGAGAATTCACAAATCGAGTTTCAAGTTTCCACTGACAATTGGGAGGTATATTGTTCACAGTGTACAAAAGGCAAAGTCAGTCTATGCAAAAATGCAAATCATAACTATCAGAACATACAAATATATATTTGACTTTGACTACCAGGAAGGGAAGAGAAAATTGAAAAAGGATCACCAACATCTCTACCATTTTGAGGACATATGAGTGGATTGTAGAGATGAAGAAGATATCTACAACATGGACTTTTGCAGGCTAATAGTAGAGAAAATTAGAGAGCTTGGTGTGGCTGATCTAGTAGAGGATTTCCAAGATATTGGTGACATCCTAAACTCTTCCTATGATGAAGATGAGATTCTAAGAGGCCCTTACCTCCAATTCAATGGTCTAAAAATAAAAGTATCTCTATTAGGGAAAGGCTTTCTCCCATCTTGAAAAACACAACAAAATGGTTGCATAAAGACAGTTTCCAAATGAAAGCTTTCAATACTGAATAAGAATTAGAAGCACCAGGAGAAGAAACTAGTCAACAATCGAAACTCCACTCAAAGAAAAAATAAGTGAATATTCTCTCTCCCAAAGAGGTCCTAGAATCAAGTTCACCATTGGTAAGAAAGCTACACAAGTTGTTGAAGAACAAGAGGCAACAAAATCTGAACCTACACATGTAGAAGGAAAAGAGCTTTCTTCTGAGGAACAAACTTTCAAAGAAGGAAACAAAAGAAAAGAATCTAAAGAAGAAGATTCAACAGAAGAAGAGTTTGTAGAAGAAGAGGAGTCTGAAAAAAATGGAGAAAAGGAAGGTAATGAGGAAGAACTTGGGCATGATGATGAACAACAACTATCTCCTCATGAGAACATGGTTGAAGATCTTCCTCGCACGTCATAGCCTGCTACTTCAAATGTTCCTCATACACCTCCCAATCCTAACACTCCTCCACTTCCTCTTCCTACTTCACCTCCTCCCACATCAACTGTACATGCAATAGATGTTTCTCTTCCCCCTACAACATCAACCATCCTTTCCACTCCTCCTATAGTTTGAAAGCTAAAAACTATTGATATCTTGTCAAGCTCACCCTAATCCATCCCAAGTTTTTCATCTCCATCTTTTGATATTTTATCTAAAGCTGAATTCGACATATTTATGAATGATTCTTTGCAAAGTCAACTTGGTATGCAGTCTACTAGAACAATCTTGACATATACTACCCCGATTGTTACCATACCAATCATTTCTACAAAAGTAGTTCTGACACGAGAGAGTTGACGGTGAATCAAGAAGCATATACTTCCTCCCTTCCTCCTTAGTTGGTCTCTCAAGTATCGAAGCGAAAGAAACAAATGATCTCCCCAGAAGAGCTTGATCTTGAAGAGAGCTCCTCCAAAATCCAAGGGGAAGGAAAAGGAAAATTTTCATTCAAGGCTTCATGTTGAAAAAAGTGGTCATAATTTTGTAGAGATTGGTATACTCCCGCAAGAAGAAGGTGATGTTAACATGGACGACTACACAGTCACGAGAGTACAATTCGAAAAAGTGACAAATGAAAGTGCAAAGGAAAATGCATAGGTGGTCCTAGATGCATTAACATGAAGGCTTGACAAGATGGAACAAGCCCAAAATATGTACAAGGAGAAGGTCGAGCGTTATGTAGCTATTTTCAGGAAACTTGCAAGCTCTTCAGGAAATGTACAACCTTTGGCTATGCTAAGCCTTGAGGAACTAGTAGTGAAAAAGGCAAAGAATTTTTCCTCCAAGGGTAAGGTGTTGTATGATTTCATTAATGAAATGATAGAACATGGTTCACAAGTCATAGTTGTTGTGGATGAGAAGGCCACTCAAATAGCCAAGCTAAAATCAAAGCTCGATAAAGAAGAAAACATACTTTCCCAAGAGAAAAAAAATGGAGGAATGCCTCTCATTTTGGTCATGAATGAAAGAGGCAAAGCTGAGTAAGTTGGTGGAAGTAGGGGTAATTCCCAACAAAGAGAAATATCTGGAGGTAAGAGAATCCCTAAAATACTACATTCAAGTGATCAAGTCTCTTATCGAATATATCCACCAAGTACAAGAAGATGTCAAAGGAAATCGTGCTATCCTAGAAAATGGAATTAAGGAGTTACTGGGTAAGCTCCTTGATGACGATCATATTTTCCTCCTGGCCAGTGAAATTTCACAGATCTACAAGGAAGCCTTCATGAAGCAAGTGGAGGATGCAAACTTTTCAAATACCTCCATGCATGCAATTTGTGACATATGAATTTCTCTTGATAATCTCAAGACACATCTTGACAGATGCAAGAAGATTCACTCATCTTCCAGAAGATGAATCACCAGAGTTCACACCATTGTGGATTACACTGTTGGTCCATATGAGGCATTCGTCCTGGAGACAAAGAATAGATATGAATACTTCCACGCCCAATGCAAGGAACCATGAAGACTTATTTTCATCTCTAGTGTTAGATATTTTTATGCTTTCATTTATGGATTTTGTAAATAGTTCTCAAAATCTTACATGTCTTTTTCCAAGATGTAATTACATGTACAAACATAGATGTTTTCCCAAAAGGATAGAATTTTTTTTTGAATAATTCGACTTGTTAGGTGATATTTTCCTAAATTCGCTACCTAACTTTCCTAAATTTTCTCATCTACTTTTCCTAAATTTTCTCTTTTCTCTATTTTATAAATATGAGGGAATTCTTTTGTAATCTTTATCTTTTATCTTTTGCAACGAAGTGCTGCCCATTTGAGAAGCAAATACATGAAACTTTGTGTTCATCTTTGTGAATCTATTTTGATCAATAAAGAAGAAAGTTGCATACCAAACTTTTTATTGGAATTGATTATGTTTTGGAATTGATTAAGATTGGCAGTGATTAGTAATTGAAGATCTAAAGAGATTTAAGTAAATCTGTGCAAACCTTCTATTGCACTCTTTTATTCGAATTTATGTTATTTGATTGAATGATGTTGGTGAACCCTCTACAAGACTTTGTGCTTGTATTTTTTCATGTTATTTTTAGATCTATCATGGAGTATCTAGAAGACTTTGTGCTTCTAATACAATGTTGGTTAGGTATCTCAAAGGTTTCATTGGTGAAAGCTACAAAATGGATTTGTACGTTTGTGAGTTTTATTGTTTTAATCATTTATCATTATTACATTGGTGTTATTAGTATTTTAAGGATATCAAAATTATTACTTTTTTTTAGTTTGAAGTTATATCGTATCAGGAACTGAAAATCGTGAAACATTGTAAAACATATTCTTTGAAAAAAGAGAGAATTATGAATGTGACACACCCTCATCTCTTCATTGTAGTGTACATCATTGTGAATACTTAATTAGTTTTACTTAGTTTCAAGAAGCAGTAAGAAGGGCGCCTTCACTTTTTGAGAGGAGAGATTGTATCTCACACAACTGTCGCTAAAAGCAACTTTTTTAATCTGTTAAAGGGATTACATAATTTTCACCTAGCAATTTTTTGGCGACTCTGCTGGGGAATGAAAAATGTAATTAAAGCCTCACTATTTCGATTGAAGTGAATAAGTTTTTCAGTATCTTATTGTGATCTTGTCTATTGTTATTTTTAATATCTCTCTTTTTTCCAATCTACATTCTGGTGGATAGAAGGTATACATGAGGATTGAGGGCCAAGGAGTAGCAGATCCACTTTTTGAAGACTTGTTGCAACATAATACTCCACCTACTCCTCCATGCGTAAGGTCACCATTGAAGCACACCGCAACTTATCCTCCATGAAGGCTAATATCTCCTCTTCTGAGTGAATCCTCTGTCTTCCATAGAGTTCCATTGCAAGTACCTGTTGTGCAACCCATCATGGATACACCACCTGCAGGACCTTAGGGAAATGCTTTTGGTCCCCTCCGTTTGGAGGTACCTCTGTATGAACTTCCACATGTTTCGAGAAATAATATTCTAAAGTTTCTAGGAAAAAAACAACATCCTGATGAACATATTGCTTCCTTTTACATTGTTTATGGTGTTCTTAGTGTGGAGCATGTAGACATTGCTATAATATTTTTCATCAAACCTCTACAAGGAGTTGCTACTGAATGGTTTTATACTCTTCCAGTTGCTTCAATCACTGATTGGAACACTCTTTGCACCAAGTTTGAAGAAATATTCAAATTTTTTAAAGATGCACACGCCTTATTGGTGCAACTTACAACCATGCAGAAAGAGGCCCATGAACCCATGCGTGAGTTTTTCGCTAAGTTCAACAAGCTAGTGATGCGGATCCCAATAGTGGCAAGACCAACAGATCATAATTTGAAGTGCTTCTTCATCAATACAAAAATCCCCAAATTAAGTTTCTTCTTATGTAGGTAAAATCTCACCAATGTTGAAGCAGCTCAACAATTAGCCACCAGTATTGAAGATGATATGATCCTTGTTGGAGAAATAAGGATGAATACCAATAGCAGCAAGAAGATGCAAGCATTTGGATCTTTAGCTTCTAGCTCTAATGCTAATGCTCCTAATGCTAATTATAACTTCATTGATCCCATTGTTTAAAGGTTAGCAAAAAAAATCTTAGCTTTGAGAAAGCAAGTTTCCAACAACAATACCTACAAGGACGTTTCAAGGACTTTTCCTAACTATGCTTGAAATAGAAATCAGAATCGTCTGCCATCACCCCAAGGAAGACTCACTCTGGAATCTCCACCTACTAATACTATAGCAAGATACTATGAGGTTGAACAAGATGAATATGCACATAAAGATTATCCTATAGAAGAAAGTGGTGATCTCTTTCAAGACGAAGAAATGGAATCAGCTAGCGACTCCAACATAGGCTATTTGCAAATGGAAAATGAAACTGATGAGGATGACTTAGTGATGGATGCATATATTGTCTTTATGTGGCAACAACAAAACCAGCTTGATCAAACTCAAGCTGTTGCTCCACCAGAAAAGGAGAACCCACTAGTTACCATTCCCAAAAGAAGGTCTCCTCTACCCTCGCAACCAAAGAATGTAGCAAATAAATAAGTGCTCCTTGTCCCCCTCCATCAATTCCTGCTGCTCCCAAAGCCAATCTCCCAGTTTCGAAGACCAATGTTCCTTTTGTTAAACCTATAAGTGAAGTTACCACATTCACTTTACAAAATTATTTCTAGGCTTTCAAAATTAATGATCATGCCAAGAAAATTAAGATCCAAATACCTGAAGTTGAATACCTCAAGGCCAATCCTGACCAATTTGGTAGGCTTGTCAAGTTCGTGAAGGATAAAGGAATTACCCCAAATCAAGATTCGTCTCCTAATATTCCTGCTGCTCCAAAGCCAAAGATGCCATAAAATAACCTTGTTTCTACACCTCCAGTTGCCTCTGGACGCATTGATCCATTCTTTATCTCATTACTTGTTAATGGCTTTAAGTTAAGCAATTGTGTCATAGATTCTAGTGCATCAGATAAGGTGATGCCAGCCAAGGTAGCTACTGCCTTAGGTTTGAATCTAACCAAAACCTTTAGCCATTGTTTCTCCATGGAAAAAAAACAAGTACCTTTGATTGGTCAGATCAAAGATGCATAGTATGCATTTTCTACGTACCCAGAAAAGAAAATAAAGATGACGGTTCTAGTAGCTGACGTGCCAGGATCTTATGGAATCCTCCTTGGACACAATTTCTATAAAGATGTTGGAGGTGAACTAAACATGTACATGTCTAAAGAAAGGATACCTGTGAAAGGTGTGATGGAGAAATTGATTCCTAAAAGGGATTCAAAATTCTTAGTGACACAATCCAATGATCCAAGGGCTCAAATTCTATTTGATTCTTTGGGTGTTGGAACACATTATTTGCAAATAGAAGAAGTTGGTGAATCTTCAACAAGGCATGAGTTAGAGAGTGTTGATTCTTTCTCAAAAACAAATGAGTCATCATCAAATGATTTGTCTATCTCAGATCATGAAGCTTCATCAGATGAAGAAGCTACATATTTTAATACTATCAGTCTTGGTGACCCAAATGGTGTTTGGTTACTTGATTTTTATGGCAATTTCTTCCACCAATTCTGGAGCAAGAATGGTTTTCATTTCCCCTAAAGGAAATTTTTTCCCTTTCTCTTTCAAATTACAGTTTGAAAACACTAATAATACTATCGAATATGAAGCTTTGTTATTAGGAATGAAAATTGCACGAAAGAAAGGTATCAAAAATCTTCATGCACAAGGAAATGTCGAGTTGATAGTGTGTCAAGTAAGGAATTTGTACTAGAAAAATAATGATAGACTTAGGCATTATTGCAATCTTTTTTGGGATTGCATTGAAGAATTTGATGCTTTTGATATATCTGTAGTTCCAAGGGAATACAATGACAAAGCTGATTCCTTAGTAGTTTCAGCCACAATCTTGATACCGCATAAAAAATTTCATGGTTCCACCTATACTATTGAGTTGGTTTTCCGCCTGAGTGTTCCTAATAATTCAAAGAACTAGAAAATTTTCAATGACGATAATCAAATTGTTGCCTTTTTGGAGAAGGAAATTTTTTTTGATGAATTGTATTCTGAAGGAAGTGATTCTCCACACTGAGAATTTGTTTCTGATGTGGATCCAGTTATGAGTGAAGAGTTCTTGCAGCTCAAAGGGAATAAAATTCCAAAAGGGTTGGTATCCCTAGAGAAAAATTTTGATGAGCATGATCACTATGTCAAGAAACAACTCTAAGACTTTGATTTGTCTAATGAGGTTGAATAGATCAACTTAGGAACTAAAGTAGATCCTAAGATGGTAAACATTGGTAAGTGTTGCACAATCAAAGAGATAAAGCAGTTTGCTAAGTTGTTACAAGAATATATGGATGTCTTAGCATATTAAAATGAAGATCTGAAATCTTTCCAACTGAAGGAGGTGCAACACGAAATTCCCCTTAAGATTGGAGCATTGCCTTATAAAAAAAAGCAATGGCAATATAACCCAAATATTTCTGGTATGATCTTTGCGGAAATTCAAAAAATGTTGAACGATTAAATAATATTCCCTATCCATCATTCAATGTGGATAGAAAATATTGTTCCCGTTCGTAAGAAAAATGGTGAGATCCGTATTTGTGTGGATTTTCGAAATCTAAACCAACTGTCGCTCAAGGATAATTTCCCTCTTTAAGTAATGGACCAATTTCTTCAAAATGTGACTAGATCTGAAATGCTCTCCATACTAGATGGTTTTTCTGGTTACAACTAGATTGAAGTCAATTCAAGTGATCAACACAAGATGACTTTTACAATGCCATGGGGTACCTTTGCATATTGCAGAATTCATTTTGGCTTGATCAATGTTGGCACCATGTTTCAACGAGCTATGGACTTGGATTGTATTGATGTGTTCGGTAAGTTCATTGTGGTGTATCTTGATGATCTTATGGTTTTTTTCTAAAAAAAATCATGAACATTTTTACCATCTAAGGAAAATCTTGGAGAGATGGTGACAACATGGTATTTCCTTAAACCCCAAAAAGTTAATTTTTTGGGTTACAGAAGGTAAAATTCTTGGTCACATGGTGTTCATAGAAGGTATCAAGATTGACTCAGAAAGAGTTAAAAGTATCAAATCACTCACTCCTCCATTAAGAAAGAAGGATGTTCATTCCTTCTTTGGTAATTAAATTTCCTACAAAGATTCCTTCAAGACTTTGCAGAAAAGATTGCCATATTGTTAATATGATGAAAGGTACTACCACTTTTCATTAGATGACAAAAGGAAAAGCTACGTTCAATGATATCAAGGAGGCTATTGCTCATGCGCCAGTGTTATTCTTCCTAGACTACATGAAGGAATTCATCATATATAGTTATGCTTTTGAGCATACACTTTTAGTAATTCTGGTGCAAGAAAATAGTGAGGGTTTTGAATCCCTGATAGCATTCATGAGCTATCCTCTAAAAAATTATGAATTGAAATATTCCAAGATGGAAAAACATGCTTTTTCCATGGTCAAATTTGTTAAACATTTCCAGTTCTACATTCTTAATAGCCATGTCAAAGTCCTAGTTCCAAATTCAATCGTTATTCCATCTTAACACAACAGAAGTTTGGAATGAAAAGAGGCAATTAGATTGCCAAGATTCAAGAATATCACATGGACATCAAGCCTACCAAGTTGATACATGGGTGAGGTTTGTTCATTACTGAAAATAATCCTGATGAAGAAGTTTCAGAGACTGAAGAGTCAGATCTAAGTGAACTTCCAATGGTGTTATTCGTTACTACAATTGATGAGTGGTATTCCAAAATTTCCCATTTTCTCACTTATGGGGAATTCCCTGATCATTTGACCCCAAAAGAGAAAAGGAACATCAAAATAAAGTCAAAAAACTTTGTCTTATGGGACAATGGTTTGTAAAAATGTGCATTGGATGGAACTTTTTTATGATGTGTTGATGAAGAACAATAGGAAAGATTGATGAAGTCATATCATGAC
>VDFB02000363.1:76973805-77273819 GCA_007258455.2 Sequoia sempervirens | reverse complement strand
TTTTCCTTTTCCACAATCCAGTTTGGCCTTTGTGGATGTGTGTTGTTTAACCCTTAGATTTCATTTGGGGGATGCTTCCTCTAATTCATCCTCTGATTTAGCTACGACTGCCAACATCAATTGTTGGTCCAGTTGGAGCTCTGACCCCTTTAAAATGTCATCAAGGTCCTCCTCTGCATTTCTTTGAGGATATACCACTGGTTGGTTAACCCCTTCATCTCTCATGGCTAACTACAAAAAAAGTTTCATTTATGTCCTCTATGTCTATTATTTCAGTTTCCCACCATTTTCCTATCCTAGTTTCCTCTAGCTCTTTTGGAGTCATTGAAATCCCATCTTGGCCATGGCCTTCAGCCTCCTAATTTTCCTCCTCATTTCCCCCTTGACTTGAGATAGCCATAATGTTTTCGATAATTTCTTTCTCCAATGATTTTGTGTCCTTCATTAAGCTCCTTAGTTCTTCAAGGCAGTTCATTCCTCCCTTAGGGTTTTACTCCCATCCTTCCTTTATTTTTTTAAACTCTGTGGTAACTGAACCGATCGGTAGCTTTGTCCTTGTCTGCTCCTTTGTCACATTAGCATCCGTCAATCCCATGGGTTTGGGCATTGAGGAAGGCTTCTCCCAAAACAACCTTCATCTAGAGTCGAGTCCATCGTCTTCCCTATTCCTTTCAAGTAGCTATAAATGTATCCTTTACTCAGAATACAACTTCCCCCTTTTTAGTCCACATTTATCTTTTGAAACCACTCGCCCTTCTCTGTAAGAATCTCCAAATTGTCTAAAAATCTAAATTCAGTGTTTATATCCACCTGGATTTTGGCTGAGCCTGATTTTCCCGTTAGAAATTCTTCTTTAATGCCTATGAAAGTTCCTAGG
The DNA here is from genome assembly GCA_007258455.2 of Sequoia sempervirens. Taxonomy (NCBI): domain Eukaryota; kingdom Viridiplantae; phylum Streptophyta; class Pinopsida; order Cupressales; family Cupressaceae; genus Sequoia; species Sequoia sempervirens. The sequence continues at coordinate 77,272,942 of VDFB02000363.1, read as the reverse complement.
GTACCTTCGATCTTTTCTAAAGTTTCTTTGCACCAATACTCCAGAGGGATATTTTCCAAAGTTATCCAGTACATAAAGTATTTCAGCTAGGGATTTGGCTCTTACTCGTCCTTCATAATGGTCAACTAGCCAGTTGTTGATTTCCTTGCCTAATGCCTCCTTGCTAGTCCATTTGAAAAACATGTCGCAGTACATCAAATAATCCCACTGAGGTTGAAGATAATTGTTTGGAATCGATAATATCTTGCTTCTTTGATTCGATGGGGTGAAGGGATTTTCAATCTGGGAAGTCGACTTCAGAACCCATACCTTGGTAACTCAGTTTGGGCCTCCCCTTCCATAATTCTTCCCAGGATTGAAATTGAGCTGGTTTCTCTGGGTTCTCTAGGGATTCCATTTTCTTTCATCTCCATCCTTCGCCTAGAATGGAGGTTTTCCAGGTCATCAATTCCCTAACCACCCATACCTATTTGACGAATACCATCTTGGTTTCCATGCTTGGTTCCGATTCCCATGTGTTTGAACACCTACCTCCACATGTCTTTCATTTGCTTAGGTGCCACTTGTTTGCCGATTTTCTTGGTTCCTCCTCCATCTATTAGAGTTATGCTGACTTTGCACATTCTTTCATGCTTGATTTCGCTCTTGCTGTCACTCCATTCATTCTTATTGATTTAATAATTAATTATTAAAGGAATGTGCAAGTGGGATTTAAATAAATAAATAAAATATTTATTTATCATTAATGAATGGATAATCTTGAGAGATTAAAGGATAATTAAATAATTAATGTAATTATTTAATTTAAAAACTGGGAAAGTGGATAATTAAATAATAATTATTTAATTTTGGAAGGAAAAATGCATGATTAATTAAATAATGTTAATTTATTTAATTAATTTAGAAGAATAAGGATAATTAAAGACAATTAGATAATTTGGATTTATCTAATTAATCAAGAAGATAAATAGGAGTTGAAGAGATAATTAAATAATAGGATTTATTTAATTAATTAAGAAGATTAATAGGAGTTAAATACATAATTAAATAAATAGGATTTACTTATTTAATTAAGAAGATTAATGATAAAGTGAATTAGTTAAATAACATAAATCATTTAATTAATAGTGGAATATATATTAGTGATAATAATTAAATAATTGAAACATTATTTATAAAATCATTAGGAAATAATGATATTGGTGCTAAAACGTTACTTGCAGGTTAGGAGAATTTAGGGTATCTATAGAAGTCATGGTGACAACAAAAAAGATCACCTATCATAGTGTTCTTCTACAAGACCTCAATATGTAAAAACATGGAGAGAATAATATAAAGCTTAGTAAAGTATATAAGGAAATTTAATAAAAGCTTAGAGGAGGCAATTAAGGATTTTTTGGAGCTAATAATTTTCATACTCTAGGAGAAGAGGCATAAATCCCTAAAAGAAGAGGAGATAAGAGAGAAATAAATCAAGGAGGTAGGGTATAATCTTATCATAGAATAGAAGGAAAAATTGGCACAAGCCCAAGCTAAAGAGCTCTGAACAAAAAAAGGGTAGATACCTCGATAAAAGGGGAACAAATGAAAACAACCAAGATACGAAAAGAAACCACAGAGGTCTCACCAAGAAGCTTCTTGATTCCATATTGGAAGAGGAAAGCACAAAGAAGCAAGTGACACCTCCTCCCATAAGTATTCAACCAAGTGGTAGGGATGATAGGGGATAAGAAGAAAATATTGAAGAAGCATCTACATCTACCTCCCACATACAATCCATCAAATATTTATAGGTGCAATGAAATCAATTGCAACTGACACACACACCACAACTACTCCAATTTCCAGTAATCGGTTCACAAGTAAATTTTCAAATATCTCCCCACTCTAAAAACTTCAGCTAGGGGATATATTTCATGCTAGTGCTAGAGAAGAGATACATGTGGAAGGTGTAGAAAAATTACAAGAGGTAATAAATAAATACCATACCCCACATATAAAGGGACACTTCCCTTCTCTTACCACAACTCAAATAGTTGGTGGATGGCTTGTAGTAAGATTTGCAGTCATAGAGGGCCAAAATAACATATGAAGCAAATAAATTTTGAAGAAAAAAGTAGACGAGGCTACAAAGAAATGTGTAACAACACATTCCTAACTAGAGGTACAAATAAAGAATATTGAAGGAAGCATAGTGGAGGCTAATTTTCATTATACCAATTTTGTCTTGAATGGCTGAACCTCACCAAGAACTTAAAGGATAAAATCACACAACTAGAGACTCAAATAGTGCAAATTGCCTCCTCATATGATTCACTAAAAGATATAAATGGTGCAATAAGAGCACAAGTAGAGAATATGCACACTTAGTTGCAAAAGGTCTAGGAACAGAGGGAATAAATAAAGATGCAAATCAAGCAACTAAGGGAAAAAATCAACATCAATTTGGTGCACTTAACTAGAGTTTTGGGGGATGCCAAATATAGCATAATAGATTCATATACCTACTAATCTTGTGGAGGTAGAAGCAACAACCATAAACACTCAAGGACACAAGGCACTCAAGCAAGTAAAACAACAATGGGATATTTCATTGGTGCAATTAAAGGTGATATACAAGCACATCCTCCCAAGGATTTGAATATGTCTTGAAGAAAAATAATTTTAAAAGGGTGGGTGATGTTAACATGACATAGGGAAAAGACTAGAAGCTACTGCAACATGTTGTGCATAGGACTTGCGGAACCTAAGGTTGATAAGGAAGATGGAAAAGGGGTTCCCTATAAAGGTTGCATCTCTCTAGGAGATAGAATTAATATATGTATGCAATAGATATCATATTAGGACATAAGAAAATAAGAGAATGAAATAGATTGTAATACAAAGCAGAGACTAAGACCTGCTATTGTATCTATTATATGAGTATATGAATATATGGAGTTATAAGGATTAATTTAGTGCATGTGTTATGAGTTAATGTTGTCTTTATTTAAATTATATATGAAATATTGACAAATATAGTTTCTTATTACACTTACTTGTTTCTCTCATTGTATCCCTTGGGGTATAAACAAACTACATAAGAAATAATAGGGAACATAGCTTTGACTGTAATTTCCCCATTTCTTCTTACCAACAATATACATACAATATACATATATAGATATATACATATACATATATGCATATATATATATAAATATACATATACATATACATAGACATATACATATACATGCATGCATGTATACATATATACATACATACATAAATGGATATGTATGTAATTATGTATATATGCATATGTATTATAATTTATGAAGCCTAGTATTAGGGACTACATCTATAGAAAATATTGTATCAAGGTTACTTCATTTGAACATTGCATGTATGATGTGAAGTGACTTGTTTTGTCCTCTAAAATGTATGTAGATAGGAGAAGAAGATGCTACAATGGGGTGCCCTATTTATATCTAACCAACCTAGATAATATTCATAATCTACTTATATAGAACCGTTAATGATGCAAGAGAGTTTGGGTCCACAAGCAATCTTGCATTGCCCAAAAATATTTATTTCTTAGTTTTGATTTTTGGCTTCTAGTAGTGTAGTTGGTTAGTTGTTCAAGGGGAAAATTTCAGAATTTTTTTGGATAAATTGATGATTTCATCTTGTATAGAAGCCAAAGGGTTGTCATGGATCAATTTCATGAAATCTGGATGAAAAATAAGCAAGTTATGGTCTTGTAAGTTTTTTCCCGCTATCAAACATTTGAGAGAATATGTGAATTAGATGATTGTGGGATTTGAGATTATTGTAGGTTATGGGCTTTTAGGTTGCAACTAAACCTTTACAAAAATCCTAACTGAATCAAAACTTTGTTTTGGTGTGATAATTGATGGCTTTCAATGGATTTTCCCATATTATGGAGATTTACATGTGAACTAGATGATTATGAGATTTTAGATTGCTATGGGGTGCAAGATTTCTAGCTACAACTAAACCTATGTGGAAAATACTAAGTGAATGGAAACTTTATTTTAGTATGATACTTGATGAAATTTCCTACATTGTAAGAAAAGTGATATCATTCGACCTTGTGGGGATTCCTTGTGCATCAATACATTTGTGGGAACTTTAACACCATTGTCATTTTGGGGTAATTTCAAAAGCATCTAAACATGGTGTGGATTTTGGTGCTACCTGTCTCTTGTAGAAGTTCCATGTATATTGGAATTTTTGTAGGTAATTCCTAGTGAACTAAATATCATGATTTAATGAACCAATTTTGATGAATAGTTCTACCTATGATGTCAACTTGACACACGATGATATCATCCAATACAAATTATAAGAACTTACTATTCAATTGAACCTAAAGTGGAATTTCATGTTTGAATTTTTTGAATATTAACTTTCTACTTGCATTTGAATTTATGGTTTTTGGGCTCACTATTGCATCTTGTAGGAACTTTGAGGTCATTTGGACTTGCAAAATTCTAACCTACATTTTTTTTTGAGTTTCTTGTAACAAATTAGAGGTTGTACATGGCCTAGTTTGAATCTGATTTATCTTCCATGGTTGAGTATGAAGGATGCTAAAATGAATGTACTCCTAAAATTGAAATTCAACTACTAGAAATTAAATTCTTTTTTTCTTGGGTTTGTATAAAATATAATGTATATAATAAATATTTGGTTGTGTGATTGATTAATTTGATAGAATCCCCTAATCTCAACGACACCAAGTGGTATCATAGTAGGTTGTGAGAAGATAAATTATTGTGTTTGTGTTAGAGAAGGAACCGTAGAGGAATTTTTTGTGGGTAAGGAAAAGAGTAGAGCTACAACTACTAAAGATTTGAGGAGACATGACACATAAGGGATGAGGCCAAAGAGGAGCAACATTATGAGCTAGATATATGAACATCATTGAAATGCTGAAAGGAATTGAAAAAATATTAGAGGTGATAAATTCAACGCAAAGGAGAGGGGTACATGTTGAAGATGTTGGTAAAGATGAATAGGAAATGATGTTAGAAGGAGAAGAAAAAAATGAGGAAATGAAGAAGTAGATCAAAAAGAGGAAATATTTTTGAGGGTAATGTCTAGAATGAGTAGTCGACTGAGGATAAAACATCCTAGTTTTAATGGAATCCTGAAATCTAAGGAAATTATAGATTGGATAATTGAAATAGAGAAATATCTTGACTTTGAAGGAACAAAAGATGAAAATAAAATTAAGTTTTCTTGTACGAAGTTGAAAGGTCGCACAACTTTATGGTGGGAACATCTGAAAATAGAAAGACAAAGATGAGGCAAGAAAAAGATTATGTCATGAGATAGAGTGATGAAAAATCAAAGGTAAAATTCCTACCAAAAAAAACAAATTATGTTAATAAAGTTACATAACCTAAAACAAAAGGAATCCAAAATAAAAGAATTTATAGAAGAGTTCTATCAATTGATTATTTGGGTAGGACATGTGGATGATGATATTAAAAAGGTATTAAGGTATTTAAATGGTCTACAATTATTAATTCAATATGATTTAAGCATGGTACAATTGAAGATAGTAGAATAAGCCTACAAGTATACCTTGAAGGATAGAAATTGGCTAGGAAACAAAAAAATAATTCTAGAGGTAGAGGAAGGTTCTTGTGTTGAAGAGGAAAATCTAGTGGTGGTAGAGGCTACCAAGGTAAGTAAGAAGAAGTTAGCACCTCTAAAACAAGTTCTTATACTTAGGATACTAAAGAGGAGGTTATGCCAAAGGTAGAGGTGAGAATTTTAGAGGAAGAGGAATCTTTGGAAGAGGAAGAGATAGAGGTTTCAATGGTAATTATTATCAATGTGAAACTGTATGGAATTTGAGTGTCCATAGATACAACATATTAGTAGTAAAGGCAAGGAAGCCAAAATTCATGTGGTGCAAGAAGAAGATGAAAACATAGCTTCACCAAAGAATTGAGAATATCCAAAAGATGGAGAACCATTGATGTTGAGGATAATTTTATTCAAACATGACAAGGAAAAGTAAGAACCAACACAATGGATAATTTTTTTTAGGACCATATGTATGTCTAGAGGGAAATGTAGTAGGGTGATCATTGATAATGGCAACAATAAAAATATTGTGTTAGAAGAAATGGTGGAGAAGTTACAGTTGAAGAGGATGAAACAACATAGTCCCTCCAAGGTTTATTGGCTACATAAGGGACATCAATTACTAGTAAATGAACAATGTTTGGTGAATTTTCACATAGGGAGTTATAAGGATAAATTAATGTGTGATATTATACTAATGAACACATGCCACATTTTATTGGGTAGAGATTGGAAATATGATAGGAAGGTCATCCATGATGACAAGATAATTTGTTATAAAATAAAGAAAAATGGGAAAGAGTATACCTTGAATCCCATGAAGGATAAGGATGAGGAGGTAGAGAAGAATCTCAAAGTTTTCTTGGTAATTGAGATTTTTTTGGAAATATTTGAAGGAGAAGGCATGATATGATTTTATTCCTAAACATATAGAGGTTAGGAAAACATAGAAGAAAGAGAAAGTGTTTGATGAGGTACAAGATATGTTGAGAAATATTTTAGGAAGTTTTAAAAATAATTACTTGATATACTACCACCAATGAGGAGCATTAGTAATTTTATGGATTTGATACCATTGTCTAGTTTTCTAAATAAGGTATAGTGCAGAATAAATCCAATGGATAATGAGGAGATTAAATTCAAAGTATAAGAATTTCTTGGAAAAAGGTTTTATTAAAGAGAGTTTACGTTTGTGTGTTGTACTTGTAGTACTCGCACCAAAGAAGGATGGTGAATGACAGGTGTGTGTAGATTCAAGATCCATAAACAAGATAATAATCAAGACATATTTCCTTTGCCCTAGATGGATGACATAATGGATTGCTTGAGTCGAATGAAATACTTTAGAAAGATATATTTGAAGAGTGTATACCAACAAATAAGGATCAAAGAAGGATATGAATGGAAGACTGCCTTCAAGACAAATGATGACCTATATGAGTGGTTGGTAATGCCATTTGGGTTGGAAAATTCCCCAAAATTAACTTCATGCAACTGATGAATGAGGTACTAAAATATTTTCTTGGAAAATTTGTAATTGTATACTTAGATGATATTTTTATTTTTAGTAAAATAAAATAAGAAAATCTTGCACATATTAGAACAATTTTGTAAATATAGAAGGAAGATAAACTATTGGTGAATTTAAATAAATATGGTTTCATTAAAATCAAACTAGTGTATCTATGGTTTGTGGTGTCAAAAGAAGGTCTAAAAATGGACCTAGAGAATGTTAATGCTATTTTTGATTACCCTTCACCAAAAATTATGTTTGAAGCCAAAAATTTTCATGGATTAGTGAGCTTCTACAAGAAGTTCATATGAAATTTTAGTGGAATTTGTGCTCCAATCATGGAGACAATAAAAGGGAGTTAGAGAGTGTTTGGATAGCTGCAACAAATAATAGTTTCTAATTGTTGAAGGGGAAGGTGAATACACAACCAATGTTAGCACTTCCAGATTTTGGATTTTTTTTTCAAGTTGATTATGATGTAAGGGAAAAAGCCATTAGAGTTGTGATAATTCAATAGGTAGACCCATAGAATATTTTAGTGAGAATTTTAATGAAGCCAAAAAAAAAAAAAATATTTATGAAGATTTCTATGCCACTGTGCAAGAATTGAAGAGGTGGAGACATTTTTTTCTTCCCAAGGAGTTTTTGTTGTACATGGATCATCATGCTCTACAATTTATAAATAACCAGGGTAAGTTAAACTAGAGACACATGAAATGGGTTGATTTCTTATAAATATATATTTTTATTTTGAAGCATAGGAGCAATCAGTCTAATTAGGTAGTTGATGCATTGAGTAGAAGATGTTTGTTGTTGAATGAATTATGAGTAAATTTTGTGGGATTTGATTCTATAATGGAATTGTATGAAGGAGATGATGATTTAAAAGATGTTTGGATTTCTTGTAAGAGTCTAGTATAAATGGATAGGACTTCATGGTTGGAATGTTTCATCCTAGAATGATTGTTGTTCAAAGGGAAGAAATTGTGTATATCTTGAGGATTAATGAGGGAAATTTGATAAGGGGAAAACATAGTGGAGGTCTAAGTGGACATTTTAGTGTTGAAAATACAAAAATGTAATTGAATGATGGTTATTATTGGCTAGGTATGAGTGTGGATGTGAATAATATGGTCTAAAGTTGTAAAATTTTCTAGCATGCTAAGGGAAATAAACTAAACATAAGATTGTATCAAAATTTAACTATACTAGAGAGGCAGTGGGAACAAATTAATATGGATTTTTATTGGGAATACCTTGAGAACAAAGAGGCAATGACTCTATTTTTCTTTTATTATTGATAGGTTCTCCAAAATAGTATATTTCATCCCATTTAGAAGAGTAGTGATGCCTCCCACATATTAACATTATTTTTTAGGGAGATAGTTAGGTTGAATGACCTACCTATGAATAAATGGAGATTCAAAGTTTGTAGGTCATTTATGGAGCATCTATGAAAAAAAATGGGAACATAGTTGGTTTTTAGTTTAGTCTACCATTCATAGACGATGGTGAAACAAAGGTTTTCAATAGAAGTTTGGGAAATTTATTGAGATGTATGGTAGGAGACAAACCTAATCAATGGGACATGGTATTGGACCAGGAAAATTTTTCCTATAATATTTCAATCAATAGGAGTGTGGGAAGAAGTCCCTTTTTTATTGTTTATGGATATATTCCTAGAGGAGTAGATGAGTTGAGAGAGTGTAGATTTGAATAAAATGAGTGTTGTAGAAGATTTTACTAAGTATATTAATGAGTTATATAGGAAAGTTAAAGAATGTTTAGAGAAGAGTTCCATCAAATACAAGAAGAATGATGATATGCATAGAAGAAAACATAATTTTTAGGTAGGGGATTCGATAATGACACATTTAAGGAAAGAAAGGTTCCCACAAGGAACATACAATAAATTAAAGTGGAATAAGATAGGCCCATGTAGTGTCTTGAAGAAATTTTCATCCATTGCTTATGAAATTGGAACTTCTAATAGGGATAGACATATATCCCATCTTTAATGTTTCAGATTTGTATAAGTATTATAAAGGGGAGATAAATACACTATGCAATACTATACAAGCTTGAACTATGAACAAGAATGGACACACCAACTTCTTGAAAAGAAGTTTCAGATAAAAAAGGGTGGTTAGCTCCCAAGTGGAAAAGAAGACTAGAAGGAAGGAATATGGGTGAGTGCATGATCATGGTAGGCCAAACTATGCCTCTAAGTGGCTATGAAAATATAGAAAAATAGACTTAAGAAACTTCACATAGAAATTTGAATAGTTTATTAACATAATTTGGAAAATATGGAGGATAAAATTGTAGCAAATTGAATGGAGTTTGTAGGCTACTAGGATTTTTTTGAAAAAAAAAAATTGTGAAAATTTGAGATTTCAATACAATAGGTACTTTAATTTTTGAAAAAATAAATAAAAAGCATGTGTTTGTCTAGCCAACCTAGGTATGAGTTTTTTTTTTAATCTTTCAATATAAGTAGAGGACACATGCCTATATGTTGCACATTTTTTTGTATTTTTTTACAAATAAATAATTAGTTATGAATTTTTTAGTAGGAATTTTAAAAATATTAAAAACTATTTGTCCGACCACCCTAACTTGGTAAATTTTTTATGAAATTCTATATTTTTTCAACCTATATTTTGTGATGCATAGAGTGTCACATATTTCAAATTCATAAAATATGTAACCATTTAAAAGTTATAAATGTTTTTCAACCAGCCTATCAATCAAGAATTTATGCATAGTGCATGTGGAAAATAAATAATAATTATCTATTAAATTTAAAATAAAGCATATCTTATATTGGTAGATTGCTAACAATTTACTAAATAAACCATTTTAATTTCATCAAATTTGGATTAAAAAATTCGTCAACACGAAGGGTGAAGTTTGAAAAACCAAGGGAAACCTATAAACACGTTGGGGTAGTTGAATTTTCAAGTTTGACACCCCAAGCCAAATCCCATAGCATTCTCAAGGCAATAATCGAGGAAAAAAAATTGTTAGAAAAAATAGATATCCAATAGGAACATATATCTATTTTTTAAAGTTAAAAAATAATTATCTATTTTTTTTAAAGTTAAGAAAGAGATCTGTTTCTTGAAAAAAAATTGTTGACTATAAATTAAAGTTTAACATATGTTATATATTAATTAATATTTATTCAAAATATTAATATATACTATACTATAATATATGATAAATTAATATATAATATTTAAAATTGTAATGGCATAAATTTGCATCTAGTGCAAATTCCCATTATAGTACCCCCATTTTAGCCTTACAAGTCTAATAATGTAAAAGTCTGCTACATTTTCCCCACTTCGCACGTGTGTCCTCATCATTTTGCATCAGTGAGGGAATTTATATTGAGGACGTTTGCGCATCACATACTGCATAGATATCTTTGCCCTGCACTCTCGTCTTGACAAGATTCTTGCATTGAGGAATGCTAGAGGCATTATGTTTTCGACCAATTGGCAACTGTAATGTCGTTCTTCAAAATTTGACCACTCAAGAATGAATTCTTACCTCCAAATTGGCCATTTGAATTTCATTCCTTCATTCAATCACTATCTCTAGCTCATTCTCACTTCACACTTCACTTCTATTCACTTTCTTGCTCTCTTTATTTCACTTCTACACCATTTTGCTGCTCCTACACCATTATTATTGCAGGTTGTCAAAGCTCTACTCCATTGGTGTGGTAGTTTTTTTCTTCTCCTTCCTCTCTTAGCTTCACAAGCTCATAGAAAGGGAGGGTAATATTGGTTTATTTGCTTATTTGCATTATCTTACTTGTAGAGTAGCATCCAATTTGTCTTTGCACTCTACTATCTTGTGTCTATTCTATCTATTTATTTATCAAATTTCTACATCTTGTGGTCTATCAGTTGTCCGTGGAGGTGGGAACACAAAAGTGGGGGTTTGATTGAGGCAAACCTCAAAACACAGCCATAACTTTTTTCTGTTACTATGTGTGTAGATGCAATTCGATTGTGTGGAGCTTGCTAGAGAATTGGACCTTCAATGAGTTGACATTCTTCTTCTTTCTTCCTTGTCATTTTTGTCATTAAGATAATTTATATTTATAAGTTAAAGTATTCTCCTTATTATTTTTTGTATTTCCGTGTGTTTCTTTTAAACAGTTAAACTTGAACTCAGGTTGTCAACAAACCTGATGTGTTTCACTCTATAGACTTGATCCCCTATTTGTACAAGATGCTAGCACACGTTTGAGACTCTAATGCAGTGCATTGAAGTATGACTCATGCGATGTCATTGTTTGGTAGATATCTAGTCATTTTGCAGTTTAAGACCTCTATGGTTTGCTGGCTTGTGTCCAAAAAATATTTGTCATAAAGCATAAGGAAAACAAAATTGTTTTTGCCCTTCCTTTTTAGATTATTAGGTAGTTTGAGGTAGTTAAGGGAATTTTTCTACCTTTAGGCTCTTTGGTGTCCTAGAGACTTGGGAGTAGTGAATCCCCCTTCTCTACATTTTGGTGAACCCGATGTGAATGTCCTTCTTTTCATTTTTTGTGTGTCAATTTTTTTTCTCTCATGTCTTGAGTGTGTTATAGATTCATGTGTCATGAAGATTTATGAACTTTATGACCCAATCTATGACCTCCATACATGTTTTTAGAAGGAATCTTTGACATACAAGAATGGAATATAGGAAGGTCACCTTTGGTCAGAGTGGTCCCTCTTTTGAGGAATTGGTTTCAAGGATGCCTACTATATTTTCCAACCCTTTTGGGGAAGCTGCTACTCATATTCCTACACCCTCTGCTTCTCCTTTTGCTTCTTCTATGGAGGAAGATATTGATCTTGAGGTCCCTACATAGTAACTTCTTTCCCTAGATAGAAGTCTTGGAGAGTTTGAGCAATATTTAGAAAAGGATAAAAGTATTTCTTAAGCATCTATTATCGTTAATAGATTAAGAGTCATGCTAGATAAGGATTAAAGAGGTGTAGAACTTCTCCAAGGTCTTACAGACATTGTGGATACTCATGTCCCAGCCTATAATCCTAACTTGGGTGTTACCCAAGATTTTGATTTCGAGACTGTTGCACCATAGTTGGAAGTCTCAATGCTTGAAGTTTCAGTATACATGGATGAGATGGGTCCTTCAACCAACACCATCTTTGTACCTGAGAAAATTCACACTTTCAAAGTAAACAAGGTACCTTTAGGATTTAGTTATTCTACCCCTAATGCATCTTTTGGTGGTAATACTAGAATCCCTACTGGTCTTGGTGTCAGAAGCTTTGCTAGTATGGGGGATGGTGGATTTGGATCCTTTGGTCCTACCTCATCCTTTGATCCTATCTTGAATGCTTTATTGCAAAACATGGAACAAATGTAGAACCAGTTAGTGAACCTAGCTAGCTCTTCTTCAGCTCAACCTATATTCTAGTTGTTCTATCATCATAGTCCATTGTCTATTACCATCTTGAACACTCCTATCCCTTAGGTAATGGTGATTCTTAAGTTTGAAAATTATAGTGGTCATGGAGTTCCTTAGACACATGTGTTGTCATTCAATTCCCTATGCACTAAATTCTTCCACCATGATGTTTTGATGGAAAATATTTTTTCATGTTCCCTTAGGGATGCTGCTATGGAATATTATTGTTCCTTGTTATAAATTTTATCTTCTCATTTGATTAGTTGGTGAGTCAGTTCCTTAGAAAGTTCCAAGTTAAAATCTTACTGAAGATGGTGTTCTTTGATCTCGTTTGATGCAACAAAGGGGACCATGAAAAATTTACCGACTTCATTGCTCATTATCAAGCATTGTTTTCTCAAATATCCTATCCTCTACCTAATTTTGATGTCTAGAAGGTCTTCATCAAGAACTTACATAAATCGTGGGAAGAAAAGTTTTCCCTGATGAAGTATCTTTCCTTTGTGCATCTGTGTGTAGCGTTGTGTGAGTACCAACAGACGATTGCTCAGTTTAGAGGTTCATCCTCACACTCTTGTCTGGATAGTCAATCAATAGTGTCATTTTTTGGCAATGCAAGAAATAATAAGGTCATTGCAAACATGGTCTCTACTCCTCAAGGAAAAGACATAGGATGCAATAGAAATTTTAAAAAACTATCTAAATCCTATACTAGTGTTCTAAAAAAGTTGTTAAAAGATAAAAAATTAACATTTCTAGAAATCTGACCTCTGTCTGAGTCGTATCCTAAGTGGTATGATGTACAATGGTTTTTTCAATTTAATTGAGTGCACGAACATGATACCGAGTGGTGTGTATGCATGCGTCATGAGATTTAGGATCACATTGATGATGGGACTATCCCTATTGATGGAAGGAAGAAAAACTCTAATAAATCTATAGCCAATGCTAACAACCCATTATAAATTTACATAAATCCATTCCCTTCGCATTCTATGAATCTAGCCACATAGTCCTTTGCGTCTTCTGAGTTGGTCCCATCTAAGTACATGAACATGGTATTGTTCATGTGTATGCCTCTTGTAAAGAATTTGAGTGTTGTTCCTGACATAAATTTTACCTCACATGATTTTCCACTAAACAAGAGCCTTCTCCATTTTATTTTCTTACCCAAATTATTGGTAACATCGTGACTGGTGTTATGGTTGATCCGAAGAGCTAAGTGAACGTGATAATAGAGGAAGACTTGTTCATTAAAACACTTCATAAGGATAAGTACGATGAATTGTAGGCCACTCTCCATACTCATGATGGGCATTATATTTCCCCTATGAGCACCATATCTTTGTTGGTCCTAGTGGGACCTAAGGTTGTAGATGTTTCATTTGTTGTGATTCCAAAGTTTGACCTATTCAGAGTTAGGCTAGGCATTCTATGGCTAGCCTCTATGAATAAGGTAGCCTCTATAGTCCTCAAGTGTTTGATGTTCCCCTATGAGGGTGCAATGCACATTGTTCATGATATTGGCTATAAACAACTCATGTCACATGGGGGATTTTATTTGGATCACTTTTGGCCAGCCCTAGTCAGACCCCTCCTTCTGGGGGAGATTTGTTGTACTATGATTATGTTAAATATAAGACTGGGGGCTTGATGTCGAAAGTTAGTTTTCTTGTGTCTTCATACACTATTTCTATGAAGGCCTCTATCATAGCGCAACAAAAAGATGTCTCTTCGGCCTCATTAGAAGGGAAAGAGAAGCTTAGTCTTGCTCTAGAGCCTTCCCCTTCTACATCTTCTACTCCATCTGCTTCTCCTTCCCAACCCATGGTGGCATCCTCGATTCATGATCCTATACCTCATATGGGAAGTTGAATGGTTCCCACGTGACAGAAAGAAAAGGGTTTCGCTCTTTAGTTGCCTATTTTTCCCATAGTTCCTTGACCCACCATAAATGGAAAGGGGAAGCATTCTCACGGGGTTGTTTTTGCATCTTGAACTCCGCAACCTCCTACTATTCCTCCACCTACTCCTCAAGAAGTGAATTGGAAGAGGCCCGCTGCCGAGGTGCTTGTCTTTGTTTCTCCTTCTATTGATGTTTCAACTCTTGTGCCTCCTCCTCCTACTCCCACTCACGAGACTACCCTTCCACTGGTAATGGCCATGGAGGATTCTCCCGTAGTGGAGTATCCACCTCTAGCATCTTCTTAAGCCATGTCCTTTGATACTTGTAGTTGACATAACCAGCTTGTGCATGAGCACAAGTGTTGGAAAAAGGCTCTAACTACAGAGCATGCTACCTCATAGAAGACTGAGGATTTTGCTATCTCTGTTCCTATCCATTTTTTTGCTATGTCTTCTTCTATTGTTTTTACTTAAGTTCCCATTGCTTATGTATTGCTTTCAGCTCCCCCTACAGGTCCTGATGTCACTCACCCTAAAAGGGTGTAGGTCTTCATCACTCCCTAAGTGAAGCCTCTGCTTCTCATGTCCCTTCTAGATAATCCTCCTTTTTCACAGTCTGTGGACATAACTAATACAATGGTGGTGTCATCTGCAACTTTATCTTCTGCCTCCTCCACTTTCACTTCTTTTCTAGGGATTCAAAAATCCTCCGCTGAAGCATAAGTTGGAAGATGACCTCACCACAAGTAATGTTCATTAGAAGGGTTCATCTTCTTTGGATTCTAGTTCTATTTTGGCCTGCGTTGACCTTGTGATAGAGGCAGCTCCAATGTCCTTAGATTTTGTCCTTTCCACTTTTATTGAGGTCAACAATGACTCTCGGGTGGCTTGTATTTCTCCCTCTAAGTTGACACAAGGAACTCCTAAGAAGTGCATGCTCAACTCGGTTGATGATATCTTGGCTCTGTTCTTGATTTTTGAAAAATTGATGACCTTTTCTTCACAGGAACTTGGTGAAGAAGACCTCGAGGGGAATTCTTCCTTGGATCTTGTTGAAAGAGATTCAGAGGGTACTGCCCTTGCTATTCGTCCCCTGCAGGCTCATCCTCCATCCCCTTATAATGATCTATACTAGGAGCAAGATGACTTGTTGGGCGATGAGGACTAGGGTGGTGCCTCTTCTACATCTATAGATTAGATTTGTTTGTTTGTTTATGTTCCCAAATGCTTGTCCTTTTATGTTTGTGGTCCTACCTAGAGGATCCTTACTACCCTTGTAGGTACTTGGATACAAATGTGCAAATATGGTGTACACTTATTCTATTTGTGTCATCATTCTTCTATGTGTCATAATATTGCTTTTTGATATTAGGGACAATGCAAAGTGTTGTGGTAATTTAGGCCTCCTTCCATGTTGACCTCATGATCTATTTACTATCCTCAGGGTAATGGCTTGGATGAGTCTTCAAATAAAAATATCATCAGGATTATCAAAAGGACCATTGACTACAACCAAAGAGTTTGGCATAGCAAGTTAAAGACAATCCTTTGAGCTAATAGAATTACTCCTAAAAGAGAAATTGGTAATTCTCCTTTCATGTTAGTTTATGGAAGGGAAGAAAGGTTGTCATTATCATTAGAGTTTCCTTCTCTTGAGTTGGCACATTAGTTGGAGTTAGAAGAGAATGATGCTATGACAGTAAGGTTGGTTGAGCTCTTGGAACTGGAGGAGACAAGGAACAAATCTATGCAAGTCATAGAAACACATCACGCACAGGTCAAAATAAATTTTGACAAAAATAAGGTTTATAGAGTGTTCCAAGAGGGAGATATAGTGCTAAAATGGGTTGTAGACAAAGCTAAAGTTGAAAGACATTCCAAGTTTGATGCCATTTGGAGTGGTCCATATGTCATGACTAGCTGCAAGGAGGCCAATGCATTCCATCTTTCCAGGTTGGATGGTGAAATTCTCCCGATCTCAATAAATGGGACTCATCTCAAACCTTATTTCTAATAAGTTTTTAGTTTTCATGTACATATTGTAAATTTTTGTTTTCCATGAAGTGCTTTTGTACACCTTGCATTCTCCTTAAGGAAATGCGTGTTCTAGTTTTCTTGTATTAATAAGTGTAGGCCTGCACATGTTTTTATTTGTTGCCCATGGGAGGCCTAGTTTTATTGACCCCTTTCATAACTTCGTGCTTAGTAGAATGATAAGGCCCTTGGATTCTATGATTAGTAGGCAATCATCCCACATAAATTGCCAAAATGTTGAGTTATTTTATGCCACCCTTGGATGCACATCATTTATATCCAATCAAAGAGATACTATGTGTGCATCCTATTGAAATCCATGATTATTTTTGAATGAATTAGGATCTTTGAGGTTTTTAAACTCCTCAATTGTGTCTGATTAGGGTTTTGAGTTACATGTAGGGTTTAAACCCTCCTAAAACCCTAGTGCTTTTTCCTTTCCACTTTTTGTTATGTTTTCTCATTGACCTTTTGTACCTAGTTAGTCTTGTGTCCTTAAGTTAAAAGAATTAATGTCCCCATTCTTCATTTTACCTAGGCAACCCCTTCTATATGAATAAATTTGAAGCACATGCTAATTATTGTCACTTAAGTCTTTGTATCACCCATCACTGAAACCTTAAAGTTCATCGTGTTCATTTCCGTGATGAGTGATGAACTCATTTCCTTTGCATTGATTGTTGCTATAATATTTTAGCCTTTGTATTTCACTTCCATGATGCGCGATGGCCTACATGTCCTTTTCCTCACTCCTATCCTTTTCGTTGTTGAAATTATTTTACTTGCTTCACCTTTTCCATGACGTGTGATGGCCTTTGTTGTTATTTTGCATTGCGTCAATCCTTGACATTGTGAAAACCCTCCATTGCTCAATTCATTTGAGAAATGGTGACAAGAAGTAAAATAACTATAGGTTATGATTTTTCCACATGTCAAAATCTTGTTCCTACATTTCCTATCACCAAAAACCTTTTCATTTCCGATAAACTTCTACAACGCGTGATGAATGGTGGTGGGCTTCTATTTTCTTTGCATCACTAGAGGTCTTCTCATCACTGGAGTATGAGTGGAACCTTGAAGTGTTATGGTGACAAGTGATGGAAGATGGGAGAATATTATTGCAAATACTCTCTCCATCAGAGGGACTCTACACATCACATCTTTTGATTTTGTTAGCGGGTGCCTTTCTGCGATGAGCGATGAGAGGATGAAATTAAACAACAAACATCCAATGGCTGAGGTGGAATCACGCCCTTGCTTCACATCATTGTTGTGAAGCAAGGCAGTGGAGTTGTTTGCACGATGCACAATGGGCGAGAATGAGGGTTATGTTGTTCCTTGGTGCATTGTTGTTTCATGTTGAAAGGCTCAAGTAAAATGCGTGATGGGCGACAAACAACCCTGATTTGAGGGTGGAGATCAACAGTGATGTTTTAATCTTGGCCCGATGTTCAATTTCATCCCTTCATCTTGCATCTAATGACCGACATTCAAACTTCAATGGTCAATTTCTCTTGTTCATGACAAATTTGTAGAATTGATGTCTCAGTGACATTCCTAGCTACTAGATCAAATTGGATCGACTATGAATGAATTTTCACACTTTTTCAAGGCTGTATTGATTGTTGGTTAGGTCCATTACTCCTTGAGGTGTTATAGATGCCATATTCTTTTGTCAAGGTATGTTGGTTTGATATTTTGTTATATATTTCATGGATCCCCATCTCTGCATTCATATGAGTCATCATTTTGGGGCTTGTTTGAGTTGTTAGAGCCTTTATGGCTAGTTATGTTGCTCTGTAATGGAAGTAATTCGGATAATTTTTTAATCTGATCAAATTCAACTTCCTGTAAACCCTGGTTAGGTTAGGGTTAGGGTTTTGAATTGAATCCTCAGTTATGTTTGAACTATAAAGGAAATGTTTGTATCTTTTTGAAGGATTTTTCATCTGGCTTCTCTAGGGCTTTTCTATTCCAAACACTGCATTTTTTGTATTATGCCATTGTAAAGATTGCTTCTAAGCTTTTATGTTGATAAATTTTAGCTATTATCATTATTTTTCCATGTTCAAGTAAAATCCTTTTACCTTCATGTCTAAGTATGTGTTTAGCTGATTTATTGATGTATTACACTATTTAGAAGCAAGAAGAAACACATTCTATGTTGGTGCATCACCTTCCTTTCATTTTCGTGTTCTCCTTCTATCCCTTTTCCTTTGTGACTTGTTAGATTAGGTTAGTAATAGATTTCATTTGTCGGGTTAGACCAACACATTTGCACTTAGTTTGGAAGAGGAAGTTGGACTTCTTCGAAGATTCAACCTCATTTGTACAAGGTCCCAAAACGTTGAGGTTGCTACATTTGTGTGATTAGAACAAAAAACTCTTGTTCAGTAGGGTGCAATTTTATGTGACAATGGGAACTTAGGAGTGCTTAAAATAATTATCTATATTTGTGTGCAGAAAAGAGAAAAGAGAAAAACATAAAAGAAGTTTTAATAAATGCTTAGTTTAATATGGGTGACATGAGTATCTCTACTGGGGCTATGGATTCCTATCTAGAAGTAGAGATATGCTTGAAAGGAACTAGAGGTATCTCGATTGAGGCTATGGATGCTTTGCTAGAAGTGGAGCAATTCCCAAGATATCCTTGCACAATAGCGGTATGACCTACTTAACATAGCTTAGGTGTTGGTGTTATTATTTTGAAGGGTAACAAAATCTTTAGAGAAGGAATTAATCAAATGCACACACACATGGATTTTAGGGTTTCCACTAGGTCTTTTGAGGTTTCAGCTCACACTCATTCATGTAGACTTCATCATAGCAAGTTAAAATGGGTATAAACTAGAGATTCTAGGGTGATTGGATATTTTAATATCCTAAAAATGTATAAACCATTTTTTCCAACTGAGTCACCATTTATTATGCCTAGCATACCTGCTCCCATTTTCCCTTTGGTTTAAAATGGGTCCCCCTTTTGTTTTTGGTGTTTCCTTTTATTCCTTTCTTGTTTTCTTCTCTTTGTGCCTTTCCATTTTCTTGTCCCAAGACTTTTTGTTTTCTTGAGCCCTTTTTTTCTTGCCTTGTTCTTCTTTTCCATTTTGGTCTCAAGGATTTTTTTTTCTTTGAGCTCTCTTTTTGGTTGCTCTATCAAGTTTTGGAACTCCAAATAGATCTTGGACCTCTTTCAAGATGGTCCAAATCCATGTTGAGTTTCTAGGACTAGTTTTCTTTGTCATGTCAAGCTTCATAACTCCAAATAGATACTTGACCTTTTCTGAAAAGGTCTAAATCCACTTTGGAACCTCAATCCCATTTTCTCCTTTTTTCTTGTCGGGTTTTAGATTCTCGAATGAATTTTGGACCTTTTCCCAAAAGGTCTAAATTTGTTTCAAAAATCTAACCCTACTTTGTTCCCTTGTCAGGACTCAAAATGTGAAGTGGATTTTAGAAATTTTCTTGTTAGGTCTAAATCCTCTTCTCCTTCCCATCCCCATGCATTTCTATTTTTTTTGTGTGTTCCCTCTTCTTGGATCCAGTCGAAGTTTGAAACCCTGATTAGATGAAAAATACTTTAGGATTTTATCCCAAAGTTCATTTTCACCCTGAACCTTTGACCACCTACCACATTAATCGTAGATTGGTGCATAAGTGTGCAAACACCATTTAAATATTTTCAATTCACAAATACATTCATAATTGTAAATTAATTTTAGAGCTAATTGTGATTATATCTAGAGCTACATTTGAAGGTGGATTTGGGTGTTTTACATTAATTTCATTTGGATTTTCTTCTCACATGGTTTCCAAGTTATTTTTTCCTTTGTTTCTCATTTTCCTTTGCCTTGTTTTTTATTTTATTTTCTTGCATGTTATTTTTTGGTTTTTTTTGTTTGGTCTATTTTGGTTTTTGTGTTGTGTTTGTGTTCTCATGGTTTTGTTTTGTCTTGTGGTTCCATTTGGGACCTGGTTTCCTCTCCTAGGTTAACCTTAGGTTGTGGGTTAGTTGCATTTAGGGTTTTGTGGAGGATTTTCCCTATCTATGGTCAAGATGTTTATTCTTGACATGTCCTATTATGCCCTAATTCAATCATGTATTCAATATTTCCTTTTCTCAACGGATCTTTCCATAATTTTTGTGTGCCATAATTTTTTAGTTCATCCTTTTGAGTATTGAAACCTCACAAGGGCATGGCCTTCACTGAACTTTGATCCAATGTCCATTTCATACCCTAATTCATGAGTTCCCCTTTTTATAATGGTTTCATTCTTACACTCAAGTTGTTGACATATCCTTTTGGGTTCCAAAACCTTGACGAGATACATCAGTCAAAAGGCCAAAATCCTTGACCCATTCTTGGTCTTGATCACCACAAACCAAGTCTGTTCAATATTTTTATCCCCGATGGAACATTTCAAGATTAGGACCCATGTCCATTTTGGGTCTTTTTTCCTGGCAAGCATTCCCATTCCCTCTTTGAAATATGATTTTGAGCACCATTAGTCCTTCGAGATTGCAAATCCCCAAAGTTATATTTATAAGTTTGTGCTAGATTTTAAGTCCCAATCGGATCATAGTGACCAATGTTAAAAAACCAATATGCATCCCTCGACCCGATGTTGACATATCAAGGTCCATTCAAGACTTTAAGTCCCAATTAGACCATGATGAATGAAGAGACCATTTGGGTTTTCAAAGCCCGAATAGACATGTCAAGACTAAGGTCCAATACTCATCTTGAACCTTGATCTCTAAAGGGGTCATGTTCCTTTAGATTTATGATTCCCAATTAGATATTTTCTTGAAATGGGTCTAAATCCAAAATCCAAACCCGATCATGATTGTTGTTGAATTAAGGCTCTGTCCTATCAAGGTTTTAAGTCCTGATCAATTATTTTAAGGAAAGGTCCTAAATCCATTTTTGATCTTGATTCCCATCATCGACTCAAATTAAACAAGAATGCAAGGATCCTTGTGTGGTTTCAAAACTTGATAAGACCAAAATTTGAAATTATTTCAAAGCCAAGTTCTCCCACTAAGTTTTCAAAGGATTATTACATTCCTTCTTTTCTCTTCATCTTAGTTTATCTAAATGTCTGATTCAAGCAAGAATTTAGGTGAAGAGGAGATATCTAGAGAGGGAAGGGGAGAAAAAAAGAGTAAGAGGACCAAGGCTGACAAGTTACCTCTAACCATGAAGTATAAACTTTAAGAAGTCCCTAATGTTTCTAAGTTCGCCTCCCAAGTTTTGAAGATCACAAATATAGAACTTGGGCATATAAATATGGAGGCATTTAAAGAAGATAATTTCTTCATAAAAGCTTTCCCCAGAGATCAGAGGATAGCCAATTCAAGATCGGCTCATGTAGCTTCATTTTTAGTGGAAATTCAATGCCTAAAGCTTATCCTTACAGCCAAAGCAACATACAACCCTGTGCAAAGAAAATGCTATGATCCTTGGGGCACTAAAATTATTGATCTTTATGCCCCCATGATTAGAGTCATGATTGATCTTCCTCCATACTCCAATTTGAAGGTGACTATAGAGGAATAGGCCATTACAAAGCATCGAAGGGATATCAGTGGGCATCTCAAGCATCTAAATAAGAAATGATTAAGGATACAAAGGAAGTCAATGACCAAAATACTGTGAAAGATTGTAAGGTCATAATTTTACTCAAAAATTAGAGACATCATCACCTTATTGTCCGGTCCTTCAAGAAAGAATAATTCAAGACTTATGAAACCTAGATGTTCTATTTTATTAATATTATTCTAAAAAGAGAAGTGTTTTTAGACTGGGGGAAGATTCTATCAGATAAATTTTATGCACAAATAGCTATTGTTAGAGACACCAAATAATTCGTTATCTCTTCCTGCATAGTTTATCTGACAACTAGAGTAGGAAACTTCCCAAGATTAACTACTAATGGAATCAAAGGGGAAGCCTCAATAAAAAGTGAGATTTGGGAGTTTTACACCTAATTAGAGCTAAAATATGTGGAAATATATTTCAAGAGGGTAAACGATGCTTTCTTGTACCCAGTGATCAATTAGTTGATAGGAAATGTAGGCTCCAAGATAACGAAGGAGGCTATGGCCTTGGTAAAGGAATGGGGTCAATGGTTTATTCAATTCCCAAAGTCTATATATATTATGATTTTTGGCTTCGACAAGGCACCATTTTTCTACCTAAGTATTGTAGTGATAGGGTCATTTTGATAGAATTTTCAAGACAAATGATGAAAGTACATTTAAAGTTTTTGGGTAAACACAAGGTAGGGATAAAATACACTTTCCAATTGGGGTATTATTCATGCCCATATATTGTACCTACCAAGATAGTCACAGAAGAATTACAAGACCTCAATCTCAAACAATATATTTTGAGGGACAATTTTGATCATAAAGGAAAAATGAAGGCCCTCAACACTTCTTTGTTCCCATTTTATAAGCCAAATATTGAAGACTTATGGGAAGATCTCCAAGATGACTTCGAGGTAAGAAAAAGAGGTTATGATAGACTGGCCATTTTCTAGATGAAGAAATTTGGCATTAGGGATGACATACTCGAAGGATTCTTTGATGATGGGAAAAAATTTGACCCAATAAACAATATTAATATGGTAGACACCCAAACTATAGAGCCCATTGATTGGTCTAAAAAAGAAGAACCTTCGATTTATGTGAAATCTAAAAAGGTCTTAGATAGATGTAATACATGGTTTGAGCTAAGAATAAAGAAATTCAAGGGTAAATAAGTCCCTCCAAAGAGGAAGAAATAGTTGACCATGGAAGGATCTTTCTCATTGATACCCAATGGCTACAAGAGGTAGAAGAAGAAAGATAAGACATTTTCCCAAGACATTGCAAAGACTGATCCTACAATAGAAAAGGTAGTGGAAGCCTTTAAGGTGGCAAAAGTTACCTACAAAGTTGCACATCCAGGGATAGTATCAAGACTTGGAGTGATGCCCATCGCTCAAGTTCCTCCCACCAAGGGTACAACACCAACAAAGATAACACAGGAGGATACAAAAAAGCCACCAATAATAGATGTAGTGGACATATTAGATGTCCCATTCCAAACACATCTTGAAAAGAAAAGAACTACCGAAAGAACAAGAGGAATGATAGACTGATCATGTGGTTGTAACACCTAAATCACCCAAGGTTACTGACTTTGAGGAGTAAAGGTAGCATAGTACATATCTTTTGAGACTCAGGAAGATCAAGGTCTAGAAACATATGAACTCTAGGAGAGTTACATAAACCTAGAGAAGAGAAAGAGGAAAATGAGGAGCATGTGCTAGTAGTGGAAGAGCAACAAGAGTTGATTGACAACATGGAGAGACAAGATAATAAGGTTAAAGCCTCCTCTTCACATGTCAGTATCACTAAAGAGTTGTCAAGGGATCAACTCAAGGAGACTCTTGTAGAAGAAAAATAAGTATCTACCTCTTCAAGTGCTCCTACTTGGTTAATGTTGAATCTTGAAAAGAGACTGAAAGTGGTGGTCCAACCATTGAGTTGGAAAGATATGGTAATGGAGGTGAAGAGTAAACCAAAGAAGAAGCCAAGGACACTCCATGCCACCAAACTTAATGAAGTTGCATATATGATTGTAGAAATTTCTGCCCCACTAACAGATAAAGATGAGAGAGAACTTCAACCATTTGATTATGATTTTCTACCATTAATCTAGGAATAAAAACAAGGAGAGACCAAATTTCATCCTTAGATTTGGTCATAGATTTAGTCAAGGCTCAAATGAATAAGGACAATCAAATAAAAGATGAGCTAAGGCTCAAATAGAACAAATAAAGGTATTCCTCAAAGTTCTGACCTCCCTTACATCAAAACAACCCACTTCATCATAGGCCTAGTATTAATGAGCAAAAAAGAAGTGGATGAACTCAACAAGATGAAGAAGACATAATTTTTTATAAATGGATTGAGAAGTTTAGAAAATAAATGGAGAAACTTTGGATATCTAGGTATAAACAATACAAAAAGGCTTATACCTTGGAAGAACAATTATAAAAGTACACAGATAGTCTTAGGGAAGAAGATGAAAAATATCATGTAGATTTGAAGCAACTTCAAGAACTAAAAAATATCAGCACATAGGAGTTGAATCAAACTACAATTTTGGGAGTTGAAGGCATTAGTTTTGTAAGCAAGTGCATTAATGGTATACCTTTCCGGATGGAGCTTATAACAGAACATTGGTTGACCTTATTAGAACTCCATATGGAGTTCTCTTAAAATTCTTCATGTTTTAAAAGTTTCATAGTTACTATCATTAGACCTGATATCCTATTGTACAATACTCATAGGTTAGACACTCTTCAATCTATTAAAGATGCATGGAAAAGAAAGCTTGAGAAAAAGATTAATTCCAAAAGTGGGGAAGAGGAGACCATTTTGGACAAGCTAATGAACATCAAGGTTGATATCAGATGGGTCAAGGATGATATAAGGAGGTTAGAGGAGTGTATAGCTGCAAAATCTAACAGTTTTGAAAAATTTAAATTTAGATTGGAATGGGTAGTTTCCCTAACATGGAAATCATCTCTCAGGTGTTAGCCAATTTTGAGGATTATAAGTAGTAAAAAAGAATCTAATTTTGAGTATTTTTGAAAGAGAATATTCTATTTGATTAGTCAAACATGGAAAATTTTGTTTTGATGACTTGTTTCCTAAAATAGGAGGCATAGTTTTGAGACTGAAGTTGACTAGAGATCACGACAGTGAACTGGCATTCATTTTTTGGAAAATGAACTTTATGCCAAACAACTGAAGTTTAGTTTTGTAACTTCCTAAATTTTTGGATTTTCATGTTGGGTGCATTGCATGTGTTGCATCTCTTTTTGGAGGGAATTTTATTCTTTCTTGTCTATTTATTTTAAACTCTCTCATTCTTAGGGTTTGAAGGTTGAAGATTAGACTTAAGGTCCAATAAAATAGGTTTTTTTCTAGATTTTTCTTGTTTTCACTACATTTCATAATTAGTATTTAAGAAGAGTTAGACTAAAGAAACTTGGATCTGTACACCAATGAAGTTTTGTAGGACTTGTAAAGCTATTGAATCATAAAATCAATAAAATCAACCAAATTCAATCGTCTTTGGATTGTGCTCACATTTGAATGGTATTCTTTTGATTATCTATGATTTCTAATTATTCAAAGAAGTAAATTAATTTATAATGGGTTCTATTTATAATGAATGAAATGAAATATACCTCTTAAATATAGCACTAGGAATATATAGCTATGTTTAATATAAGTTTATTTATTTAATAGTTTTCTAAAAATGTTTGTTTGAAGAATAATGAATCATATTAATTGGATAATTATGCATTCTCTCCTTCTTGCATGCCTTATTATATATTTTGATATTTTTTTAGATCATTGTTAGATAGGATTAAATAATAAAATACATTAGTTTGTGATAGAATACCAACATGCCCCTTGAGCATTATAGCCACATAGACCACTTTTTAGGAAAACATAGCTGTGACCCAACTCCTAGGGCCTTGGAAGACAATTCATTTAATGATCATACATTTTTTTCATGAGAGGTAAGATATATTATTTCTGCTTGTGTTGCATGTAAATTTTTTTCCCATCAACATTAACCAGACTACACTTGTGGGAAAGTGGGATCCATCTTCACTTTGAACAAATGGAGGGAGAAAACTTGCAAAGGTGTAACTTTCACCCCTTAGAGAATTTTACAAAACCTCAATAAGAAATTGTGCCCAATTTTTATGCTTTACCCAACTATGCTAAGAAATTTGAAAAAATACCACCCATAATAGATATCTCAAATCAATTATAAACTTGGTAAAATATGGCTAAGGTGCAAAAAGGGAAGGGACTCAAGCTAAAAGGAAAAATGTAGATTTGAATCCCAATGTTCCTTGATGGAAATCTTATCAAATTGTCTTGGATTTATGCTTGAATTATAGTTTAATGTATTAAATTCTATAGATATTAAAGATAAAATATTTATATTGATAGCGTGTTCAATTTAGTGGATTAATGCTACCTCATATTTATGGATGCTTTGTCAAATGTTATTCATTAGTGTACTTATGCATTGGTTGGATTGATGTGATAAATTAAAAGGTTTAAGTGATGTCTTATGAAAAAACTTTAAAATCGAGAAGCTTTATATTTATTGTGTATTGCAAGCATGTTAATTAATTTTATTATGTAGTCAAATGTGGTCTTTGTGTGAGTTGAAGTATAATCCCTTATGTGTTGGTCTTGTGTGGACCCAAATGTGGATTTTAAAACATATAGAGTTATATCTAGGTATAGGTTATGAATATTCTCTTCTTGATAGTTGATCCCCCCACCCTAGGGGATGCTTAGAGTAGCATGGTACCCCTGTGTGCACTTAGTTAATGACGGTATTATGGTAAGAGGCAGCTATTTTCCCCCTTTTTTCTTAGAGTGTTAGGTTGCTTCTTGGATAATCCTTATTTTATATATGTTTTGGAAAAATAATCTCAAATGAGTCCTTTAAATTTACCTTTCTATTCTATTATTTTTCATTTCAAAATTATATCTAAATAATTAAATTTAGCTTGCTAATTTCTATTATTCTTATGTGCACCATGTTGTTGCTATTTTCACTATAGTTGGAGGAATATACATCTCACTTGATGGTTGGGTAGTTAGGGGTTTCCATGTATTCATTAATCCAAAAAAAACATAATTCAAATAGTTTCCATACTTCTAATATACTATCAAATTTAATTTAACTTTATTTTAAATCCTTTAAAAGGTCAAATTCTACAATAAAATTTTATATTGTTGCACTAAATTTTTTGTGTCATTTTATCAAATATTTCATGCCCTCCTTATTCACTCTCAAAATTTTCATGTAATAATTTGATGCAGGAGCATCCAGTGGTGTAAGGGCAATCTTGCATCACCCAAAAATATTGTATTTTCATTTTTTTTGTGGTTTCCTTAGTTGTTTTGGGGGCCCATGGCGACTCATGCAATATTTGGGATAGTTAGAAGTTTGAAACAACCAAAAATAGCCACTTGCTATTTTTAGTAAGTTGGCCTATTCAGTTCCTATGGACACAAAAATTGACCCCAAGGAGTGGAATGGGAAAATAAGATTTTTGGTGAGAGAATCATCTCAAAATCTTGTACCATTTGGAAGATGTTAATTTTTTCATCTTGGGGAATTTCTCCAATGAAGTTTAAAACTAAAAATTGAGGCCCTTCGGAGGCCCAAAATAGGATGCAAAATCTCTAATCTTTCACATTTGGTGTAATATGGTTGTAGATATCTTCAAAAGATTTCCACCGATGTATTAAAATTGAAAATATGATGGTCGGATTGAAAGTTATGACCCCAATAAGTTGTAAATATATAAATATAAAATAAAAATAAAAAAATTTTAGATCAGGAAATAGACAGTGTGATTTTTGGTGCCAAAATGGGGTTACACCTACCATAATATTCTAAGGAAGTTACACTTCTTGGATAAAGAGGGAGAATAGGGGTTATAGAGGAGAGCTCTGGTAGTGCAAATTGTGGTTTTTGGCTTACAAATTTTTGCAATGAGAAGGCGCATGTGGTTGTAGTATGTTGTTTTCTGAATATTATAATTTCACTTCATCAAGATAATAGAAAGCACTTGTTTCTTTCTAAATTTTCTATTTATCTCTGTAGTTTAGTGGTGTGTGTGTGGTTTTGTAAGGGGAGTACCCTCATCAAGTGGTATCAGAGAAGGTTTTCCTTAGTGTGTAGATAGATCATCAAATGTGAGGTAGTTTACACCAGGACTTGTGGTTGTGGGTATGTGAGAAAAGATACCTCCATGAAGAAACCATGGTGGAAGAAATTTTGGGGTAATAGAAGAGGGTTTTAAAGCCCTCCAAAAACAAGTTCAAGCATTATAAGAGGAGCTACGTAGATGATTTGATGTCAGAAGAAGAGATGAAAGTGAAGATGAGGTTCAAAATGAAGATACATTTGAAGAAGAAGCATAAGATGTAATAGACCCTAGAGAAGTTAGACTTCTTAGGGCCATTTCCAAGATTGGAAAGAGGCCAAAGATAGAAGTTTCTAGTTTTTCTAGAAACTTGAATCCAAAGAAGTTGATCGATTAGGTCAATGACACATAAGAGTATTTGAGTAGGAGGAAATAGAAGATCTGGAGAGGGTAAATTTTGTAAAATCCAAGGTGAAAGGCCATGCGAACATATGGTGCAAAGAAATCTAGTTGGAGATAAATAGAAGAGAAAAAGATAAATTAACACAATGGGATTAGTTGGTGAAAAAATTGAAGAGATAGTTCATCCCTGTGGAATTTGAGCTAGATTTGTTGAAGAAGATGCAAGGGTTGAAACAAGAGAGAAAATTTGTTAAGGAGTATACAAAAGAATTCTACTAAGTCCTAATCAGAACAGGCCATTCTGAGGCTAACAAGGAGAAAGTTTCCCATTACATAAATGGGCTGAAGCCGAGTATTCAAGAAGATTTGAGTTTGGTGAGGATGACCACGATTGAAGATGCATATCAATTTTCTCTAAAGGTGGAAGAGAAGTTGAACTGAAGGTTTGAGAGAAAGCAAAGGGGTGGAGGTTGTGGTGGAAAGAAAACTAGACGGTCCTATGCAAGTCGAATTGAAGATCAAAAGAAGACTGAAGGATCCAGTAGCAGTTAGAACCAGAAGGGAAATAATACCTACCATCCTCAAGATCAAAATAATGGATACCAAAGAGGAAGAGGAAGATTTCAATGAGGACTGGGAAGAGGAGGCTTCCGTGGAACTTGTTTTCAATGTAGAGAACAAGGAAATAGATCCTACGAGTGTCCTCAACATCAAGGAAGGACAAATAGAAGACCTGAAGGAAATGCACGATTTATGCATGTAGATGAATATGTCAAGTCTTCACATTTTGAAGATGTTGAAAGAGGAGAGGCCCTTGTTTTCAGAAGAGCCTTGTTGAATGAGGAGAAGGAACTAGATCAAAGAAAGAACCTGTTCCGCACTTGATGCAAGTGTGAAGGTAAAGTTTATAATTTTATCATTGATGGAGGTAGCACTAATAATCTTGTTTTAGAGTAAATAGTTACTAAGTTGTAGTTGGAGAGGAGAATGCATCCAAAAACATACCAGGTCGCATGGTTGCAGAAGGACCATAGAGCATTGTTCAATGAGAAATGTTTGGTAAAGTTTAAGATTAGTAACTATTAGGATGGGGTTTTGTGTGATATTATACCTATGGATGTTTGTCACATGTTTTTAGGCAGACTATGGCAGTTTGATCGGCGAGCGGTGCTTGATGGACATGCTAACACCTATTCCTTGACAAAGGATGGTGTTTGTCATAAATTGAAACCCTTGAAGAAGGAAAAAGAAAAGTTATGTAGTAATGCAAGGATTTATTTGGTTGATGGAAGAAAGTTCCTAGAAGGTATGAGACACAAGCATGTGTTTCACATTAATCCCTAAAGTTGATAAAGAAGATACTAATGAGGTGCATGTAGAAGTTTCAAATTTATTGAATGAGTTTGAGGATATTGTTTTTGATAGTGTGCCTAAAGGTCTACCTCTAGTAACGAAGATTAGCCACTAGATGGACTTGATTCCTGGAGCCAATTTTCTGAATAAGGAAACTCATCGTATGACCCTAGTAGAGAGCAAAGAGTTGAATAGACAAGTGAAAGAGTTGTTGGGAAAGGGATTGATTAGAGAGAGTTTGATTCCATGTGTAGTACCTTCAGTAATAACACCAAAGAAGGATGGGGAATGGTGGATGTGTAAAAATTCTAGAGCCATCAACAAGATCACCATTAAGTATAGATTTCCCTTGCCAAGGATGGATGGCATCATGGATTGTTTGAGTGGAGTTGGGCACTTCACAAAGATAGATATGAAGAGTGGTTATCACCAAATTTGGATTTGAGAAGGAGATGAATGGAAGATAGCTTTCAATACCAAATAGGGCTTGTACGAGTGGTTAGTCATGCCCTTTGGGCTAACCAATGCATTGAGCACCTTCATGTGGATCATGAACAAGGTACTTAAATATTTTTTGTGTAAATTTATCATTATTTATTTGGATGAAATTTTAAGTTTTAGCACGACATTGGAGGAGCATTTGATGCATATCAGAAAGGTTTTTGAAAAGCTAAGAGAGGAGAAGTTGTTGATCAATTTGAAGAAGTGTAGTTTTGTGAAAAGAGAATTGGTATACTTAAGATTTTTTGTCTCAACAAAAGGTCTTAAGATGGACCCAGAGAAGGTAGAAGCTATCATTGGATTACCTACACCAAGGAGTTCTACTGAGGTGAGATATTTTCATCATTTGGCTAGTTTTTATAGAAATTTAATCAAAGATTTTAGTAGTATTTGTGCATCTCTAACTGAAATTACAATGAGAGGGGGTAAAAAAGAGTTTAAGTGGACTATAGGAGTAGAAAATGTTTTGATATGTCGAAGAAGAAAGTTACAGAGCAACTTGTTTTGGAACTTCCAAATTTCAACAAGGTATTTTAGGTAGATTGTGAAGCTAGTGGCAATGCCATTAGAGTTGTTTTGAGTCAAGAAGGTAAACATGTTGCCTATTTTAGTGAAAATTTGAATGATGCAAAGAAGAAGTATTTTTTTTATGATAAGGAGTTTTATGCTATAGTTTAGGCTTTGAAGAAATGGAGACACTGTTTGTTGCCAAAAGAGTGTTTCATTTACTAATAATCAAGCTTTACAATATTTGAATAGTCACGGGAAGTTGAATCAAAAACATTTGAAATGGGTTGAATTTTTGCAAAGTTATAAAAAAAATTTGAATCATAGGAGTGGAAGATCTAATAGAGTTGCAGATGCCTTAAGTAGGAGGCAAAATTTCTCAAGAGAAATGCAGATTGAAGTT
This sequence comes from Sequoia sempervirens, assembly GCA_007258455.2. NCBI lineage: Eukaryota > Viridiplantae > Streptophyta > Pinopsida > Cupressales > Cupressaceae > Sequoia > Sequoia sempervirens. The sequence continues at coordinate 77,241,526 of VDFB02000363.1, read as the reverse complement.
TTTAGATTCAATGAACTCAAGAGTTTGTATTCTAAGGATCCTAATTTTGTAGAGGATTAGAGAGCTTGCATGGAGCCTATCACTTTGGATAGGACAAGATGGTTGGATTTTACAATCTAAGATGGTATGTTATTTTGAGGGAATCAGTTGTGCATTCCAAGGAGTTCCATGAGAGAGAACCTGATCAAGGAGAAATATAGTGGAGGATTAGTTGGACACTTTGGTCAAGATAAACCATTGCTATTGTTGGTGAGTGTTACTATTAGCCACAGTTACAACAAGATGTGAAGAAGTTTGTGCAAAGTTGTAGATTATGTTAGATGGCGAAAGGGGCAAGTTAGAACATTGGATTGTTGAGCCATTACTTGTAATTGAGAGGCCATGGGAAGACATTAGTATGGATTTTTTTCTTGGATTATCGAGGACACAGAGGGGCATGATTCCATATTTGTGGTGGTGGATATATTTTGAAATATGGCACACTTCATTCCATGTCATAAGACCAATGATATTGTTCATGTTGCAGAGTTATTATTTAGAGAAGTGGTGAGACTACATGGTCTACCCAAGAGCATAGTTTCAGATTGAGATACCAAGTTTTTTGGATGTTTCTAGAGGACATTGTGGAAGAAGTTGAAGATTGATTTGAAGTTTAGTTTTTCACACCATCCATCGATTGATGGACAAACAGAGGCAATGAATAGGAGTTTGGGTAACCTACTGAGATGCTTAGTAGGAGATAAACCCCAAGGGATGGGATTTGATTTTACCACTGGAGGAGTTTTCTTATAATAATTCTATCAACAAGAGCACTAGTAAATCACCATTCTAGATTGTGCATGGGAGTAGTCCAAGAATTGCTTCTAAACTAAAAAATATAGATAAGGGAGAGAAGAGTAGTGCCGAGGCTAAAGATATTGTTGAGCACCTAAAGAATTTACATGAAGAGGTGAAGAAACATATCAATAAGATGAACTCTCAGTATAAGGCTAAGGAAAATTAGAAAGGGAGGAATCAGGAGTTCCAAGTAGCAGATGAAGTCATGGTTCATTTGTGAAAGGAGAGGTTTTTGGTTGGTACATACAACAAGTCAAAGATGAAGAAGTTTGGACCATGCAAGATCCTAAAGAAGCATGATTTACGAAACACATATGAGGTAGAGTTTCCTAATGAAATTCATGTTTCACCTATGTTTAACATTGTTGATTTGATATAATATTATGAAGGAGTTAAGGAGAATGAATTGATAGAGGTAGAATGGAACATTCAGACATGTACATTAGAAAAGGAAGAGATAGAAGAAATTTTAGATAGTCGTGTGGGTAGAAGCACAAGAAATAGGAAATATGTAGAGTACAAAGTTTGGTGAAATTGAGAGGAAGTCCTATTGAAGATTCATCATGGTTATCTGAAGCTGAGGTTAACCATCTTGGTTTCCCTCTAACACTTGAGAAGTGACAGGGTCACTTTTCAAATTACCCTGGGTGTCTGATGCAGGAGCATCTAGTGGTATAAGGGCAATCTTACATCACCCAAAAATATTGTATTTTCATTTTTTTGTAGTTTCCTTAGTTGTTTTGGGGGCCCATGGAAACTCATGTAGTCTCTAGGATAGTTAGAAGTTTGAAACAACCAAAAATAGTCACCTACTATTTTTAGTAAGTTAGCCTATTCAATTCCTAAGGACATGAAAATTGACCCCAAGAGTGAAATGGGAAAATAATATTTTTGGTGAGAGAAAAATATCAAAATCTTGTGCCATTTGGAGGATATTAATTTTTCATCCTAAGGAATTTCTCCAATGAAGTTTAAAACTAAAAATTGAGGCCCTTCGGAGCCCCAGAATAGGATGTAAAATCTTTGATCTTTCGCATCTAGAAAAATATGGTTGTAGATCCCTTCACAAGATTTCCAATATATATTACAATTGAAAATTTGATGGTTAGATCAAAAGTTATGACCTAGAGAAGTTGTAAATATATAAATCAAAAATAAAAAATAAAAAACTTCTAGAGCATGAAATAGATGGTGGAATTTTTGGCCCTAAAATGGGGTTACACCTTCCAGAATATTCTAAGGAAGTTACACTTCTTGGATAAAGAGGGAGAATAGGGGTTACAAAGGAGAGCTCTGGTAGTGTAGATCATGGTTTTTGGCTTGCAAATTTTTGTAATGAGAAGGCCCATTTAGCCATAGTATGTTATTTTTTGAATATTGTAATTTCACTTCATCAAGATAATAGAAAGGAAGTGTTTCTTTCTACATTTTATATTTATCTCTCTTATTTAATGATGTGTGTGGGGTTTTGTAAGAGGAGTATCCTCATCATAATCTAAATTCTAAGATTGTACATGGTGTTTGTTAGTTCTTCATCTTTAAATAAGGAGGTTTCATGTTACATTTGTTGAGCACCAATATTATTTTTATAAGAAGTCATTTTGAGGCACCATTTATGGATTATACCTCAATGAAATTTTATCAAACAATTACAGTGGTTTTTGCATGATTCACGTTTCTAATAAAATTATACTTGTGAATTTTATGAAATCTATTTTACATTTATTCTACTTCCACCATTTATCATATTTCTATTTGAGTGTTTTTTCAAACTATACTTAAATTCTTTTAAACAATTTTCCTCACTTAAGCCTAAATTGATTAATAATTCCTATGTTCCAAATAAAAATAAGCATTTATAGTAGTGAGTTTCATTTTATTTCCCTTTATGTTATCTTTTTTTTTTTTTTAGACTGCAGGAATCAGGTAGCATGACCCCCTATGTATGCTGCACTGGTAAAATTTTTAACGTGCACTGGCAGACTGGCACGAAACGCCCTCCAGTACCACGGGGGTGGGGGAGACTAGACCTCGTGACCAACCTCCTGCAATAGGAAAGATTTAGCCAACTGATCTAGGGCCCCAACCCCTCCCTTTATGTTATCTTTATACATCATTTTGAAATGCAATTTTTTATTAAAAATAATAAATTATGACTATTTAGTGGTTAGATATACCTTCATATTTTTCTTTAAATTTCCTTAAGACATTTTATCAAATAGTTAAAATGCATTCACATTATTTCATAATTACATTTTTATTTAGTAGAATTTTAAATTTCAATGTAGAAAATTAGTTTAATATCTTTTATAGAATTGAATTGATCCAAAATGAGGTTGATGTTTTAAATAAAATTAAATAGGTGTTGTATATGAAAGTAAATTGATATTTTTAAATGCTTGAATTAATTTTCACTCTATCTCTAACTTAGGTGTGGGATAATGAGTTAGCTAAGGTAAATTGAGTACTATTATGCATGTAATAAAATGATGTGATATTGATATTGTATTTATCTCCATATCTTATTGGTTTAATGCATGGGTTAATGTTCAAACTTGTATTAAAAATATTTAACCTAGTTGAAAATGTTTATTTTTAAAATTGAGACTATATATATTATACATGTATACATTTTTATAAATATTATTATGTTTGTGATTGTTAATAAAATTGGTGTAAACATAAATATGATGTGCATGCCTCTTGTCTAACACATTCAAACTAGAAACTGTAAGGATGCTAAGGTAGCATAACAAATTCCTACACTAATATTGAGAGGAGGGTTATGAAAAACCTTTCCAAATCTTTACAATAATTACATAATCTAAGCATAAGTAAACATAAATATCATGTGCATACCACAAGATATTGATTTATATGTGGATAAAAAATTCAAGAGAAAAACCCCACACTCTAAAATCCACCCAATATATTATTATAAAATCAACAAGATTGCAATATACATGTAGAGCAATATTTTTACTAGAGTATCACCAAATAGAGATCCAAAGGTAAATCAACATTTATAAGATTCTCAAACTCAAACTCCATCTCAAGAACCTAAATATAAGGGATACAATATATGAAACCATCAAATGGTATTTACAAAACCATGAGCTAAAATCACCCAAAAGTGGTGCCTATCTTATCTCCAATAAAAGATGTCTTGTGATGTGTCCAAACACATAACAACATGTGTAACTTCCCCTTATAGCTCTTTTTAATGTCCAACACATTTTCACATTTCCCAATTTGGGAGACCCAACTTTTGGGGGCCATAACTTTTGAGTTGGGAGTCTAATTAACAAATATTTTGAACAACTAGATAGCTCGTGAAGTTCTCTATTTATCTATAACCATATTTGCTAGTTAAGACCATTTTAGAGACCAAAAATAGCCTCTAAGGGCCTCAAAATTAACTTTAAACTTTTTAAAATGGAAACATGAATATCTTAAAATGCATACATTATCTTGCAAAGAAATTTTACCTGCATGTTTTTTTAGCCATTTTGTAGCTTTGGGGAAAATTCGGACCAATCCATGCTCAAATATAAACTTACTACAAATAGTAACATTTTTTAGTTGCAAGGTTGAGACACACTTTCCTAACATTCTCCCACTTGTTGAACACCTTACAAGAGCAAAGGGAGTATCAATACCATGCTTTAATCAATAAGGGCTAAGAGGCCCATAAACTTTGAACACCATATGGACTTCTCTATGCTCATGGGCTTAGCTAAATAATTTACAACATTAATCAAAGTCTCTACCTTAACTAACTTCCCCCTACCATCCTCAACCATTTCTCTAACAAAATGATACTGCACATCAGTGTGCTTGGTTCTGCCATGAAATGTTTGGTTCTTAGCTAGAAAGATCGTACTCTGACTATTACAATAAACTATCATTATACCTTGTTTAATTTCAATATCTAAATAGAATATATTAAGCCAAATGGTGTCTTTACATGTGTGAGTAGTTTTCATATACTTAGCTCCAATAGTGGACAAAGAAACAACAACTTGTATCTTATTCATCTAGCTAATTATACTACCAAATAAAGTAAGCACATAAGTACTAGTGAAGCCTCTTCTATCAACATCACATACCTAGTCTAAATCCACATAACCATGAATATCAAACGAGTTCCCATCTCCCACCATATTACCATGATAACACAATGAATAATCTAATGTACCTTTCAAATATATGGAGACTCTTTTAACTGCATCCTAATGAATTATAATAGGATTATGCATATATCTAGAAAGAACTCCCATTACTTGGGAAATGTCAAGTCTAGTATAAAAGATAGCATACATAAAACTTCCAACTACACTTTGGTAAGGTACTCTACTCATGTCTTCCATCTTCGATGGGGATGTTGGATAATTTGAATCGGGTAACTTTGTTCCAATTATAAAATGATAATGGTCTATTGTCCTACATGTTAAGATTGTTGGTAGTTGTTATCATTGATTATAACAATAATGGTTGTTATTGATGTCAACACTAAGGATTATGTTGTTGTCATTGATGTCTGCATTGAGTAATATTTTGTTAGTCCTTAAGCATTGGTTATCTTTGTTACATTTAGTTTGGGCTAACATTTATTGAAGAGTTGAAGAAGTTCATGGTTGGATACCATGCCCTATAAAAGAAGAGAAGAGTTGAAGAATTTCATGGTTGGTTGTCATGCCTTACCAAAGTAGTATTATTGTTGATGTTCATATAATGCACTATTTCTATTAGCAGAGATGTTCTCACATTGGTATATTCAAATAAGGATTAGAAGCATTAAGATGAGGATTAAAAGAATGACTAATGTTGGAGAGATGTTGAATTTCTATAGTATGTCTCTTTCTCTCTCTTGATGTTCCTGATAGTATGTGTTGTTGAAAGAAAGATCTAGTCTCTGCATGTTCCTAAATTGATTTTGGTTCAAGAAGCCACATTGAAGTTTGTCTGGGATAATGCTCTGCATTCCTCCCCTATTGTAGTTATAATCTTGCGGTTTGGTATTCAATGTTAGTACTTTGTGTATGTTGCACTCCTATCTTTTAGGTCACCTATTTTTCCAAGGATAAATCTATAAATTGCAGAAGGTCAATAGTGTTGCTAAGTTTTTTGGATTGGTTTAGGAAATGCTTTACATTTCTTTGCATTGATATCCCTACTCTTGCATCTTGGTGAAAATTCTCTCAACATATGTGCAATATCTCAAATCCAATATCATATGCTAAGGTGGTCCACAAGTTCTACTAAAGCTACATCATTCAGTCATTTATCCTGTGTTTTTTTAATAGAGTGTTCTATACCTATTTGACCTATGGTGGCTATTTATGGCATGAAAGTATGAAAGAAGTATATGGAAGTGATATTGTATGTTCAAGTAACATACCTATATGATCGAATGTTGCTAATTGGTTGCTTTGGTGCCACATTGTGTCTTGAGTTGAATTTATGGGTTATTTTTGGATATCTGGTTGATAAAGCTTGTTCTTTTGCTTGTGCCATGTGCTTGGGGGGTTACACTAGAAATGTAAGATGTGTCATAAGAGATTTGGGTCCTGACCTATCCTGCTTAGGTCCTTATCACGTAAATTCAACTGATAGAGAGTTTATAGGCCGACTGGTTATGTACTTCAAATGTTTCATCCACATGTTTCCTAATGATAACTTATGTTGATGTGTTCCTACATGTAAATCATTTTTTTATCACATTGAAAGAATCAATAAGTTCTTCTGGTCCTCTCTACCTTTGGCATAGGACCACCGTTTGTTCTCTAGTAGTTGACTAGTTATATTCATTGATTATTCTCTTCTTGGTCGACCCAATTGAAGAATTAAAGTGTTGTGGTAGATATAAATGCATGATCATTTCAATTTCAACAAGAAAGGAGTGTATAAGTCCAAATAATTATGTGTGCGACTCATATTGAATATCTAGCAGAGATAATGCTAAAGATTGTGAAAGGAAAAATCAATTGTGCTTTAACAGCTTAGTAAATAGTGTTGTGTTGGAAATCTATGTAATTCTCATTAAATCATTTTTGTATCATGCTCTGAGATAGTAAATCTCATTAGGCCCTTGTATCTTTCTCCTGGAGTTGGTTGGTACTTTAGTGCTACAAATCCTATTTGTATCTTGTCTTAAGCAGTGAGCCTTATGGCAAGTCTTTTTAGTAGTGAGCCTTATATTGTCAGTTAACTCTCACTGTGGTTTTTCCCTCATTGGGTTCTCCATGCAAATCTGGTGTCTCCTTTTTCATGTGTGTTCGCAAGTTCCATCTCTTTGATGTTGATTTGATTACTGCTATATCTTTCATTGATTAAGGTTTCTAAAGGTGTTAAGGATACTAATTTCTATAATGTTGTCTATTAATGCTCTAGTTAAAATTATATCTTTAGCTACTAAAGGAGTTTGAGTTGTGATAAAAGTTTCAAGTTCTAGAAGGGGTCAAGTTTTGTGTAGACTAATTTACCCCCCTCTCGGTCTCCAGAAGTTTCCAACAAAACTTAGTAAAATTGAATTGACATACTTACTCGACCAAGCCATAGCTTTTTATTCACTGTATCTCTTTTGATTTATATCCCAAGAATGTGTTCGACTATACCAAGATATTTTATGTAAAATTTATCTATAAGTTAATATTTTAGTTCTCAAATCATACATTTCTCTCTACAAATAAATAATATATCAACATATATTCCTCCAAATCTCCATGAAAGAAATCCATTTTCTCAACCTATAGATCATAAGAAGTAGCAATAGAAAGAAAAAATATAATGGATTTTAGTTTTGTAATAGGAGAAAATATCTCATTATGATCAACACCCTCCACTTGAGAGTTACCTTTCGCAACCAACCATGCTTTGTACTTCTCAATACCTCCATTTGGACCCATATTTTTTTAAAACCCATTTACAACCAAAATATTTTTGTATTTCAAGCAATGGTACAAGATCCCATGTATCATTATTGTTCATATCTTCCATTTCTTCATCCATAACAATCTTCCAGGATTTTGCATCATTAGTACCTAATGCATCTTCTATAGATTTGGGTTCATCAATATTAGTATTCATAGAAAAAATACACCTCTAATCATTAGATGAATACATTTCAGGTGGTTTTTTGTGCCTTCTAGACCTTCAAACATGATGAGTTGGAGGTTATTCCTCCTCTTCTAAAGATTCAAACCTAGGTGAGATCACAACTTCTTTTCTATCTAGTGGTATTGATTCAACTTTCTCAGGCATAGAAGAAAGTTGAATCATTTTTTTCAATTTATTCTAGATGAAATGTAATAGATTAAGGCTTAGTTTATCTAAAAATAACACATGTACTATATATTAAATTTTTTGCTACATGATCCCTTTTAGCTTTGTTGGGTGAAAATTATGTAATCCCATTAACAAATTACAAAACTTGCTTTCAGCCACAATTGTGTGAGATACAATCTCTCCTCTTAGAAAGGGGAGGCATCCTTCTTATTGCTTCTTGAAACTAAGTAAAACTAATTAAGTATTCACAATGTTGTACACTACAATTAAGAGATGAGGGTGTGTCACATTCATAATTCTCTCTTTTTTTAGAGAATACGTTTTACAATGTTTCACATTTTTGAGTTCTTGATATGATATAACTTCAAACTAAAAACAAAGCAGTAATTCTAATATCCTTATCTTGTCAAAGAAAAGAATAAGAACACCAACATAATAACGATAAATGATTAAAAAAATAAAACTCATGAAGGCACAAATTCATTTTGTAGCTTTCACCAATGAATCCTTTGAGATACGTAACCGACATTGTATTAGAAGCACAAAGTCTTCTAGATACTCCATGACATATCCACAAAAAAAATGAACAAATACAAGCACAAAGTATTGTAGAGAGTTCACCAACAACATTCAATCGACTAACATAAATTTGAATAAAAGAGTGCAACACAAAGTTTGCACAAATTTACATAAAGCCCTTTAGATCTTCAATTACTAATCACCACCAATCTTAAAAAATTCCAAAAGATAATTGATTCCAACACAAAGTATGGTATGCAACTTTCTTCTTTATTGATCAAAATAGATTCACAAAGATGAACACAAAGTTTCATATATTTGCTTCTCAAATGTGCGACATTTCATTGCAAAAGATAAAAGATAAAGATTACAAAACAATCCCCTCATATTTATAAAAGAGAGGGAAGAGAAAATCTAGGAAAAGTAGATGAGTGAATTTAGGAAAGTTAGGTGAGGGAATTTAGGAAAATCTCACCTAACAAGTCGACTTATTCAAAAAAAAGTTCCATATTTTTGGGAAAACATCTTTGCTTTTACATGTATTACGTCTTGGAAAAAGACATGTAATATGTGAAGAGCTATTTACAAAATGTGTAAATGAAAGCATAAAACTATCTAACACAGGAGATGAAAAGAAGTTTTCATGGTTCCTTGCATTGGTGGTGGAAGTCTTCATATCTCTTCTTTGTCTCCAGGATGAATGCTTCATCTAGACCAACAATGTAATCCACAATGTGTGAACTCTGGCGATTGATCTTCTGGAAGATGAGTGAATCTTCTTACATCTGTCAAGATGCGTTTTGACATTATTAAGAGAAATTCGTATGTCACAAATTGCATGCATGGAGGTCTTTGAAAATTTTGCATCCTCCACTTGCTTCATGAAGGCTTCCTTGTAGATCTGTGAAAGTTTGCTGGCAAAGAGGAAAATATGATCTTCATCAAGGAGCTTATCCGGTAACTCCTTAATTCCATTTTCTAGGATAACACGATGTCCTTTAACATCTTCTTGTACTTGGTGGATATTTTTGATAAGAGACTTGATCACTTGAATGTGGTGCTTGAGGGATTCTCTTACCTCCACATATTTCTCTTTGTTTGGAATTACCCCAACTTCCACAAACTTACTCAGCTTTGCCTTTTTCATTTGTGACAAAAATGAGAGGCATTTCTCCATTTTTCTTGCTCTTGGGAAAGTATGCTTTCTTCTTTATCAAGCTCTAATTTTAGCTTGGCTATTTCAATGGCCTTCTCATCTGTAACAACTATGACTTGTGAACCATGTTCTATCATTTCATTAGTGAAATCATAGAACACCTTAACCTTGGAGGAAAACTTCTTTGCCTTTTTCACTACTAGTTCCTCAAGGCTTAGCATAGCCAAAGGTTGTACATTTCCTGAAGAGCTTGCAAGTTTCCTGAAAACAGCTTCATAATGATTGGCCTTCTCCTTGTACATATTTTAGGCTTGTTCCATCTTGTCAAGCCTTCCTACTAATGCATCTAGGACCACTTGTGAATCTTCCTTTGCACTTTCATTTGTCACTTTTCCGAGTTGGACTCTCGTGATTGTGTAGTCCTCCATGTTAACATCACCTTCTTCTTGCAGGGGTAGACCAATCTCTACAAACTTATGACCATTTTTTTCAACATGAAGCCTTGAATGAACTTTTTCCTTTTTCTTCCCTTTGGATTTTGGAGGAGCTATCTCTTCAAGATCAAGCTCTTATGAGGAGACCATTTGTTTCTTTCACTTTGATACCTAAGAGACCAACCAAGGAGGAAGGGAGGAAGTATATGCTTCTTGAATCACCATCAACTCTTGTGTTGTAGCTACTTCTGTAGAAATGATTGGTATGGTAACAATCGGGGTAGTATCTGCCATGATTGCTCTAGTAGATTGCATACCAAGTTGACTCTGGAAAGACTCATTCATAAATATGTTGAATTTAGCTTCAGATGAAATATCAAAAGATGGAGATGAAAAACTTGGCATGGATGAGGGAGAGCTTGACAAGATATCAACAGTTTGTAGGTTTGAGACTGTAGGAGGAGTGGCAAGGACGGTTGATGTTGTAGGGGGAAGATAAATTTCCAATGCATGTATGGTAGATGTGGGAGGAGGTGAAGTAGGAAGAGGAGGTGGAGGAGTGTTAGGATTGGGAGGTGTATGAGGAAAATTTTAAGTAATAGGAAATGATGTTTTGGGAAGATCTTCAACAATGTTCTCATGAGGAGATAGTTGTTGTTCATCGTCATGCCCAAGTTCTTCCTCATTACCTTCCTTTTCTGCTTCATATTTTTTAGACTTGTCTTCTTCTACAAACTCTTCTTCTTTTGCAAAATCTTCTTCAGATTCTTCGCTTTCATTTCCTTCTTCTTCAAAATTTTGTTCCTCAGAAGCAAGCTCTTTTCCTTCTACATGTGTAGGTTTAGATTTTGTTACCTCTTGTTATTCAACAAATTCTGTAACTTTCTTACCAATGACAAACTTGATTCTAGGACCTCTTTGGGAAGAAGAGGGAATAGCCACTTATTTTTTCTTTGAGCGGAGTTTCGGTTGTTGACTGGTTTTTGCTCCTAGTGCTTCTCCTTCTGATTCAGTCTTGAAACCTTTCATTTGGAAACTGTCTTTATGCAACCATTTTTCTATGTTGTGCAAGATGGGAGAAATAATTTCCCTGATAGAGATACTTTCATTTTTAGACCATTGAATTGTAGGTAAGGTCCTCTTAGAAATCTCATCTTCTTCATAGGTAGAGTTCAAGATGTCGCTAAGAGCTTGGAAATACTCTAGTAGATCAACCACACCAAGCTCTCTAATTTTTTCTACTGTTAGCTTGAAAAAGTCCATTTTGCATATATCTTCTTCATCTCTACAATCCACCCATATGTCCTCAAAACAGTAGACATGTTGGTGATCCTTTTTCAATTTTCTCTTCACATCCCGGTAGTCAAAGTCAAATCTATATTTGTATGTTCTGATAGTTACGATTTTCATTTTTGCATAGACTGACTTTGCCTTTTGTACACTATGAATAGTAAACCTCCCAATTGTCAGTGGAAACTTGAAACTCGGTTTATGAATTCTCATGCATTCCTTGTGGACTAATATTAGTTGTCTGTACAACTCCATGAGATCCACTTATCTAAGGGATATCTGGGCAATATGTAAGGACACCCATTATAACAACCCGCTCTCATATAGGTGAAAGTTAGAAATTGAAAAAAGATATACCCAACTTTACTAACCACTTTGTATGCGTCATCTGATACTCTCTTCTTTTCAAGAGTTGGATCAAAACTAAACAATAGGGGTACAAAGAAGGCATATGTGACCCTCCTGAAATGATGAAGACTTTCTTTTAGTTTCAACTGAAAAAAATAATCATACGCAAGTACAATATCTTTGTTTCCCTTTGCAGAAAACCCAAGAAATTGCCTCATTACTACAACAACATACACCAAATAAGAAGTCATGTATAACTTTAGAGTGGTTGGCACATTTATCAATTTCTCATGAATTTCATCACTGATTTGAGTCCCCCAATCAATATGAGCTTTCTTTCTCTTGATGATCCAGATGTATTCATACATCCACTCCTGAAAATGAGATGACTCAGGCAATCCTTTAACCCTGATTAGGAGAGTAAGCATATTCCTGACATCTTCTTTGAAATCACTCCTAGGAAGCCCCTTTGGCCATCTTGAGATAGTAGACCGAGGTGTTTTCAACCATTGCTTGTTGATCAAATTTTTAGCCTTAGTTGGATCTTGATCATAAACATCCTATGACTGTTGCATTGAGATCTTTGTATATTGTTACATGTGCGGAACCCATAAAACAATATCAAATAATTCAGGATCTAGTCTCATCATGACTTGTCCAGAGGAGTCTGTTACACTTCTGTTATCTTTGATGTAGTGAGATGCAACCTAGAGAACAAACTCTGTATTATGAGCAGAAGTCAGGAATGTGGATACCATGTGCAAATTGCTATGGATAATAGCTCTCAAGCTATCTTCTAAGGGATTTTGCTCAGTTCTTTTTACAAAATCCTCAAGGTCCTGATGACCAACTTCAATGTCTTTAATTTCATCCACCTTTGAGATCACCACGGTAGGCAGAAAGACACCCTGATATTTGTATTTCATTTTCCCCCCTTTCTTAGAAGATGATGGAGGCTTCTTTGATGTCATCTAGGAACAACAAGATCAAGAGATATCACCTTCTTGGATCACTTGACGAGACCTTGAGAGGAACTGTAAGAATAGTGAATCAATAGTTATTAGGAGAAAAATTGTAGTGTTGGAAAGTGTGAAGCGAGTAGGAAATTTGGAGCAAGTGTGAACGAGCTATTTTACGCACAAAAAACAGAGCATGAGTGAAGAAACAAGGCTCAGAGCGCAAGTGGAGTGATTTCATAGTGTTAGAAGGAAATTTTTTTTTTTTGTGTAGGAGCATTGAAAATCAAATCTCCTACATCTTGAGGTGGTAGTTTTGCATATAGGGGCACTAAAAATCAGCACTCCTACATGTTCAACATGTTTAGAAGGTAATGTGTTGAGGTGCTAAAAATCGATGCTATTGCATTTGCAAAGAGTTTAACTTCATGCTCAAGCCCTGATTTTCAATGCTTGAGCATGTTAGGAAGATTGTAGTTTATGCTTGAGCAGAAATTTTTAGCACTCAAGCAAGTCCTTCATTCCTTTGGAGTTGAGTGTACAAGTGGGATATTTCACCGCTTCGGCATATGAGGTCATGACACTCCATGTAGGAGTGGTGATTTTCACCACTCCTACATTGGAGTTGGTGACAATCTCTTGAGCATAAAGGCAGATAAAAACACTACTTTGACATTGAAGGATAAGGTAGACTTTGTGTTCAAGCGGTGATTTTCATTGCTCGAACAATTTGAAGAATGATCCATTTGAAAAAAATTGAAAACCTCATCACTATTTGTTAAAACAAAAAATTTCACCACTTGTATAGAATGGAAAAAAATGGCAGGGAAGCATCTAAGAACGATGCACAAAAGAGAGGAGAAACACGATTAAAAGTATATATAAAACAAAGCACTAAATTTTCTAGGGCACGTTTCCAAGATAAGAACAAAACTAAATAAAGAAAATGCTAAGAGCAGGGTGTGATTTTGAAAGAGGAAGGAGAAATCAAATAAACGGAAAGATCAAACCCTAAAAATGCATGGAACAAGTTCGATCCAGAATCTACATAGATTTTAAAGAAAATAGAAAGAATGAACGATGAAGAGGAAGAAACAATGATGTACTTGTTAGAAACACTAAAACCCTAATTGAAAAGCACGAGAAATCTTCAAGATCGTGACCCAGCTTGGAGTTGGATGGAGACCATCACACAGGGAGAGAGAATGGCAAATAAATGAGGATATATTAACTTAAAATCACTTATTAAGTCACCTAAGAAAATATCATAAATGCAACTTAAGTTGCATTAAATGTGGCAGACTTAATGGTGAAACATATGCACGAGCGGTGAAAATCATTGCTTGTGCATAAAATAGACTTGAGAAAACAAAAAATGCAAAAGCGACGATTTTCACTGTTTGTGCATCTCAAAAAGTTGACTAAAAGAAAAATGCACAAGCACTAAAAATTAGCGCTTGTGCATCTCAAAGACTTGGTGGAAAAGTGTAGGAGCACTGATTTTCAGTGCTCCAATACTTGGGATTGAAATTTGACTAAGGCACATGTAGGAGCACTGATTTTCAGCGCTCTGACATGAATCACAATGTGACTAGCTCCTAAAGGTTGAGAGTTCACAAAGATACTCATTTTGAAGCTCTTTGAAAGATGGACAAGGGGGAACACTCAAATGGACTATTTAAGGTTTTGGACCACACATCAAGGTGAATTGAAATTTTCAGGTCGTTTTGTGTGCTTGAAGTACATGGAACTACGAAATAGACAAGTTTCGTAGGGGGTTATCCCGTGAATCTGGTGCAACTGGATTCGAGGATAACAGTTGGCTCCAACTGGGGAGCTTCCTTTAGTCATTCTTAGAAATGATTGAAGGAAGAAGAATTCCAGAATCAAGTGCCTTTATCCATCCATTGGAGATAGAGTTAGGTGATGTAAAGAAAAATACTCAAAAACAAAAAGATGCAAGGACTAGAATTAAAATATTTACATTTGAATACATGTCACCTTACTGTGTAAAGTGTTTGAGATGTTTCCCACTATGGGAAGAGAAAATGGAATTCCATCCTTGTATGCCAAGAGGAAACTACTTTCACCATATAGCTGATAAACTTTGAAAGGTCTTGTCCATAGTGAATCAAAATTCCCGTGCATACCCTTTGGTTCTCTTCGCTTGTCCCATAAGCGAACAATGTCATCAATTTGAAAATCACAAGACTTGGCCTTCTTTTCAAAAAGCTTCTTGACTTTTTCCTAATGCTCTGTGATGTGGTTAGCCACCTGAAATCGACTCTCTTCCAATTCTGAGAGATACATTATCTACTTATCGACTGAATTATCAAAAGTCTTATCCTCAATGGCCTTAGCCAATTTGAGGGCTGGAAGTCCTAAGGTTATGAGAATTTTTGCATTCAACCCATACAAGAGTTGGAAAGGAGACATACCAATCATCTAATTTGGAGTTATTTTATCTGCCGACAAAGCATCATACAAAGCTTTGTGCCACAAATGTTGATTCTCATCCACAAGCTTGCGGATTATAGTTACCAATTTTTTATTGCTTGATTCAACTTGACCATTACCTTGTGGGTAATAGTCAGATGAATGAGACAAGTTATGCCATGTTCAAAATGGAACTCAATTATCTCACTTGACAAGAAGGTAGAAGCATTTTCAATAACAATTTTGTTCGACACACCGAACCTGGAAATGATATTTTCTTTTAAGAAACTGCATACCACTTCAGAAGTAGCATGCTTAGCCATAATTGCTTCCACCCATTTGGTGAAGTAGTCAGTTGCAGTTAGGACATAGGTGTGTCCTGCACTTGATAGTGGATTTACTACACTGATGAAATCAATTCCCAACTGCTAAAAGGGCTCTTCAATAACAACTGGTTTCAAAGGCAAAGCCGCCAACTTTGGCTTACCTATGAACTGTTGACACAGTTCACATTTACGCACCCAAGAGTACACATCCTGGAAGAGTGTAGGCCAGTAGTACTTTTCTCTCAAAATCTTGTGAGTGGTAACCAGTGCTGAAAAGTGTCCTCCACATGCTAAGTCATGATATGACTTCATCAATCTTTCCTATTGTTCTTCATCAACACATGGTAAGAAAGTTCCATCCAATGCACATTTTTACAAACCATTGTCCCATAAGACAAAGTTTGTTGACTTTATTTTGATGGTCCTTTTCTCTTTTGGAGTCAAATGATCAGGGAATTCCCCATAAGTGAGAAAATGGGCAATGTTGGAATACCACTCATCAGTTGTAGTAACGAATAACACCATTGGAAGTTCACTTGGATTTGACTCTTCAGTGTCTGAAAATTCTTCCTCAGGATTATTTTTGGTAATGAGCTAACACAAACTTCACCCATGTATCAAATTGGTAGGCTTGATGTCCATGTGATATTCTTGAATCTTGGAAATCTAATTGCCTCTTTTTCGTTCCAAACTTCTGTTGTGTTAAGATGGAATAACGATTGAATCTGGAACTAGGACTTTAAAATGGCTATTAAGAATGTAGAACCAGAAATGTTTAACAACTTTGACCATGGAAAAAGCATGTTTTTCCATCTGGGAATATTTCAATTCATAATTTTTTAAAGGATAGCTCATGAATGCTATCAAGCATTCAAAACCCTTACTGTTTTCTTGCACCAGAATTACTAAAAGTGTATGCTTAGAAGCATAAGTATATATGATGAATTCCTTCATGTAGTCTAGGCAGACTAACACTGGCGCATGAGCAATAGCCTCCTTGATATCATCGAACGTAGCTTTTCCTTTTGTCGTCCAATGAAAAGTGGTAGTACCTTTCATCATATTAACAATATGGCAAGTCTTTTTTGCAAAGTCTTGAAGGAATCTTTGCAAGAAATTTACTTTACCAAAGAAGGAAAGAACATCCTTCTTGCTTGATGGAAGAGTGAGTGATTTGATACTTTTAACTCTTTCTGAGTCAATCTTGATACCTTCTATGAACACCATGTGACCAAGAATTTTACCTTCTGTAACCCCAAAAATTGACTTTTTGGGGTTTAAGGAAATACCATGTTGTTGCCATCTCTCCAAGATTTTCGTTAGATGGTAAAAATGTTCATGAATTTTTTTAGAAAAAACCATAAGATCATCAAGATACACCACAATGAACTTACCCAACACATCAAGAAAATCCAAGTCCATAGCTTGTTGAAACGTGGTGCCAGCATTGATCAGGCCAAAAGGAATTCTGCAATATGCAAAGGTACCCCATGGCATTGTAAAAGTCATCTTGTGTTGATCACTTGAATTGACTTCAATCTAGTTGTAACCAAAAAAACCATCTAGTATGGAGAGCATTTCAGATCTAGTCACGTTTTGAAGAAATTGGTCCATTACTTGAAGAGGGTAATTATCCTTGAGTGACAGTTGGTTTAGATTTCGAAAATCCACACAAATACAGATCTCACCATTTTTCTTACGAACGCGAACAATATTTTCTATCCACGTTGAATGATGGATAGGGAATATTATTTAATTGTTCAACATTTTTTGAACTTCCGCAAAGATCGTACTAGAAATATTTGGGTTATATTGCCTCTGCTTTTTTTTTATAAGGCAATGCTCCAATCTTAAGGGGAATTTCGTGTTGCACCTCCTTCGGTTGGAAAGATTTCGGATCTTCATATGAATATGCTAAGACATCCATATATTCTTGTAACAACTTAGCAAACTGCTTTCTCTCTTCGATTGTGCAACACTTACCAATGTTTACCATCTTAGGATCTACTTCAGTTCCTAAGTTGATCTATTCAACCTCATTAGACAAATCAGAGTCTTAGAGTTGTTTCTTGACATAGTGATCATGCTCATCAAAAAATTTCTCTAGGGATACCAACCCTTTGGGAATTTTATTCCCTTTGAGCTGCAAGAACTCTTCACCCGTAACTGGATCCATATCAGAAACAAATTCTCAGTGTGGAGAATCACTTCCTTCAAAATACAATTCATCAAAAAGAATTTCCTTCTCCAAAAAGGCAACAATTTGATTATCGTCATTGAAAATCTGCTAGTTCTCTGAATTATCAGGAACACTCGGGCGGAAAACCAACTCAATGGTATAGGTGGAACCATGAAATTTTTTATAAGGTATCAAGAGTGTGGCTAAAACTGCTAAGGAATCAGCTCTGTCATTGTATTCCCTTGGAACTACAAATATATCAAAAGCATCAAATTCTTCAATGCAATCCCAAACAAGATTGCAATAATGCCTAAGTCTATCATTATTTTTCTAGTACAAATTCCTTACTTGACACACTATCAACTCAACATTGCCTTGTGCATGAAGATTTTTGATACCTTTCTTTCGCGTAATTTGCATTCCTAATAACAAAGCTTCATATTCAATAGTATTATTAGTGTTTTCAAACTATAATTTGAAAGAGAAAGGGAAAAAATTTCCTTTAGGGGAAATGAAAACCATTCCTTCTCCATAATTGGTGGAAGAGAAATTGCCATCAAACTCGAGTAACCAAACACCATTTGGGTCACCAAGACTGATAGTATTAAAATATGTAGCTTCTTCATCTGATGAAGCTTTATGATTTGAGATAGAAAAATCATTTGATGATGACTCATTTGTTGTTGAGAAATAATTAACACTCTCTAACTCATGCCTTGTTGAAGATTCACCAACTTCTTCTATTTGCAAATAATATGTTCCAACACCCGAAGACTCAAATAGAATTTGAGCCCTTGAATCATTGGATTGTGTCACTAAGAATTTTGAATCCCTTTCAGGAATCAATTTCTCCATCACACCTTTCACAGGTATCCTTGCTTCAGACATGTCCATGTTCAGTTCACCTCCAACATCTTTATAGAAATTGCGTCCAAGGAGGATTTTGTAAGGTGCTGGCATGTTAGCTACTAGAACCATCATCTTTATTTTCTTTTCTGGGTACGTAGAAAATGCATACTATGCATATTTGATCTGACCAATCAAAGGTACTTGTTTTTTTTCCATAGAGAAACAATGGCTAAAGGTTTTGGTTAGATTCAAACCTAAGGCAATAGCTACCTTGGCTAGAATCACATTATCTAATGCACCAGAATCTATGACACAATTGCTTATCTTAAAGCCATTAACAAGTAATGAGATAAAGAATGGATCAATGCATCTAGAGGCAACTGGAGGTGTAGAAACAAGGTTATTCTGTGGCATCTTTGGCTTTGGAGAAATAGGAATATTAGGAGATGAATCTTGATTTGGGGTAATTCCTTTATCCTTCACGAACTTGACAAGCCTACCAAATTGGTTGGGATTGGCCTTGAGGTATTCAACTTCAGACATTTGGATCTTGATTTTCTTGGCATGATCATTAATTTCGAAAGCCTAGAAATAATTTTGTAAAGTGAATGTGGTAACTTCACTTATAGGTTTAACAAAAGGAACATTGGTCTTCAGAACTGGGAGATTGGCTTTGGGAGCAATAGGAATTGATGGAGGGGGATAGGGAGCACTTATTTATTTGCTACATTCTTTGGTTGCCAGGGTAGAGGAGACCCTCTTTGGGGAATGGTAACTGGTGGATTCTCCTTTGCCAGTGGAGCAACAACTTGATTTTGATGAAACTAATTTTGTTGTTGCCACGTAAAGACAACATATGCATCCATCACTAATTCATCCTCATCAGTTTCATTTTCCATTTGCAAATAGCCAATGTTGGAGTCGCTAGCTGATTCCATTTCTTCGTCTTGAAAGAGATCAACACTTTCTTCCATAGGATAATCTTTCTGTGCATATTCATCTTGTTCAACCTCATAGTATCCCGCTATAGTATTAGTAGGTGAAGATTCTAGAGTGAGTCTTCCTTGGGGTGCTGGCAGATGATTCTGATTTCTATTTCCAGCATAGTTAGGAAAATTCCTTCTTGAAACGTCCTTGTAGGTATTGTTGTTGGAAACTTGCTTTCTCAAAGCTAAATTTTTTTTCGCTAACCTTTAAACCATGGGATCAACGAAGTTATAATTAGCATTGGGAGCATTATCATTAGAGCTAGAAGCTGAAGATCCAGACACTTGCATCTTCTTGTTGCTATTGGTATTCATCCTTATTTCTCCAACAAGGATCATATCATCTTCAAAACTGGTGGCTAATTGTTGAGCTACTTCAAAATTGGTGAGATTTTCCCTACATAAGAAGAAACTTACTTTGGGGAGTTGTGTATTGATGAAGAAGCACTTCAAATTATGATCTGTTGGTCTTGCCACTATTGGGATCCGCATCACCAGCTTGTTGAACTTAGCCACAAACTCACGCATGGGTTCATGGGCCTCTTTCCGCATGGCTGTAAGTTGCACCAATAAGGCGTGTGCATCTTCAGGAAGTTTGAATCTTTCTTCAAACTTGGTGCGAAGAGTGTTCCAATCAGTGACTGAAGCAATTGGAAGAGTATAAAACCATTCAGTAGCAACTCCTTGTAGAGGTTTGATGAACAATCTTATAGCAATGTCTACATGCTCCATGTTGAGAACACCATAAAAAATGTAAAAGGAAGCAATCTGTTCATTGGGATGTTGTTTTCTATTGCCTAGAAACTTCAAAATATGCTTTCTCGAAACATGTGGAAGTTCATACAAAGGTATGTCCAAATGAAGGGGACCAAAAGCATTTCCCTAAGGTCCTGCAGGTGGTGTAGCCATGATGGGTTGCACAACAGGTACTTGTGATGGAACTCTATGGGAGACAGAGGATTCACTCGGAAGAGGAGATCTTAGCCTTCATGGAGGATAAGTTGTGGTGCGCTTCAATGGTGACCTTATGCATGGAGGAGTAGGTGGAGTATTATGTTGCAACAAGTCTTCAAAAAGTGGATCTGCTACTCCTTGGCTCTCAATCCTCGTGTATACCTTCTATCCACCAAAATGTAGATTGGAAACAAGAGAGATATTAAAAATAACAATAGACAAGATCACAATAAGATACTGAAAAACTTATTCACTTCAATCGAAATAGTGAGGCTTTAATTACATTGTTCATTCCCCAACAGAGTCATCAAAAAATTGTTGGGTGAAAATTATGTAATCCCTTTAACAGATTACAAAAGTTTCTTTTAGCGACAGTTGTGTGAGATACAATCTCTCCTCTCAAAAAGTGAAGGCGCCCTTCTTACTGCTTCTTGAAACTAAGTAAAACTAATTAAGTATTCACAATGATGTACACTACAATGAAGAGATGAGGGTGTGTCACATTCATAATTCTGTCTTTTTTCAGAGAATATGTTTTACAATGCTTCACGATTTTCAGTTCTTGATACGATATAACTTCAAACTAAAAAAAAGCAGTAATTTCGATATCCTTATCTTGTCAAAGTAAAGACTAAGAACACCAATGTAATAACGATAAATTATTAAAACAATAAAACTCACAAAGGTACAAATCCATTTCATAGATTTCACCAATGAAACCTTTGAGATATCTAACCAATGTTGTATTAGAAGCACAAAGTCTTCTAGATACTCCATGATAGATCCAAAAACAACATGAACAAATACAAGCACAAAGTCTTGCAGAGGGTTCACCAACATCATTCAATCAAATAACATAAATTTGAATAGAAGAGTGCAACAGAAAGTTTGCATAGATTTACTTAAAGCTCTTTAGATCTTCAATTACTAATCACTGCCAATCTTAATCAATTCCAAAACATAATCGATTCCAAAAAAATTTTTGGTATGCAACTTTCTTCTTTATTGATCAAAATAGATTCACAAAGACGAACACAGAGTTTCATGTATTTGCTTCTCAAATGGGCAGCACTTCGTTGCAAAAGATAAAAGATAAAGATTACAAAATAATTCCCTCATATTTATAAAAGAGAGAAAAGAGAAAATTTAAGAAAAGTAGATGAGAAAATTTAGGAAAGTTAGGTGAGCGAATTTAGGAAAATATCACCTAACAAGTCGAATTATTCAAAAAAAATTCCATCCTTTTGGGAAAACATCTATGTTTTTACATGTAATTACATCTTGGAAAAAGACATGTAAGATTTCGAGAACTATTTACAAAATTTGTAAATGAAAGCATAAAACTATCTAACACTAGAGATGAAAAGAAGTCTTCATGGTTCCTTGCATTGGGCGTGGAAGTCTTCATATCTCTTCTTTGTCTCCAAGATGAATGCCTCATCTGGACCAACAGTGTAATCCACAATGGTGTGAACTCTGGTGATTCATCTTCTGGAAGATGAGTGAATCTTCTTGCATCTGTCAAGATGTGTCTTGAGATTATCAAGAGAAATTTGTATGTCACAAATTGCATGCATGGAGGTCTTTGAAAAGTTTGCATCCTCCACTTGCTTCATGAAGGCTTCCTTGTAGATCTGTGAAAGTTCACTGGCCAAGAGGAAAATATGATCGTCATCAAGGAGCTTACCTAGTAACTCCTTAATTCCATTTTCTAGGATAACACGATTTCCTTTGACATCTTCTTGTACTTGGTGGATATATTCGATAAGAGACTTGATGAATTGAATGTAGTGTTTGAGGGATTCTCTTACCTCCACATATTTCTCTTTGTCGGGAATTACCCCTACTTCCACCAACTTACTCAGCTTTGCCTCTTTCATTCATGACCAAAATGAGAGGCATTTCTCCATTTCTTTTTGCTCTTAGGAAAGTATGCTTTCTTCTTTATCGGGCTCTGATTTTAGCTTGGGTGTTTGAGTGGCCTTCTCATCCACAACAACTATGACTTGTGAACCATGTTCTATCATTTCATTAATGAAATCATACAATACCTTACCCTTGGAGGAAAAATTCTCCACCTTTTTCACTATTGGTTCCTCAAGGCATAGCATAGCCAAAGGTTGTACATTTCTTGAAGAGCCTACAAATTTCCTCAAAATAGCTACATAACGCTCGACCTTCCCCTTGTACATATTTTGGGTTGTTCCCTCTTGTCAAGCCTTCATGTTAATGCATCTAGGACCACCTGTGCATTTTCCTTTGCACTTTCATTTGTCACTTTTCCGAGTTGGACTCTCGTGACTATGTAGTCCTCCATGTTAACATCACCTTCTTCTTGTGGGAGTAGACCAATCTCTACAAAATTATGACCAGTTTTGTCAACATGAAGCCTTGAATGAACTTTTTCCTTTTTCATCCCATTGGCTTTTGGAGGAGCTATCTCTTCAAGATCAAGCTCTTTTGGGGAGATCATTTTTTTCTTTCGCTTCGATACTTGAGAGACCAACTAAGGAGGAAGGGAGGAAGTATATGCTTCTTGATTCACCATCAACTCTCTTGTGTCACAACTACTTCTGTAGAAATGATTGGTATGGTAACAATCGGGGTAGTATATGTCAAGATTGCTCTAGTAGACTAGATACCAAGTTGACTTTGTGAAGACTCATTCATAAATATGTCGAATTCAGCTTCAAATAAAATATCAAAAGATGGAGATGACAAACTTGGGATGGATTAGGGTTAGCTTGACAAGATATCAATAGTTTTTAGCTTTCAAACTATAGGAGGAGTGGCAAGGACGATTGATGTTGTAGGGGGAAGAGAAACGTCTACTGCATGTATAGTAGATGTGGGAGGAGGTGAAGTAGGAAGAGGAAGTGGAGGAGTGTCAGGATATGGAGGTGTATGAGGAACATTTGAAGTAACAGGTGATGACATTTGAGGAAGATCTTCAACAATGTTCTCATGAGGAGATAGTTGTTGTTCATCATCATGCCCAAATTCTTCCTCATTACCTTCCTTTTCTCCTTCATATTTTTCAGACTCCTCTTCTTCTACAAACTCTTCTTCTATTGAATCTTCGTCTTTAGATTCTTTTCTTTTGTTTCCTTCTTTGAAAGTTTGTTCCTCAGAAGCAAGCTCTTTTCCTTCTACATGTGTAGGTTCAGATTTTGTTGCCTCTTGTTCTTCAAAAACTTGTGTAACTTTCTTACCAATGGTGAACTTGATTCTAGGACCTCTTTGGGAGAGAGAATAGCCGCTTATTTTTTCTTTGAGTGGAGTTCCAATTGTTGACTGGTGTCTTCTCCTGGTGCTTCTAATTCTGATTTAGTATTGAAAGCTTTCATTTGGAAACTGTCTTTATGCAACCATTTTGTTGTGTTGTGCAAGATGGGAGAAATCCTTTCCCTAATAGAAATACTTTTCTTTTTAGACCATTGAATTGGAGGTAAGGGCCTCTTAGAAATATCATCTTCTACATAGGAAGAGTTTAGGATGTCACTAATATCTTGGAAATCCTCTACTAGATCAGCCACACCAAGCTCTCTAATTTTCTCTATTGTTAGCCTGCAAAAGTCCATTTTGTAGATATCTTCTTCATCTCTACAATCCACTCATATGTCCTCAAAATGGTAGAGATGTTGGTGATCCTTTTTCAATTTTCTCTTCACATCCCGGTAGTCAAAGTCAAATCTATATTTGTATGTTCTGATAGTTATGATTTGCATTTTTGCATAGACTGAGTTTGCCTTTTGTACACTGTGAGCAATATACCTCCCAATTGTCAGTGGAAACTTGAAACTTGATTTGTGAATTCTCATGCATTCCTTATGGATTGAGATCAGCTATCTATACAACTCCATGAGTATCCACTTATCTAAGGGATATCTAGGCAACATGTAAGGACACCTAGTATAACAACCCACTCTCATATAGGTGAATGTTGTAAATTGCAAAAATATACACCCAACTTTACTAACCACTTTGTATGCCTCATCTGATGCTCTCTTTTTTTCAAGAGTTGGATCAAAATTGAATAGTAGGGGTGCAAAGAAGGCATCTGTGACCCTCCTGAAATGATGAAGACTTTCTTTTAGTTTCAATTGATAAAAATACTCATACACAGGTACATAATGTTTTTTCCCTTTGTAGACAGTCCCAAAAATTGCCTCATTACTGCGACAACATACACCAAATAAGAATTCATGTAGAAATTCAGAGTGGTTGGCACATTTATCAATTGCTCATGAATTTCATCATTGATTTGAGTCCCCCAATCAATATGAGCTTTCTTTCTCCTAATGATTCAGATGTATTCATACATCCACTCTCAAAAATGAGATGACTCAGGCAATCCTTTAATCCTGCTCAGGAGAGTAATCATATCCCTGACATCTTCTTTGAAATCACTCCTAGGAAGCCCCTTTGGCCATCTTGAGATCATATTTTGAGGTGTTTTCAACCATTGGCTGTTGATCGAATTTTTAGCCTTAGTTGGATCTTGGTCATAAACCTCTCATGCCGGTTGCATTGAGATCTTTGTATATTGTTACATGTGAGGAACCTAGAAAACAATATCAAAGAATTCAGGATCTAGTCCCATCATGACTTGTCCCAAGGAGTCTATTGCACTTATGCTATCTCTGATGTAGTGAGATGCAACCTGAAGAACAAACTCAATATTATGAGCAGAAGTTGGGAATGTGGATACCAGGTGAAAATTGCTATGGACAATAGCTCTCAAGCTGTCTTCTAAGGGATTTTGCTCAATTCTTTTTACAAAATCCTCAAGGTCCTAATGACCAACTTTGGTGTCTTTAATTTCATCCACCTTTGAGATCACCACGGTAGGTGGAAAGACACCCTGATATTTGTATTTCATTTTTCCCCCTTTCTTAGAAGATGAAAGAGGCTTCTTTGATGTCATCTAGGAACAACAGGATCAAGAGATATCACCTTCTGGGATCACCTGACAAGATCTTGAGAGGAACTACAAGAATAGTGAATCATCAGATGTTAGGAGAAAAAATGCAGTGTTGGAAAGCATGAAGCAAGCATGTAGTTTGGAGCAAGTGTGAATGAGCTATTTTTCACATAAAATGGAGTGTGAGTAGAGAAACGGCGCTCAGAGTGCAAGCAGAGTGATTTCAGAGCGTTAGAAGGAAAAACTACTTTTTGTGTAGGAGCACTGAAAATCAGCACTTCTACATCTTGAGGTGATAGTTTTGCATAGAGGGGCGCTGAAAATCAACACTCCTACATGTTCAACATGTTTAGAAGGTAATGTGTTGAGGCACTAGAAATCAATGCTATTGCATTTGCAAAGAGTTTAACTTCATGCTCGAGCGCTGATTTTCAGCACTTGAGCATGTTAGGGAAGATTGTAGTTTATGCTCAGGTAGAAATTTTAGCGCTCGAGCAAGTCCTTCATTCCTTTGGAGTTGAGTGTACAAGTGGGATATTTCACCACTTCAACATATGAGGTCATGACACTCCATGTAGGTGCGGTGATTTTCACCACTCCTAAACTGGAGTTAGGTGACAATATCTTGAGTGTAAAGGTAGATAAAAACACCGCTTTGACATTGAAGGGTAAGGTATACTTGATGTTTGAGCAGTGATTTTCACTGCTCGAACAATTGGAAGAATGATCCATTTGAAAAACATTGAAAATCTCACCACTATTTGTTAAAACAAATAATTTCACCACTTTTAAAAAATGAAAAAAATGGTGGGGAAGCATCTGAGAGTGATGCACAAAAGAGAGGAGAAACACGAATAAAAGTACGTATAAAACAAAGTGTTGAATTTTCTAGGGCACGTTTCCAAGATAAGAACAAAACTAAATAAAGAAAATGCCAAGAGTAGGGTGTGATTTCGAAAGAGCATGGAGAAATCGAATAAATGGAAAGATCAAACCCTAAAAATGCATGGAACAAGGTTGATCCAGAATCTATAGAGATTTTAAAGAAAATAGACAGAATGACTGACAAAGAGGAAGAAACACTGATGTACTTGTTAGAAACGTCAAAACCTTAACTGAAAAGCATGGAAAATCTTCAAGATCATGACCCAACTTGGAGTTGGATGGAGATCAGTACGCAGGGAGAGAGAATGGCAAAAAAATGAGGATGGATTACCTTAAAATCACTTATTAAGTTACCTAAGAAAAGATCATAAATTCAACTTAAGTTGCATTAAATGTGGTGGACTTAATGGAAAAACATATGCACGAGCGATGAAAATCAATGCTTATGCATAAAATAGACCTAAGAAAACAAAAAGTGCACAAGCAATGATTTTCACCACTTGTGCATCTCAAAAACTTGACTAAAAGGAAAAAGCACAGGCGCTGAAAATTAGCGCTTGTGCATCTCAAAGACTTGGTGGAAAAGTGTAGGAGCACTGATTTTCAGGGCTCGAACACTTGGGATTGAAATTTGACTAAGGCACATGTAGGAGTGCTGATTTTCAGCACTCTGACATGAATCACAATGTGACTAACTCCCAAAGGTTGAGAGTTCATGAAGATACTCATTTCAAAGCTCTTCGAAAGATAGAAAAGGGGGAACACTCAAATGGACTATTTGAAGTCTTGGACCACACATCGAGGTGATTTGAAATTTTCCTCATTTTGTGTGCTTGAAGTACATGGAGCTATGAAATAGACATGTTTCGTAGGGGGTTATCTTGTGAATTTGGCGCAACTGGATTTGAGGATAACAAGCTTATATCCTTTCACACCAAATCTAGAAATCTGATGAAGATACATTCCATGGCCTTGTTCTCTAGCTTTTTTCACTTCTCCTTTGATATATGTGCATATGCCTTGCAACCAAAAAGTTTAAGATGTCTTAGTGAATGCTTGTGACCCAACCATGCCTCTATTCGTGTCTTATCAACAATAGGTGATGTAGGAGACCTGTTAATCAAGTATCAAGCAATGGCAACAACTTCAGCCTGAAAACTTTGTTTTAGACCAACACCACTCAACATACTCCTGGTCTTCTCCATCAATGTCCTATGTCTTCTTTCTACAACTCAATTTTGTTGTGGAGAATACATAGTTGTGCTTTGTCTCAAAATATCATAATGTTTACAAAATCCATCAAAATAATTAAATGAAAAATTCACTGCCATTACTAGTACTTAAATATTTTATTTTCTTTCTAATTTGCAAGTCAACCACGTTGCTTTAAATTCTTTAAATCAACTAAAATCTTTTACGAATGTCCTGTTATAATCATCAATAAATGAAACTTACTATGTATATTTTCCAATTGGAATAAATGTCTATAGGACCAAATACATCATAATGAATAAGATTCAACACACTAGATGATTTATGATACTCGATTAAAATTGAATGTGGTTGTGTTTACCATAAATGAAATTATCACAAAAATCAAAATCAAGATTACATTCAATCAACCCTTCAACAAGGTGTTTATTTTTCAAGGTCCTTATACCCATTTCTCCAATGTGGCCAAGTATTTGGTACCATAACATAGTCTTCCCTATATGTAATTTTGATTCAAAAGAAAGAGCACCCTTGGGTATCATAAGTCATGACCATCTGTTGAAGATGAAACCCTCAACTTGACTAATGAAGTATTTATAGACTTATTTTTCATATAAATACTATTATACTCAATAGTGTATCAATTTTACATAATGTGCTAAATTTGACACCTCTAGCAATCATCAAAGTACCTCTAACCATCTTGCATCCTACATCAAAAAATACTACTCGCACAACCACATCTATTAGTTTTCTCACAAATAAAAAATTTCATGCTAATCTATGGATATGCAACACAATTAATCTTTTTTATTTTACCATAAAGAAACTTTATTCTAACTTTACCATGACCATCAATATTTTAAATAAAAATAATCACCCAAGTACACCTTACCTTCATCAAACTTTTCATTTTTAGAAAACTAATATCTATTAATATAGGTCATATGAAAAGGTGCACTTGAGTCAATTAACCATATATCATTACTTGAATGAGTGGTCAAAGCTACAATAAATACATTACTATATTCATTATCATATTCAAAATTAGAATCAAATCTCTTTTTGTTCTTCCTATTCTTTTCTTCTTTCACACCTTATAGAAGTATTCAGGCTTACTTCAGCTCCAAAAAATAGCTTTAGACTGTATAGGAGATTTGTATCTCCCTTTGAATTTGGATTTATCATATTTATCATTCTTTTTACCTTTTTCCTTAGGTCTTCCATGAACATTTAGGGCCTCTTTGGTGGTGATGCATACCTTTTTTCTCATATCTTCAAAAATAAAAGAACCCACCACATATTTAGTCTTCAATTTAACAAAGTACTCCCAATAGTCATAATAAGAGAATCCTAGAATCGGGAAAAGAATAAAGTAGGATTTGACATTTCTCCTCCTCATCCATTTTGACACAAAATTTCCAATTGAGCCACCAACATATTGAATGCTTCCAGGTGGTCTATAATTAATCCACCCTCTTCCATTCTCAAGGAATATAATTTCTTTCTCAATAAAATATTATTCACTAATGATTTGGCTTGTTACATCTCCCCAAGATTCTTCCATAGTTTTTTTGTAGAGGACTCTTCATGGGCATTAGTTGGAACAAAGTCTACTAGGTATAATCTGATTAGACCCTTAGCTTTATGGTCTATGACATCATATTGAGAAGTCAAAGTAGGATCTGCAAGTGTTAAAATATTATCAACAACATCCCACATATCTCAATCTATTGAAAAATCCTCCATATTCAACTTCCACATCTCAAACTTGTTGCTAGAAAAAGTATCTACCTCTATTATTCTTGATTTGCTTGTCATTTGAAAATTCTTGTAAGAATATCACAATGTATCTTTGGCACAAGCTTTCACTGAAATATGGATTAGTTTCAAAACCCAACAACCCACAATTGAAACCAAAGGTGATCAAGCTTTGATACCACTTGTAAGGAAACTAAGATAGAAAAAAATTCCTACACTAATCTTGAGAGGAGGGTTATGCAAAAAAAACAAATCTTTACAATAGTTATATAAACTAAATAAATATAAATATAAATTTCATGCATACCAAAACATAGTTATTTATATTGTGAAAACCCTTTTAGAAGAAAAACCCCACACTCCAAAATCCACCCAATATATAATTCTAAAATGAATAAGATTACAATATACTTGCATAAAAATATGTTCATAGGAGTATCACCAACTGTAGATTCAAAGGCAACTTGACATCTATAAGACTCTCATACTCAACCTCCATCTCAAGCACCTAATATATAGGCGATATAATACATGAAATTGTCAAATGATATTTAGAAAACCATGAGCTAAAACCACCCATAAAGTGGAAACTAACTTATCTTCAATCAAAGGTGTCTTGTGATGTGCCCAAAAATGCACCAACACATGTAAATCCCCCTTACATCTCTTTTATGTGTCCAACACATTTTGACATTTCCCAATTTAGGAGACCCAAACTTTGGAGGCCATAACTTTTGATCTGAGATTCCAATTGACAAACTATTTGAATGGTTGGAAAGCTTGTAAATTACTCTATCAATATATAACTTGCTTTGCTAGTTAAAACAACTTTTGGACCTAAAAACAACCTCTAAGGGCCTTAAAATTGACTTTGAAACTTTTGAAAACGTAATATATTCAAATCATTTTATTGTATCTCTACTCATTTCTAATCCTTTTATTGTGCTTCTTACTTAAAGAGTGTCATTTTAATGTTCACCGCTCTTGCAAAAATTATGTAATGTATCTTCCTATGTGTGTGTATCTCACTTTCATGCATTTTTGACCCATTTGTTGGTTCTTGTGATAATATTATCATGGTGATGAAAACACTTGAAGTTCTTGTATGTGTATTATACAACTCTCTTGATGTTGTACTATTTAACACAAAAAAAAAAAAAAATCTTAATTACAATTTATAATACATAAAGTGGTATTATAATTTCTACATTACCTCTTTATTTATTTTAGTGATTTATCATTATCACAAGTATGATAGATTTATTGTAAAGGGTTTAGTAAAATGAGAGGTTATAATAATCCAATTTATATGCCTTGAAAAAATCAAAGACCTTTCTCTATGATATCTCTTGGTGTCACTCTACTCCCATATATGACTCTACTCTCATGTACATCTCTACTACCATGTACTATAAGGTAAATAAAAGTGTTAGGTGTATTGATATAAGTTTTCCTTCATATCATCACTCTTCTACATATCTTTGGGTATATATAGTGAGGTACATGGCATATTGGGTGGTTTGGATTATCAAAGATATTTTTATATAAAAAAGGAATAAAATTGATGATTTGGAGTAGTAAGGGTTTATTCTTGTAGTGATACAGAAAAATATTTAAATTTATAATTTAGCTTTTTGAGTTTAAGGTTTAGGGTTCCAATTAATTATTTATATTTTAGGGATTAGGATATAGGTTTTGGGTTTTATAATATAACATGTTTAAGGGTTAATAGTTAATAATTTTTGTTAAGGGTGATATTTTAGGTTTTAGGATTAATGGGTTTAAAATTTATAAATTACCTAGTTCAAAGTATATGTTTTGTGATTTAGGGTTTATATTTTATCATTTCTAAAGTTTGATATTTAAGGTTTAGAGATAACAAATAAAATATCAAGAGAGTTGCGGAACACTCAAAAGGGCTTATTATTTTATTTTTGGAAGGGTATATAGTTTATAGGATTTGTGGTTTATGGACCTCTATGGTGTATGATTATGATTTAAGGAAGTTAAGATTCACTATTGATGGGTAAAATCACAATATGTGTCACACTTTCGGCCAAAAAATTAATTTTGAGTGAATTATTTTTGGCTGGTACCTTTTTAGCTGAGTGGGTTTCGACTGAAGCCATGCAACATTGACATGGCATCGACATGGCAGTACCTTTCCAGCCAAAATGGTTTCGACCAAAAGCCACTCGGCCAAAAGTGTATCGGCTGAAAACATGAATAATAATAAAAAAAAAACATAGGGCCTGACCATTTTGGATGCTCGGGCGAAACAATTTGTAACGAGAGGTCGTTGGACGAAGAGGAGATCACCAAAAGTCGATAAATACCTAGGTTCTGCTTTCATTTCTCCTTATGTTATGAGTTTTTGACTTTTTTTGGAGGGTAAAGGTGTTGGTGTTTGTGTGAGGGTTTCTGTGATTTGTGAATAGTAATCGCATTATTGGTGTTCAATTGGCTGAATGGTGTAGCTAAATGGGTTTATGTGATTTCCATGAAAGAAATGCATAGTATTCTATGATTTGCACTGTGGAATAATAGATAGCAAATTTGGTTGCTTATTTTGTTTCTTGGTGGAGTAGGTGAATGACGTAGGTGATTAAAACCCTTGCTGCCATGAAGTTACAAAGGAATTTTTTTTGGCTTTAATTTTTAAATGTGTTTAATTGTGTAAAAAACATGTCAATGGTGAACTAGAAATATGGGTTTTCAGATTTTGGTTTATAAAAATGGAAATTTGGGGTTTTAAATATTGGGGTTTCAATTTTTGGGTTTATAGAAAAAAACTTCAAAACCAACCTTGTAAAAGTTGAACTCCTGTTGTGCAAACACCAGTGGTAATTTTGGATGTACCCTAAAATTTAGATCCAAGATAGTCACAAGTTGTATAATAAGAAAATGCAAATGCACAAGTCACATATAAAGAGAGGTGTTTAATAGCCAAACGCCAGCTAGAAACTAAGTTGCAGGAACATACCTTGCAGTAAAGGGCATGATAGGGAACTTCTGGTTTATTTCACTGAAAATAAGCCTTGAATATTTCATCTTCAAATGATATTTTTTATCGACAACCCTCTTATATATGGTTGTTTCCTTTTCATCAAGCAACTTCAGCTGAACATGTATTTCAAAGTACAAAATATTCAAAAAAATCAGTTAACATGCTTACATTTAAGTTCTATGTTTCCTTTGAAGAGCAATGCTTGTGTGCCACTAGAGAAGATTGAAGGTCCTTTTTTCCCTATTCCATCACAAGATTGACAGTGATTTGCATAGTAAAAAAATTCAAATTATTAGATACCACAAAAATGATCTTCAAATTTTGATCAAGAAGCCCTTACTCCTCTTTTAGAGATTTATTAACATACCTCTACCTCTCACACCACTAAATTGATTCAAAATACTAGGACAACAAAACATGGTGATATTCACTAAATGTGTGGCTTTGGAGTTACAAAGGAATTACAAGGATGCTTAAGAAAAGTAAGCATATACCATGGATTTTCCTTTCAGAAGAAAAAGCTTCCCTTTCAAAGTTTTCAAAACAATACATAAAATACATTGACTACTTTAGATTGAGGCTTAAAACAATATTGATTCCAATAAAACTTGTCAATCTTGATCATATTCCCTCACCTTTCCATCCCCTGTAGTTGTGATAATATCAATGGCATAGACTTCATTTTCCTCAAACTTAGCATCATCAACTCAAGTATCTAGATTTATTACACCCAATATAAATTTGTTCCCATCAATAACAATTTTTTTCATCTGATGGCTCAATACACCCTCGATAATTTTACAATCATATGTAGCTGCAACTCTCTGTATAGCTTTCTTGACATCTTTATTATGTGTCATTACAAAAAAAAAATACAATGTTATAAGCAAGTCATCCAAATCAGACTAATGAATTCCTTAAAGCTACAATAGTTCTACAAACATACTATATAATATAAATAATCTTCTATGTTTAGAAATCTAGTAGAAAAGCAATGAAATCAGACCCAAAATACTTGGTCTATGTACATTGCTTATGGTCAGTGAGACACCATAAGAAACATACATAAACGCTATTTATAAAAGATAGATGTTTGTCTTAGAAACAAGCAACCTCCAATTGTTGAATTAAATGATCTTATATCATACAAGTAATGTTCTCTTGTACTAGCCATTCTCAAATACATCAACCTTATAGGTTGCCTAGATTTATTTGGTTAGCATTCAAAGATTTGCATATGTATCATGAAACATACTGAGATGGACTTGCTTACATAACATAAAATCTGAGGTTTGAACAAGTAATGATTGACATTCTTAATTCATACCCATAGCATTGATCACATAATTTTAGTATCATCACAACAATATCATTGTGATTTCATAGCTTGCTCAATTGCTCAATCGAGCAATTAATCTAATTCCATAATTAATTTCATTCCCCACTAATGGATATAAGATGCTACAATTAGAAGAATACAAAAGTAGAAAAATCTTAAGGAGCTAGCCTAATTTTGATCCAGTGAAATTTTGCTCAACAGGGCACCATAATAAATTAATGTCATGATTTTTAGTTGAAAAGTAGCTGCTTCTGATTGTGTGAACCCCATTCAAAGTTTAAGATCATGATAAAATAACTAATAAGGATCATTGCAGCATAATCATCATAATGTGGGTGTCATACCTCTCAATATTCACATAACTCACATGCCATCTGATTCATTGATGTAGTTTTGTGTTCATGAGTTCAATTCTCTTTTTCCCCTCTCTCCTCCCTTCTCCCTTCTCCCTCCTAAAAAACAGTGCCAGCCCAAGGATCTAACAATACAACCAATGTTATCTATCAAGCATCCAAAGTTAACTACCAAGCCACATTAATAGACATCACAAAACCATACAAAGAATTCCCCTCTAATTATTTCAGACAATATAAGGTTCTAGAAACAAAATTCAAAAAGGAATGAAATGAAGCAACACAAGTTACTAACTGATTTCATGGAGACCATCACTCAATTATATAACCGATCTTTTGAAATATCTTAATAGGAATATGCTTTACACATGTAGGTAAGCAAGGACTGGAGTAGGGGTATATTTACTGATCAAATACGAGGGAGAGGAAGAGACTCTACTTGAAACTATAGAAATTTTCTTACACTAAACAGGGTTTTGATGTACCAAAATTATTCGGACAATAATAAATAGGTATGAGATATCTAAGAATAATATGTATGCCTTCAAATAGATAAACAAAATAGAGTTGGTTCCTTGTTTGTAATTTGAAGGAGAAACAAAAAGATACTGGAAATAGCTACACCACCCATATCCCACAATATAAAAATCATAATACACCTTAAGAAAATGGGCAACCTGACAAGTGGGGTCTTTTTTGGTGATCTATGAAGATATAGAAGTTGTTGTAAAACCCCGTCCCGCAACCTAGAGAAGGATGCAACACTGCGGAAGCACAAATAATTTTTTTTTTAAAGGTAAAACAAGATGAGTAAAGTATCCTACTCTAACCACATACATCCTCTAGGCTACACAACGCATCTACATGTGAACACCATTACTTATAAAATTTAAACCAACCATAGCATATGAATATTAAACTCAAGATACAACATACAATAAAGCATTAAACCATTGCAAGATAAATCTGACACATAGAAATGTATTGAACATATTTCCAAAGATACAACACCACATAACATCCAATAATGAATAGATCATAAATATTATCACAATTACATCACAAAGTTTCACCTCGATAGAAATGAGGTACTACAATTATACATAATGATCCACAGTTACAATGAAGAAAGAGAAGAACAACTCCAGAGAACCGCACAAGCTCCTCGAACAAGAAGATCTCGCTATCACAAGCATGAAGAGAACTCAACAATATAAGACACATTCCACCCAACCATATGGTACCCGTAGGCCCAACCCCCGTGCTAGGAGATAGTAAAAGGTAACCAAGACAATCCTACTACCTCTAGACACAGGCCATATACGAAATATTCACAGTATAGGTAAACAAGAACAATGGTCACATTGCTTCCAAAATCACAGAATCAATTACAACATAATACAAATAAATTGATTGTTGTCATAGGACGAATGTCATCACAATGGTTAAACTGACTCCCACATGAGTTGTCTTGGGACTACTTTGTGTCCCGGCCCTCGTTGAAAGCCACTCCCCTATCGACAACACATAAACTCATACCACACCCAAGGGTAGATAGTGCACTAAAACTGACCACACATAATCAACACATCTCAAAAGGTAACACATCCCTACGGATGTCCAATACTGAATCCCAATACGTGCACTACCGAAGAACACTCAAAGGGTGAACTAAAGTTACAACAACCCCTTTTCACAAATACAACTCTGGAAGACTTAGATTTTCCACAACATCAAATATTCCCCCCAGTACACAATTACAGAAACATGTGCTTTTATAAATACAACTTCTAGCAATTAAAGAAATGCTATCATTCGGATTTCCTAAATCCATTACAATCAATTTCGCATATTTAAAATGCATCAATAAATATAATTCCAACTTACAATTTCAACAGGGAATAAAACTAATTGTTCATCTTCTAGTTTTCACAAGTATTCATTAAATCAACTCAAATTCACAATAAAACAAATAAATCATTTTAATTTAATTAGTCATGCTTTTTTTTTAAATAATTATTGTATTACTCACATATTAAATAAATATATTTAATATATTATTTAATTATAATTTTCCCAAATTCCATCATAAATAAATTCCATACAATTTCCAAATATATAAATATATATAATATATATATACATAATATATAAAATACACATCATAATTACTATGTATATTATATATTAAGTATATAATATATATACATATATTATATAATAAAGAAAATCGAACAAACATCACACAGTGGCGTGAGCTATTTTCCACAGCCAAAACCCCATATGGGGTTGCGACTGTGTAGGCAACGTTGCCCTCACAGTTGCCTCCCCTATGGGGACGGATGTGGGGAAAGCCCCAGCCCCATTACATATACGTCTTTCAATAATAAAAAGTAAACCCCGCGATAATAAAAATCGCGTACTGCGATTACAATTCTGTCTTTTACAATTTCGTTTAAAATAAAATTTCCTCAGGAAACTTACAAAGCTTAAAATTAAACACAAAATTTATATAAAATATATATATGTATATGTACATATATATTTCAATATATATATGTATATATATATATATAAATTAATCCAAGCACTGGTTAAAATTGGGCAATAATTTTTCACAGAAGAAGTTTTCTACAGGAAATTTCAGAGATTTCATTTTCCCAACAATTAAAGAAATAGGGAAACCAAAATAAAATGAAGGTTTTTCAACAGAGATCTATAATTACTTTTTGTAACAATCTATTTCAAATGAACAATTTACACAAAGGATTTTTAATTGTTTTCTATAGAGGTTCCTCTTTCATGACAATCTTTTAAAAGAAAGAAACAAGAGCTTCTACAGTATTGAAAATATTTTCCTAAACTTTTCCAAATTGAATTATAGTAATAGAAACAACTTTTCAATTCAAATTTACAAAAACAATAAAGGAACCTGTTTCAGAAGAACTATTGCCTCAAGAATTGTTGTCGAGCTTCTATGTAGCTTCAAATTGCCAATGTTGCCAAAGCTTCCTCCAGTGCAATTGCCTCTTTCCAGAAAACACAACAATACCACAGCCAAGAATTCTACAGCAAGACTCTAAAATAAAATCCTCAGAGAGATCCACAAATTCCTCATCAATTTTCAACCAAAACCAAAACTCTTCCCATGAAACAACTTTCTTCCCCTTTTTTCCAATATTTCCTCCGAGAATCAATTTACAACAATAAGATAACAAATTTCTAACTCACAGTTATCCCAATAAAATATCTTTTCCCTCAACAACCCCAGATATTTTCCAACCTCATGCATTTAAAATAAAATAAAACAATTAATATATTTCAACAAATTTAAATAATCTTATTTATTTAATTCCCATCTAATTTAACAATTAAAAGTTTTTAATAACATAACTAAATTAAATTTATTTATTTATTTATTCTAAATCCTTCACAACAATAATTCAATCAATTAAATATTTAAATCAAATACACATTTAATCTACCAAATTAAACTTGCGCAATAATAAAATACCAAAACCAACATGGATAATGAACATGACCAACACACAGTCTGACGACACACTGTGCTAGGGTAAAGGTTTGACAAGGTTAACCAGTTACTATCTCCCAATCAATGTTACTATTGAGTAGTGGACACGCTCAGACTTGTGAATCCAGGTGGAGCCGATGTCTTGTACCTATTCACTCAAACATACAAATTAGAGTACACATTCATAATAGTCGAGGCGCTAGGAAAGGAACTCTAGCAATTGTATCTCATTCTTGTATGTCCCCATATATTCAATGGTACGATGTCGTCCTTTCCACCTATCCTCACAACATGCTACTGCATCACTTAACTACTCAATAAATCTCTGCATCATAATAATAACAAAACAATGTGCATCATACTCACAAAAGTACCATCAAAAGCTCTTGTTTCATCTTCATCTTCAGATTCTTTAGCTAGACTACCTACACATCCCAAGTGAGAATAGAGGGGCACTACAGTTGGAATAAGCAAAATTATGTGCATCACATAATGATGTGTATGAAATTAAGCCAAGCAAAGTATTTCTATAGTTTAGACATGGAGAAAGTTGATAGCATAAGTTATGAAAAATAATAGGAAGCATTTGAAGAACTTCATTGTTCTCCAATGCTACACAGGGACAGACATGCCCCCACCCCTCAAACACCCATCCTTGTCCATGTGCCCTTAGGCATTTCAGGGACAACATAATGTCCCATAGCCATGTCCATGTATATGCACATACATGTGCATATGTGTACATGTATCTATGTATGTATATACATGTGTATGTGTGTATGCATGTATGTATGCATATATACATGTGTATGTGTGTATGTATGTATGCATATATGTGTACATGTGTGTATGTGTGTATGTATGTATACATACATATGTATGTATGCATGTACATATATGTATACATGTACATACATACATACATACACACATACACATATATGCATACATACACATATATACATGTACATGTACACACATACACAAATATGTACACACATACACATACACATACACATACACACATACCACATGTATGTACATACATTTACACATACATGTATATATACATATGACATGTACACATGCACATGCACACACACACACACATAGAAGGTGAACTATTGAACATAGCTCGATAGATATAACTTGAACCATCTCATTAGATATATTTAAAGTTAAAAATGTTCTAGTTTTGAAACTTCAAAATTTTGTAATTTAAATATATATTTGTTTTAGTTTTGATATTTGATTTAAATTTGTTTAACATCATGTATATTTTGTTTTAATGATATGCAAATCTCTAGATTTACATATACAAATATATATATCATGGACGATGAGGGAACTCACCATTCCCCTCATTTTGAGTAAGATGCTCAAGCTAGAACAAATTTATATCAGGATAGTATTGCTAGATTAGACAATGCTCTAAGATGTTTAGAGAAAAAAATTCACAACTCCCCCAATTTGGCTAATCGAGATAGATTAGTCACTATTAAAGAGGAGATTTATCAAATGATCGAGACAATTTGATCATTCAATCCTTATGATGATATCAACATTGAGTAGTTTTATTTGTCTCTTACTATGAGTGTTACTAGCACAATGAAATGGAGAGAAGTTTCCAAATTAGTTTTAGGCGAATATGTGTTAACCATGTTCCCTCATTATAGAGGAAAAAATATAATTATAGGATATGTGGTTACGAGGTGTGTAGATCCTCTTGTTGCACCATTCATATACCATAGATGGTTGGCAACGTATCATAGATGGCCTCACATGGTGAGCTACCACAGTATTTTGTCAAACAATTATATGTAGAATTTCATTTATAGATAGATGTGGACTACACATCTTATCTTGAGCATGTTGGCCAAGGTAAAGGCCATTTTTTTGAAAAACCACAGTTTATACATTCATATTTTCCACCTCCTGTGAACAAGAGGGCATTAGTTGG
The DNA here is from genome assembly GCA_007258455.2 of Sequoia sempervirens. NCBI lineage: Eukaryota > Viridiplantae > Streptophyta > Pinopsida > Cupressales > Cupressaceae > Sequoia > Sequoia sempervirens. Next base: position 77,201,996 of record VDFB02000363.1, on the reverse strand, counting down.
CCCAACACTTTTGGTTTTACCAAAACGTTTGGAGTTGGCAGCAACAAGGGAGGCAGCAACAAGCTCCACTCAATCCCATATTTTTTATAACATTGCCTCTATTATGACACAAATCAATTAGATGTCATCTAATCGAGTTGGTAGATACTTATTACGCCCACGGATCAACTTCCTCCTATTGAGGCTACATCTGCATCTTATGATCCATTTATTTGTGCCGATCTACCTACTCCTTCAAATGTCAAGTAGATGACCCACACAATTTTGTGTAATATGTGTAGAGTCTTAGTTTTGGATTCACTAGCAATATATCAGGTCATCAGTGAGGACCATGGGATCCCTCTTGACCATGTACAAGACTTTATTAGACAACGATATCCTGGTACACATATGAGCCACAGGGTGGAAAATGCAAAGGATATTCCATAGCATCCACAGGATCCCATGCGCATCATGTTTCTATCAATCCTTTAGCTTTTCCAAGTCATCAGGATGTTACAAATCACGTTGAGGTTATTGTAGCACCTGATCTTTTCCATGGCACATATAGTCAACTTCTTTTTGGCACCGATATTGTACATGCTACAAATTCCCCTGCAATGTCTTTACATTCTTGTGATCTTAGTGGCATTGGTAGAGCCATCGATTAGGCATGACATGTACTTGAATAATTTATATATATATATATATAATTGTGTTCTAAAAAATTATGTATGTATACATGTAATTCATTTTAAAGTCTAGTTGTTTAACTCTTGATTGAAATTGTGTACTTGAAAATTTTAAGCAGTATGGTGATTTTTCAAACTTTGGAAATTTGGCGCATGATGGTGATCCCACATAGTATGCAGCTGAGGTACATTTAAATAATAAAAAATTTAATTACTTGATGCAATTTTGAACACATTGAACTTGTATATTGTAATTTTAGATAATTTTACATATATGTATGCATATATATACATGTATTAAAAATTAAATTTAAACATGTGTGTACTTGAAAACATGTAGGGCTTGGGACAAGGCTAAGGACACGGATCAGGATATCTTGGATCGGGACATGGATCCACACATCTTGGATCAGGAATGGGATCGGTCCATGGATTGAGGGAGATATCAGGTCATGGATCAAGGGAGAGATCAAGTCATAGATTGAGGGAGAGATCAAGGGAGAGATTGGTCCAGAGATTTGATGATTCTATTCATACTAGATATCCCTCTCTTTGAGATGTTTTACAGTATTATGGTTTGAGATCAGATTATTATGTTAGACACTTTTTATGATTTATGTAGAACATATATTTATGTTTTATGGTATATACTTGTTATTTACATCACATTCATACATTTATGTTTTATGGTTTGAATAGGTTTGTATACACATTATTATGGTTTAAACACTTGTTGCATCTATTTACATCGTGCATTATTATGGTTTTATTTATTTAGCAACTTTGTACCTTTATTTAAATTTATTATGGTTTGTTCACACTTGTACATCTATTTACATCTCAAAATCAAAATGTTGGACTATATAATGGTTGCTATTTGTAAATTTAAAAAGATGGATATGTACAATTAATTTTAAATAGAAATGAATTTTTCTAAATAAATAGGTCAATAAATAGAAAAAATTGAATTCAAATATGTTAGAGATTAATGCTATATTTAAGTGGAACATAAAAATGCAATTGGAAATAGATGATAACCTGAATTATTAGCTCTAAATGTTCATTTAAAGTCACTCTAGGTTAAATGTAAATTGTGCATATATCATGCTATACATGAACTTAAGAATTCCATATAATCTAATACACATGAATTTGAATGTGCATGCAAAGAATTCTTGAACTAGATGATGAGCTATACTTATGTCCAGATGAATGTAAATGAAATCAATTCTATTCGAGTGAACTTAAGAATTCCATATAATCTAATACACATGAACTTGATTGTGCATGCAAAGAAAGTGATCTAGATGATGAGCTATAAGTGGAGATGAATGTAAATGAAATTAAATTTCTATTCTTGAACTTAAGAATTCCATGGAACATTTATGCAATTGGAAATTGATATTTAAATCTCAAGTTATGCACATAATATAAGTATCTAGATCTTCCCATATGAAAATTCTATATATTAAAAATTGATCAATCCATATATAATTACCAAATATCCCATTACATGTGGTCTCAAGCTATACATGGTAAACAACTATTGATGCCAAAATATAACTATCTCAAGCACCCCAAACACCATCACTATGATTCACTACAATTAATATTCCAATGCACCAAGGTGAACAAGAAAGACCAATCCAAGAGAACCCATACAATCTAACATTCAAAAAATGATACATGTAAGTTATGTCTACCAAAGGTTATAGAAAATCATGGTTTCTACTCTAAATGAAAGAAAATAAATTTTATGTAATGCCTATAGATCTTGGATAATATATACTCGATGATTATGACAAGGTGGATGATTAGAAGAATAAATTATGAGAATGAATATGGAGGATGGGATTAGGATTGGGATCAATTTTCAAGACCTCAAAATTATTTTATTTGATTAAGGTTGATTCTCTATACTTGTAACCTAATAGGCTAATGTTCCTAAGCAAGAGTTGATTATACTTGATAACTATACTTAAGATAGGCCAATGTTCGTAAGCAAGTTTGGATTAAAGATGAAATCAAATTAAGGTCTTGATTTTTTATTAGGAGATTAGATTTGAAATGGATGATAGTGGTGATCGTGGATTAAGGATAAGGTCCCTAGATGAAAGCTTTGGGTGATGAGGAAAGGATCTAATATGATGTATGAACAAGATTGAGACCTTAACCGAATTTTGATGTTCAAGTGATGATTTTTTATTAAGGATGGAGATTGGATGTATGGTTGAGATGGATCATCTAGATGGATAATAAATGATTATATTTTGGATGAGGATAGATGGATTAGATTAGGATTTGATTAGGATGAGATTAGGTTGATAATGTGAAATTAGATTAAGATGATGGTGAAGGATGGGGATTAAGGATGATGATGGATGATTAAGATGGAATAATTAGGATAAATGGAGCATGATTACGCGTCCATAGTTAGGGTGATTAGGGATTATAATGATAACTTGATTATGGATGAATTAGATGTGATGATTAGAATGAGATAGGATGGACTAGAGACATGATCTATGGATTAAATTATTGGGTATGATTAAGATAAGGTGGATAATTAGAATGATTATGGAAAATAATTACAATTAGGGTAAAAATTTAAGGAAGATTATGAATGATTAAGATTCCCGATGATTAGGATTAGAATGGTTAAATATATGAATGATTAGGATTAGAATGGTGATTATTAGAACATGATAATGAATGATTAGGAAGGGGTGATTCTAGGATGATTATGGTTATGGGTTATTAGGATAAGGTGATTAAAGATGATTAGGATGAGGGGGGATGCTTAGGATGAAAATAATAATTAGGATGTGATGATTAGGATATGAAAATGGATGATCATTTAAAATTATTGAATGTCACATTAGTAACATAAAAAATAAAGAAAACTAGAGAATTTCATGTCCAACATAAAAATGCAATTGGAAATAGATGATTTAAAGGAATTTAGGAAAAATGTTTGAAAACATTTTTAAAGTCACTAGGTTTTGTATCAAGCATATATGATCTAACATACATATTTTTAAAGTGGAGTTTCAAATGTAAATTATGAAATCAAAGATTCTTGAACTAAATTAAGAATTCCATGTCATGGAACAAATTTATTTATACAATTCCAAAAATAAATGACCAAGCCTTTGGAAAAAATCCATTCTAAATCATATCACATGCCCAATCAATATAAATATATAGATCTAGATGTATAAAAAGTATGAGTATATATATCTAGTCATACATGTAATTATATATCCAAAAAAATAACTTAAAGCTCCTGGTACATACAATATGGTTTTAATGCCCGTCTTACAACCTAAGGAATGTTAAGGTTATTGTATAAATGTGTAATAATTTTTTTTTTTTTTTATAGTATTAATATTAGCAATTAGTTGCATACATTCACTAAGTTATGTGACGTTACACTACTTGAGTTTCCATAGCGACTTTAGTATTTAGCATTGCACATATTTAATTAACATAAACATTAAAAGTAAACATTGCATATCATTTGAAATTCCATTCAGATAGTTTAAAGTACAAATATGATTTCTTACATTGCATTTGATAAGATATTACAATACTCATTCATCTGATGAGGTAGATCAATAATAGTTACAATTACATTTTACAATGTTCACCTCATAAACAATTGAGGGATATTACAATACAAGTTTAAATAATGCAATAAAGAAAGTACATATGTATCCAAGTACGAGCTCTCCATCCATGAAGCTCTCGTGCCATGATCATAAACTGGGGACCCAACGGAGTAAGGTGCACATTCCACCCAACCATGTGGTACCCGTAGGTCCACCCCCCGTGCTAGGAGATAGTAATATGGTTACCTAGACATAATCTACTAACCCTAGACACAAGTACATAACTAACTGATGGTTACATTGCTTCCAGATTTAAGACAATTGAATGTACTACAACACAAGGTTAACTGTTATTTTAGGTGGAGTGTCATCACAATATTGCAAAGGTTACCACAGTGTTTCTTCCTAGGTTTGACTAACTTGGGTTACCCTGGTAACCTCTTACGAAACCCGGCCCCATTTGCAAACTATTGCGGAATCGAATATCTTTTAAAGTAACAAGATATCGATTTGCCATTCAAACCTTCTCATCTTATACTCAAACTAAACTAGCTCAGAGTCATGGTGAGGCATGAAATAAATTATTAAAGATTTTAATTCTAACTTTGTGCATTTAGTTATCACGACACTAACTCTTTGTAAGTTACCGCACCACTTTTGTTGTCGCCTTACGCGAACCACTCCTTAAACATAAAGGGAATTCTAAGTTCTCTAACTAGGGTAGGCGAGTGCGCAAAATCAACATATAAAATCGGTTATCTAGTAGCCATACAAAACCAAGTGCACTACCCTGGTTTGTTCAAACACATGAAACCATTGTAAAATTTAACTCCCTTGAAAAGACTACAACTGGAAGACTTGTACATAAAATTCCCAATTTGCCCAACAAAAGAGAAAATACTATTTAAGGCAAATCAGGAAAAATAAACATCTACTATTAGGATTTACTAAATCCAATCAGATCATAGGAAAACTTTAAACACAAAATTGTTCTATTTTGAAAATAATTCATCTCCTATTTAATATGAGAATCTAATCTACAATTTTTTTCAATTCCAAAAACATGTATAATAATGAAATTTCTACTTTCTCTACTTAATACACTTCAATATTGACTATCTTTTAATAATTTTCCATATATTATTAAGCATCATAACACACATTTGAATAAATACACCATAAAATATTATAATTAGATATCTATTTTTTTATTAAATAGATATTCTTCATTATTAAATTTAACTTATAATCCCACAACAAAAACACACATTATAACTTATATATTATAACATATATATTTACATTACCTATATAATATATATACATTTAATTACATATATTATATAAATGAAATATATTATATATATATATATATATTATAACTTACAAATTAAAAGTAAGTTATTTTTTTTAAACATTAAACAAAACAAAAAAAAAATCTTATATTAAAGATTTGGGCAGGGTCGGCTGTCTACACAGCCGAACCCTCCATGGGAGGGCACGGCTGTGCAGGCAGCGCCGGCACTGCCCTCATAGCCGGCTCCCCTATGGGGGTCGACTGTGGGGATAGCCCTAGCCCTTCTGATAAATGCAAAATTTGTAAATTTAATTTCTATAAAATCTGAGAATTTCTTTCGTTTAAATGCGAAAGTCCGTACAAAAATTCAAAACAAAAGAATTTTGTCTCAGTGAAATATCAATTAAAAGGATTATATATTTATATATACTGGCTTATGTATATGTATATCTATCATCTATACATATACATATATTAATATATAAATATAATTCTATTTAAAAAGAGAAAATATTCAGATTGGGCATTTAAATTCAACAGAGTTTATTGCAGGTAATTGAGAAAACTAACATTTTGCACAAATTTTCCCGAGATTTATAATTTTCAACAATAGATAAGTTCTTTTCTTTCACAACTAAATTTCTCAAAATATTTCCTACAGGAAACATATAACAAATTTTGACAGGAAATTTCATTTAAAATCCTTCAAAGATCTTTCCTATTTCCTTGAGAATTTTCTACTGTTCTAACAAAATCTTTACAAAATTCACAAAGAAGAAATACAGGAATCACAAATCAAATATTTCCTCAGACAAATTTTTTTAATTAAAGAAAACAATTTAAACACAAAGTACCTATTTTCCTGTAGCTTAAAAAACTGCTTGTAGAAGAAAGCCTCTGTTGCCTGTTGTGTGCAATCCTCCAAAGCTTCTCCAGAAAACCCAAATCCACGAAGGATTTCCAACTAGGAAACCAACTTTTCACAAAGATGCATCCAGGACCAAAGGGATCTTCAAATATACTCTCGGGTAGACAATGAACCCTCTCTAAAAAAATTTCTTTCCAGCGCCTATTCCGAAAGGACACTACACTGTGGCGTCGGGTTATCGGTGGTTGCTGGCTCAAAGGGTTGAGGGGGTGGAAGTTCCTTGGTGGAAAAAGGTGTGGAATAAGTTTTCTTGGCCAAAATGCAACTGCTTTGCCTGGATTCTGACTTGGAACAGGTGTTTGACCTGGGACAATATTCAGAAGCGTGGGTTTCAAGGCCCTTCGAAGTGTGTGTTGTGCGGGAATGGGGTTGAGGATTCTTCACATTTGTTCTTCCGGTGTCCTTTTACCCTGCAGATTTGGCATTCTTGGTGGGGTGTTTGGAATAGCCCCTGTGTTCATGCTTCCTCCTTAATGGAGTTTTGGACTAGCCTGGGTAGACCTCCCTCGATGGCCTCTTTTTTGCAGGATGCATGGCAGGCTGGGCCTATTTTTTTGTTGTGGCAAATTTGGCTAGAACGAAATAGGAGGATTTTCAAAGGGGAATTGTTACAGGTTCAACAGGTGTGGTTTAGAGTTCTTGGGATGGTTCAGGAGACCATTCAAGCTAAGGGTGTCGGGGAGTTGCCGCTTGAGAAGAAAGATGCGGAGCTGGTGGCTCGGCTGGGTATCCAGGGGTTTACCCCTTCTGCTTCGCGGGGCCAGAAAGGTAGGAGAGTGGGGCTGCAAGTCCAATGGCAAGGGTATTGGAAGCCTCCCCCTGAGGGAATTTTGAAGGTTAATACAGATGGTTCTTCCAAAGGAAACCCTGGTCCTGCTGGAGTTGGTGGGGTTGGTAGGGATTCTTCTGGTTCGATGGTTTTTCTTTTTTCCATACATAAGGGGACTCAAACTATCAACCTTATGGAAGGTTGGGCGATTCTTCATGCCTTGGAGAGGGCCTTTAAGCTGGGATGGCGTAGGGTCATTTGTGAATCTGATTCACAGGTTCTTGTTAATTTACTCAATAAAGGAAGGATGCAGGATGTGAACTGGCAGTTGGCGGTGTTGGTGCAACAAATTTTGCAGATTGGTAATCTTATGGAGAGGGTGTCTTTTGTCCATATTCCACATGAATGGAATAGGACGGCTGATTGTCTGGCCAAGTGGGCTGCAGAGCACCAGGGGGATTGGAAGATTGAGGAATGGGCTGAGCTTCCTCAAGAGCTTAGGCAGGATTTGGAGAGGGTTCTCGCGGAGGACAAAAGGGGCATTGACTGATTTGGTCTTGGGACCTGTTGTGTATCTTGTTCTTTTTGGGCTTCTGCCTTTGACTTGTGTGTAATGCTGGTTTCTATTATTCAATAAATTTTTGCCTTTAAAAAATACGGTGGAAATAGATCTGATAACCTAAATTCTTAGCTCTAAATGTTCATTTTTAAAGTCATTATAGGTTAAATGTAAATTGTGCATACATCATGCTATACATGAACTTAAGAATTCCATATAATCTAATACACATGAATTTGAATGTGCATGCGAAAATTATTGAACTAGATGATGAGCTATACTTATGTCCAGATGAATGTAAATGAAATCAATTCTATTCGAGTGAACTTAAGAATTCCATATAATCTAATACACATGAACTTGATTGTGCATGCAAAGAAAGTGATCTAGATGATGAGCTATAAGTGGAGATGAATGTAAATGAAATTAAATTTCTATTCTTGAACTTAAGAATTCCATGGAACATTTATGCAATTGGAAATTGATATTTAAATCTCAAGTTATGCACATAATATAAGTATCTAGATCTTCCCATATGAAAATTCTATATATTAAAAATTGATCAATCCATATATAATTACCAAATATCCCATTACATGTGGTCTCAAGCTATACATGGTAAACAACTATTGATGCCAAAATATAACTATCTCAAGCACCCCAAACACCATCACTATGATTCACTACAATTAATATTCCAATGCACCAAGGTGAACAAGAAAGACCAATCCAAGAGAACCCATACAATCTAACATTCAAAAAATGATACATGTAAGTTATGTCTACCAAAGGTTATAGAAAATCATGGTTTCTACTCTAAATGAAAGAAAATAAATTTTATGTAATGCCTATAGATCTTGGATAATATATACTCGATGATTATGACAAGGTGGATGATTAGAAGAATAAATTATGAGAATGAATATGGAGGATGGGATTAGGATTGGGATCAATTTTCAAGACCTCAAAATTATTTTATTTGATTAAGGTTGATTCTCTATACTTGTAACCTAATAGGCTAATGTTCCTAAGCAAGAGTTGATTATACTTGATAACTATACTTAAGATAGGCCAATGTTCGTAAGCAAGTTTGGATTAAAGATGAAATCAAATTAAGGTCTTGATTTTTTATTAGGAGATTAGATTTGAAATGGATGATAGTGGTGATCGTGGATTAAGGATAAGGTCCCTAGATGAAAGCTTTGGGTGATGAGGAAAGGATCTAATATGATGTATGAACAAGATTGAGACCTTAACCGAATTTTGGACATAAAATATTATAGTAGAAACACAAGAAAACACTTGCACAAAGTGTCATTCTCTAGAACATTGTAGTAGTATTTTTTGAGAAATGGAGAAATGTAACATGTTAGAAAAGCAGGAGAGGGTATGTCAAGATAAAACATCACCTTTAAGGTAGTCTCTCGGACAACTCAGGAATCCTCATCTTTACATATTGGATTTTTAGTGAGGCAAGAATGATCAAATTTATATATAGAAGAAAAGGTCTCTAAGGAACAAGGAATGGCAATTTCCGGTGTAAACAGGGATTCTTCATGTTTCCAGTTTTCTCTAACACAAAAAATAATTTCTTCTCTTGAAAAAGAGCATGGGACTGATGCTACATTTGTATAATCCAAATCTTCCACAAATTTCACAACAACATATGGATGATATTATCAAAAAATTGATGTTTGAGGAAGGAATTCTATCCTCTAACAAAACTTCATCCATTGTTGTAGAAGAAGAAAGCCAAAATGTAGTATCAAAGTGTCTAATTCCTATAAAATATGATCCAGAGTTGGAAAATTTAGCTCAAGAGCTACTTTTTTGGTTGGTTCAAACCCATTTGATAAGTTAACAAATGAAATAAAAAAGGGGGATGAAGTTTTGTAGTTAAGAGCAGGGCCATGACTAAAATTTTATGGGCATAATGCATTGCAAATTGGGGAAAAGATAGATGAGTTGGAGCATGAACCAAATTTTATAGTACGTAAGGTTGATTATGTTAGAACCATGGGGAGAAGAGGGAGAAATCCCAAGGTGGTAGAGTTGAAGGAAGAGCCTTTGGTATTGGATCAAGATCCCATAGTTGTCACCGTGGTGGCAAGGTTAAACAATTAGGATGATCCATTGGTAGAGTTTGATTATTCAAAAACTTTGTCTCTATCACATTCTCTGGCAAGCCAACAATTATTAAAGAAATCTCTTGGTAAGAGAAGCAAAAATTCCAATACAAAGAAATTGAAGGAAGAGATAGAAACATGAATTGAAAAAACTCTCAATGGAAATATTGTTATGTTTGTGACCAAGTGCTCAAGGAGAGCATGTTTCTCTCCTTGAGTGCAATGAAGATAATTTCATGGAATGTCAAGGGAATTAATGCCTCTAACAAATGATCTTGAATCAAGCATCAGTTAGATGTTTGTGGAGCAAACATAGTTTTTCTTCAGGAGACAAAAAATTCAGAAACCATGTAAGAAGAAACAATTCAAAAATAGAAAAATTGGAATTCAATACATTACCAACCCAAGGTGCCTTTGGGGGTCTAGTAGTTTTATGGAACTCTAAGATCATTAAGGTAGTTTCAATAAAACATGACAAGAATTGGTAGTTATTGGACCAATTTTATGTGAAGTTAGGCTACCCAGGGCTTTGCTCCATGAATATCATCCAATTAGTTGTGCATAAATTTTTAAAGTTACCATTTTACAATGATATATTTACTGTGCATCATAATCTCTTTGATCTTATGTATTAGGTGATCCCACAATACTGGTTTACAATTTCTGGGAGATCCTGATTTTTGTTGAAATCACATATTTTTAGAAAATATAATGATTTAAGACTTGAAAAATCCCATTTAGAGGATTCCAATTGAAAAGGGTTTTATTGAACCACCTTAGATCAAACCCCCTTGGATAGAACCCCGCTAGTTTCAAACCATACCTATAACAGAGTCTCCTTTACACCCATCAAAATGCTGATAAAAAACCACTTTTGATTTACCTTTTGGGGGATCAAATGAATTCATTTAAACTTATTTATTTTTAATTATGTATTCCTTATTATAAGCTTCCCAAAAATTACAATTTTAAATAAATTTAATTTAATTATTATATTTATTTTTTATTTCTTGTGAATGTAGGTTTTTCACCAAAAATCAAGCTCTTTGTTTTGCACCTGTGCAAAAATAGCAGATTATCAATTTTTTCTTTGCAAAATATCAGTGCACTAGATATTAAAGTTCTTGATCCAACAAAAAAAAAAAAATTGAATTTTGATACATACAAAAAAATTTATGTTGTATACCATCTGCCTATGTCTGAATTGTAATTGGTTTCAGTTCAAAGATTGATTAAGGAAAAAATATTCAATAAAACACTATGAAACCAAATTAAAGTGCTAGATATCATAGTTATAAATCTAAATTCAAAAAAAAAAGAATTTTATTCTTGATGGAAAAAAAGTTATGTTGTATACGGTGAGCATCACTCCTTAAAAATGGTGTTTTGTAAAAAAAACTAGTTTTTGAAGGAGATGGAAAAAGAAGTGCAATTTGATTCCAAAAATTTTGAAAAAAATATATTTAGAATCTAAAAAAAAATGTCACAAATCACTAGTTTGCATCATCTTCAAATTCCTCATGGTTTAGCGATTATAGGTGCCTGAAAGTGAAGATTTAGTTAGAAAAAATCAGTTTAGTGTCCAGTTTGGCCAAAAATTGTAAACTAGTATTGTGGGATCACCCTATTCATGTGGGAATTTCTCATTGGACTTCTTTTGGCCTGAATTTATGGAATCTATTAGGCCTTTTGAGGACTTCTTTTACAAATCCTATCAAAATTTTAAGGCAAAGCACATAGCAGAGTTATCCCTTAATAATATACCTTGACCCACGATTGAGCCTCCTATCCTTGATGAAATTATGATTGAAATAAAAAATATTAAAAGTAACCAAGACCAAACCATGGAAAATACTCCACCTATTTCCTATAAGAGTCCATGAGATAATCAATAAGTTTGATTGTGCCTCCTAAAATTAAACAAGTTTATAAAGCTAAAGAAAAAGTGGTTGAACAACCTCCCATGGTTCCTTTCATTCCTCCCTTAAGGGAATAAAAGAAATGTATTGTTGATAAAACCACTCCTATATGCAATCACAACTTGAAAACCAAATGAAAAGAACTAGAAATGCTAGAGAGCATAGGTGTAGACATCATGTTATTGCTCATTTTTCACAACCAAAAGAAAAGAACAACATAGAAAATCACAATCCAAGCTTACCTCAAGCAATGCATGATTATTCTCCACCTTCACTAAAATAAGAAAATTCTATATCTCAAACACATCAAGAACAAACATCTTCTATTGATATTATATGATTTAGCAAAAAATGTCAATCTATGGTTTAGGACATGAAACAACAAGTTTTCTCCAAATATCATTCAAGGAAACCCTAAATATATCAATCCAAGTATGCAAAGGTGAAAGAGATCTATAATAGGGATATCTTAGGGTGTGATTAAAGATGATAAGATGGTTCACCACCAAGCTAGGGCTTAGAAAGAAAATAAATGAATGTAACATGTAATGTACTATGCAAAACCTAACTAAATGACCTAGGAAAAGACACTGAAATGCAGAATAACAAACTAAGAATGAGCAGAGATGCACCTAGAAGAAGGATGATGTCAAAACAAGCTCCAAAACCCTAAAAACCTATTGTTTGATACCCACTAGGACTCATATTCCAATCTAGGTGATTTAGTCCTAGACTAGGGTTTCTGTGCTGAAATTGGAATCTCACAGTAGTTGATCTAAATTCACCGAAATCTAGAAAATGTGTTATACTGGAAATCATACGCCACAAGTGGCATATCAGTCCCACTCTAATTTTTTAGAGGGTTAAGACCTTAATCTGCTCTACTATTTATGTTCTTCCTTTCACACTTTTCTTACAGGTCTGAAACCCTAATTTACAACTTGTTGGTGACTTTCTGTGAAGATATTAACCTTGTAACAAGTTGACAACTTTCTTCAATCTTGCAGCTTAGTCTTCAAAGGATCTTCAAGCCTCAAAGCACCTATATCTGCACTCACACATGAAGAGAGAAGGAAAAACTTGTTGATTGTTAGGAAATGGGGGTTTTCCTTGGTCAAAACTTGTTTACGTAATTAAATGATGCAACAATGAAATATGAATATGAAACATGAAATATGGAGCATGAAATATGATACCTTCAATGATGTGAAATGTAAATCAAAAATCTAACATGAAGTGGCAATGTGGAATGTAGATATTGATCTTGAATATGGATATGAAACAATGCTTGCAAATGGATCTTCAACGCTACATCACAACAAGCTTGATTCCTTCTAATCTTTGATATGATGATGGATCTTGATTTTCTGCAATAAATGATGAATGTTTTTTTCCCTTCAATGCCCCAAAAATTCTCTTATAAACTCTCTTGATGGTCTTGTGAAGTCTTGGAGTGCTTAACTCTTGATAGCTTATGTTCATATCATGAAGGCTTAGGTAAATAATGATTTGATACATTTTGTTTGTAGGAAATCCGCCCAACTTTCCATTTATTAGATCTCAAAGGCCAACATTCATTAAATTAAACTTAAAACCTTGATTTCTAGTTCAAAACCCTAAAAAGGGTCCAAATGGGACTCATACACCACTTGTGGTGTATAGATCATATCTGGATGGGGCTATATTCCCAAGGTGGCATATGGGTCCAACCAATATTTTTTAGGTGGAGGAAATGTCAGGGAGTTAAGAAATTAAATGTATTTGATGTCTATGTCGAGATTTCAGTTAAAATAAGCCTTGGGATGTATAATATAGGGTATTAGGGGCCTATTAATAATGATATGGTCATAAATGTAAGAGGACCCAAAAATCAATGTGAAGGTGTAAATAAATACACTTTACAACATTAAATTAAGGAAAAATTCGGTCAATTTAGCTTAAAAGGGCCCAAAACCTAATGTGAATGTGTAAAACACATTACAACACTAGATCAAGGCAAAATTAGGTCCATTTTAATGTGTCATTTCCAAATTAAGTGTGAAAATTTAAACAACATTTTTGTACACTACATTTAGCCCCCACTTTAGTGAGAGGAGGGACTTGCTTCAAACTCACATAAAAGTAGTCATTCAAGAGGTATCTGAGCATACCAATGTGGATGGTCTAAGATAGCAAAGATCAAAGGAAGTGCTCAAGCCCCCAAGATCCAATATCTTATTTCAAACCAACATAAGCACAAAAGGACACACACAAGGTGTATGATATACAACAAAACAAGATACAAAAACATATAATGTCAAAAAGAAAGAAAAAACTAAAATAAAAAATGGGGTGGATCAAGCTTCTAACATTTGTCCCACATATTGTGGATTAGATCTAGGTTGTTTGTCCACAAAAAAATTCTCACTCCGAGGCAACAAAACTTCAGGTTATCCACTAGGTGAGTATCCAAAAAGGGTGGCTTAGTGAGAAAGTCATGCCTCTATATTGGCTTCTCACCGTATAATGAGAAAGGAATTCCAATGTTTAGGCTTCTCATCATATCCTAACCATACCAAAGCTATACCTCCTAATAAATTTGACAAGGCACCACAAAATAGTGAACTTCAAGCTCCATGAGGCAAGAAAAACTTTGTATGCTTGAAACTCATAAAAAAACAAAATGGCACCACAAGTAAGCAAAGTGTGTTATGCAAGGCGGCCATGTAACAATTGTTGTAGATGTGAAATATTATAAGGTATGTTCAAAGTGATTTTTCTTGGATCATGTAAGGTCTCTTGTTAGGGAACATCGTGCCTAATGTCTCCAAGAGAGGATAAGTCAAAGAAAAATCATGCTCTAGAAGGAAATAAAACCCAATGACACTACCAAGAAAATGACACATAATAAGAAAATTGCATAGTGAAACATGATTGTCAATGTATACCCCCTCTTTAAAGTAGTTGTTAATCCCATTGTTGTGATAAATTGTATTAAAGTAAAAGAAGACATGAGAGCTTATTCAAAAATCCCTATACCAAGTCATATGTTTCCAATAAACTACATCATGAAAAGCAAAGGGGTTGCCCCCAAAATGTGTAACTTAGTACGTCACATGTGAGCCAACTTAAAGAATGTCATCCAAATCCCAACCTTTCTTTTACATGTACATGAAAGGCAGTCAACTATCCAAAAGATAAAATGACAAGTGACATACAAGGACAAGGATATCTAACCTCTTGCCCCAACTTATTGCAGGACAAGGATGAGCCAAGGTGATTGATGAGAAACATGATAGAGTGAAAATCAGTATCAATTAGAGGAATTAGGTGCCCCAACATAAGAAAGAGCACCACACTCCTTAAGATGTTGAATTTTTATACTGAAAGTTTTACACTCATTAGTAGAATGACCATGAACTCTATGATATGCACAAAAGTAATTTTTTGTAGTGAAATTTATTTCATGTTCTTGGAGGAAGAGATATCAAAAAATATTGGAGGAGTCTCAAAAATATATCCTCTTGATCAATTGTAGAGTATGTTCCTTTATTTTCACAAGATGGCATACACACACTAAATGATAAGGCCTTAGATAAAAATGGAGATAAAGGTGGTAAACCTAGATATTTCTTGAAAGAGTATGATATATCAGTTTTCTTCGTGCATTCATTTATCCATGTTTAGGAGGGATTTTTTCATCAAGACCATAACAATCTTTCAATTTAGATGAAGGGGGTTTATACTTCTAAGAAGGATTGGCTTCTTCTTGAGAATACAAATCCTTTTTAGTTTTCTTAAATTTATGCATCATCCTCTCATGAGGGGTGGGATTTAAATAGCCCCCATCACCACCATGGGGTGATGTTGTTGATGTAGAACCAAGTTGAGAAAATGAAACACAAGGCTGTTTTGGTTTAGATTGTGAGATTTTGTACTCTCCCATAAAGGAGGGTGTAAAATCTAATGAACCACAATCATCACTAGAACTTGTTTCTACAAATGTTCATCATTTGTATATGAATCTTTGGACTTTGAGGGTGAGATTTTGGATTCCTTATTTAAATGAGGCATAAAATATGATGATCCCCAATTATCACTAAAGAGTTTCATTGTAGGCGAAAAAGAATTAGGATTAGCATCAACTTGTATAGGTTCAAATTTTGATTTTGGAATGAAAGTATTAGGGGAGTTGGGAGTGTTGTGATTATATGATTTATAGCATCTTTCATCTTCTTCAACCGTGTATATCTTGTTTTTGTATTCAAATTTCATTTGACAGTGAAGAGTAGATGGGACTCCTTTCATAGAATGAATCCATGGTCTCCCTAGGAGAGATTGTATGAAAGTTATCGTAGCATGATATGGATAGGGGTAGGAAACACTACAAGTCTGACCTTAATAGGTAATGTGATCTTTCCTAATGGTTTCCTATTAACATTATCAAAGCCATATATATTAGCATTATTAAGTTGAAGAAGCCTCTTGTCCATGCCAATTATTTTTGGGAGGTAAATTCTACAAACATTAAGACCTACTCCATTGTCTATGAGAGTATGCCTAACTACAGGGTGTTGTCATAATAGTGGTTTACAATTCCCGAGAGGAACGAATTTTAGCTGAAATCACATATTTTTAGAAAATATAATGATTTAAGCCTTAAAAAGTTCCATTTTAAGGATTCCAATTGAAAAGGGTTTGATCAAATCACCTTAGATCAAACCCCCTTGGATAGAACCTTGCTAGTTTTAAACCATACCTATAAATGCGTCTCCTTTACACCTATAAAAATGCTGATAAAAAATCACTTTTGATTTAGATTTTGGGGGATCAAATGAATTCATTTAAAATTTATTTCAAATGATTATGGTATTCCTTAGAACAAGCTATCCAATGAATATAATTTTAATATGTTTTGATTTTATTATGTATTTGTTTTTTAAGTTTAATTAAACATAAGTTTTTCATCGAAAATGGATTTATTTGTTCTTCACATGTGGAGAAATACAAGATTATCAAATTTTTTTTTTGAAAAATATGAGTGCACCAGATATTGAAGTCCTTGATCCAACAAAAAAAATAATTTTTTTTTTTGACATATACAAAAAAAGTTACGCGTTATACAGTCACGTTGTGTTTGAATTGTAATTCGTTTGACTTTGAAACTTGATTAAGGAAAAATATTCAATAAAAACTATCTAACCAAGTGGAAGCACTAGATATCAAGAGTTACAAATTTAAATTTGAAAAATTAGAATTTTATCCTTCATGGAAAAAGTTATGCATTATACGATTGTCGTCACTTTTTAAAATGTTGTTTCTGAAAAAAAATATATTTTCGTGGGAGATGGAAAGAAGTACAATTTGATTCCAAAAATTTTGAAATTTTTTTAGAATCTACAAAGAAAATTTGATGAGACTCTAGTTTGCACCATCTTCAAATTCCTCACAGTTTAGCCGCTATAGGTGCCCGAATGTGAAGATTTAGTTTAAAATAATAATTTCAGTGTCCAGTTTGGCCAAAAATTGTAAACCACTATTATGGGATCACCCTACAGTTTCATTAATGATCACCATTATCATCAAAGCTTCATTCTTTTTTTGCATCTCAAGTGAGGGTAATTCATGTTTAGGGAATGTAATTTTTGACTATGTGACTTGCATCTGATCAAAGGATGATGTTACATCATTCAATTTCATAGAATATTGGATCTCCTCTTGTGTCATTTGCAATATTTCTCAGAATAACCAATTGCGTGTAGGTGATATTTGAATAAGACTCCATTAGGATATATTAGTGAGAGTATTTTTAAGGTCTTCAACTATATTATGTATAGGTGAAGGAGGAGAACTAGGAAAAATATATTGAGGAAATGGTAATGAAGCGAGAGTGGTTTTTGGTTGCCTACATGTTTGAGCAACTGTATTATAACTCAATCATTGTGAAACATTGTTACTATTAGATTGAATTATAGATTTCAAAAAGTCTCATATTTTATTTCTATGTGGTTTGATGATGAAAGGTGACTTAGGATACGCGCTAATAAAAGGAGATTCAATTTGCGTCATCATAACCTCAAAAATTTATCCCTATTTTTATGATCTCTTAGTGAAGAGGAGTCTAAAATTTCACTTCATCATCTTCATCTAAGAAATCCTCATTACTAGTGTTTGAAAGACATGTGTCAATGTTCACATTTTCTTGCACCATGATATCCTCTCTAGGAGGAGATATTTTAGGATAACTACAAACTAGATATTCATGACATTCAAATGTTAGGTCTTCTAAAATGACTTCATTGTAATTAAGGGACTTACCAATGGTTGGATTTTATTTTTTATCAATGGTATCATTCTCTTGTTTAATAATGTTTTCCCTAGGGGAAGAGAGGCAACTAATATTCTCATGAATTTCATCAATTTTATTTTCTAACATCAAATTATCTTCTTCACAACAAGGAGAGATACTAGGAGAAAAATAAATGTGATTGTCATGACTTTCCATAATTTCTTTCCTTTTTCCCATAATGTCTTCCAAAATAGGATAGGTAGGGGAAGAAACATAAAGAGGGTTGTCATAGATCTTAAAGGTTTGATTATCTAACACCAAAATATCTTCATAATTTATAACATTATCCCAAGAGGGGAAGATGAATGTAGGATAGTTGAAGTGTTATGTAGGTAGCTTTGAATGGTTTCTTGTTGTGTCATTTCATCATTATGATTACCTATGGTTGTATCCTCTTGTTCAGTAATGTTTTTCCTAATAGGAGACATAAGAGAAGAAAAACAACTAGGGTTCTCAAAACTCTCATCCATTAGTTCTTATAACACCAAAATATCTTCTTCACAACTAGGAGAGATATTAGGAGAAGAATGTATATGATTGTTATGATTACCCAAGGTTGTATTCTCTTTCACTAGACTAACCTCACTCATAAAAGGGATACTAGGAAAGGGATCAATGACCAACAAAAAGAGAGGGGAGAGAAATTCATATTCATATGAACTTAAGAAAAGTTTCTTACAACACTCAACAAGATCTGAAAATAAAACATGAAGTATGATAAATATATATATTTTTACTATGAAAACATGATGTAATGATTGTCCTAAAAAATTGAAATGCAACAATGATATGCAAAAGGATAATGCAATTTTTAAACTTTGAAAATGATAATTAACTACATGACATGTTGTAAATGCAAATTTGAAATTAAAAAATGCATGAAATAAACCAAATTAAGCTAGATCTAATGAAATGCATGTAACAAAAACTCAACCAACTGAAACATATAACTAATGAAAACAAATAAAAGTGTAGAGACAAGGTTTTAATGCTATAAAATGCAATTTTAGGGCTGATCTAGGACTAATTCGCCCAGATCCTGGGCATATGGATCCTACTAAGGGGTTTTGGAGGGTTCAAATGCACAATACATAAATCCCATAGAGTACTAAAAATAACTTGTACTGGGACTAAATCACCCAGAGGGGCATATGAGTCCCAGAATATTGTTTTTGCAATAATTTTAGAAATTTTGAGTGAATGTTAGGTTTTCTAACTTGTATGATGTCTAGACTATTTGCAATTGTAGAAATTTAATGATCTAAGATGCAAAAATGCAACCTATATGCACTTTCACTAATGCAAAATTTTGAAACACTAGATGCAAATTAACTAATGCAAGACCTAATGGAAATTAAATGCAAGATAGATCTATGATTGTGATGCACTCCAAATCAGAAATGAGGTTTTCTAAATACAGGTTCACCAAAATTATCTAGTGAAAAATGTCACTCTTGGTGTAGAACATAGAACTACAAGTTTTCTCCAAATATCATTGAAGGAAACCCTAGAGATCTCAATCCAATGATGTAGAGGGGAAAAAGATCTACAATAAAAATGTCCTAGAGTGTGATTAAAGATCATAAGATGTTTCACAACCAAGTTAGAGCTTGGAAAGATAAGAAATGAATGTAACATGCAAAGTACTGTGCAAAACCTAAGTAAATGGCCTAGGAAATGAAATTGAAATGCAAAATAACAAACTAAGAATTAGCAAAGGTGTACTTGGAAGAAGGATGATGCCAAAAAAACTCCAAAATCCTGAAAACATGTTGTTTGATTCCCACTGGGACTCATATTCCAGTTTGGGCGATTTAGTCCTAGATTAGGTTTTTTGTGCTAAAATTTGAATCTCACATTGGTTGATCTAAATTTACTAAAATCTGGAAAATGTTTTATACTGGGACTCATACACCACAAGTGGCATATTAGTCCCACTCTACTTTTTCATAGGGTTAAGACCTGAATCTGCTCTCCTATCTCTACTCTTCCTTCCAAACTTTGTTTTCGGGTCTAAAACCCTAATTTGCAACCTATGGGTGACTTTCTATGAAGATATTGACCTAGTAACAACTTTACAGCTTTATTCAATCTTGTAACTTAGTATTCAAAGGATCTTCAAGCCTCAAAGCACCTAGATCTGCAATCACACTTGTAGAGAGAAGGAAAAACATGTTGATTGTTAGGAAATGGGGGTTTTCCTTGGTCAAACCATGTTTAGGTAATTAAACCATGTTCATCACCTCAGAAGACACTTAACCTACTGGGGGAAGCCAATGGAGCTTATAAGTGATCTAGGCCTACCACCCCTCCATGGCCCATCTCTTCCTTGATCCAGGCGGACTTGAGTGGGACCCCCACCCCTCCATGGCCCACCCCTACCTTTGGACTGGGCAGATCTTAAGTGGAACTTCCATTCCTTCATGGCCCATCTTTTCCTTGAGGTTGCGTAGATCTTAAGTGGGGTTTATAGGCACCACTTTTCTGAGGCCCTTTCTCCCAAGAAGGTTTACAAACACATAAAATCTTTAAGTAGTCAAATACATTTGCATTTCTCATTAGTTCTTTAAGCCAATATCAATTTTTTTCCTAGAACAATTACATTCATAACCATACTATAGAAATCATTGCACTAATAATCAGATAAGCAACATCTAGTTTGTGTACTCAATTCTGAATTAATGGAGAAACAATCATATATCTATATATTGTTAGCCCTATAGAAATTTCTTTCTATTGATATGTAAATAGCACACATGAACATGTATTTGCTAAAAAGACAATGAAATGATAAATACATAACTCAGAATTATCCATATCAGAATTACAACAATCTTAATTATTTGATTCTTCGCCCCATGTTTTCTATAAATGGGGCTTGCAAACTAAAGTTTAGACTTATCGGCTTGAGACATTCAAGGGTTAGTCATAGCCTAGAAAGCAGTCAGATCCGGACATAAAGATAGGCCATTGTACATATTAAATAGATCATAAAATATAGTTACTAATGTATAGCATATTCAGACATCTATCGTTGAGCGATTATATAGTTCTAATATTTGGAAATGCTAGATTAGTAACTGTTAACTTGTGAATGACTTCACCCAATTTGTTGCATCTCTCCACATCCTCTAATTTCTTACTTGTCTTCCTCTTTTTGTCACAATGACACCATGATCAGCCTTGGCTTCCTTAATTTCTATGCTTTTAGAAGATCGTGATCTTCTATCAAGTCACATCCTTGTGAATGGAGGCACCTCTTGGGCCTTCATGTGGGTGACTAAAGGGTGCCTCTTTAGTTTCTTAATGTGAATGGTTAATGTAATATTTGATTGATTAATGCTAAATAATATGTGTTAAATGTATCTCTTGTAAATAAAAATATATAAGATGAAATGTATTTATGTATTATTTATTATTTCTCTTTTAATTGATTATTTCTTAATCGTTACTTTGGGGGATATGACAATCCTCCCCCCTCAAATTTATTTCCCTCAAGAAACTTAAGGTTTGGGTGGTTGAATATTTCATCATTCTCCCATGTAGCATCTTCTTCTGGTAAGCCTTTCCATTTTATCAAGAATTTTGGGATACTTTTATTTCTTAGTCGCTTGTCCCTCATATCGAGGTCTACTTCTGGTTCGAGGATTAGTTTTCCCTCATCATCAAGTGGGGGTAGCTCTACAAAGGGGGTCACTTTTTGACCCAACACTTTCTTCAACCTTGATACGTGAAATACATTATGAATGCAGTTGTCTTTGGTTAACTCCAATTCATAGGCTACCTCACCAATCTTTCTTGAAATCTTGTAAAGCCCATAAAACTGGGGTCTAAGTTTTTTTCTTCATTTGATTTGATGGATGATTGTTTATATGGTTGTAACTATAGGAATACTAGATCTCCAACTTCGAAGGTTCTTTTTGTACAATTCCTATCAACATACATCTTTTTCTGATTCTGTGCTTGGTGAAAATTGTCCTTAAGGGTGTTCATGATGTCTATACTCTATTGCACAAAGTCCTTGGCCTTGGGTTCTTGGATTTCTTATTTGATAAAACTTTCAAAGGTGGTGGATTCATATCCGTATAGTGCTTTGAATGGAATAATTTTGATGTACATGTGGTGTGTAGTATTGTAACAATACTCTCCTAGCTGCAACCACTTTGTCCATGCACTCTGTTGGCCTGTGACATAGTTCCTCAAATATCCTTCTATCTATTTGTTGATGATTTTAGTTTTTCCATCTATTTGGGGGCGATAACTAGTACTCAATGTAAGGTTAGTCTCAGACAACCAGAAGAGCTCTTACTAGAATTGGCTCAGGAATCAGCTGTCCCGATCATTGACTATATTCCTTCGAAGACCATGGAGTCTAAATACATTAGGGGAAATTTACATAAAAAATGGGCCTCCTAAGGAACTCTAAAAAAGAAAAAATATCTCAAATAATACAAATTATTTAAATATAAAAAATATAAATTACCTAACTACATGAGTTAAGTGGGGACACATGTTTCTATTATAATTCCTTAAAAAACTGAAGTCCATGATTTTTTAAAAGTGGTAACATATATTTCTATTATAATTTATTAAAAAACTCAAGTTCACTTTCTTCATTATTTATTTTTTATTTAAAAACTCTTAAACTCGAGTTTGGTAACTCATATTTCTATTATAATTTATTTAAAAAGTAAAGTTGACTTTCTTTTCTTGATTATTTGTTTTTATTTAAAAAGTGGCAAAGTAAGTAACTTTAGATATTTTATTTTTTACTTAGTATTTTATTTTTTATCTATATATATATATATATATATATATATATGATTTTATAGATTTTGATTTATTATGTTATGTATGTTTATTTAAATAAACACATTTATAAATTTCATAATTGTATATTTATATTTAAAAAAGTATGCTGAGGGACATCTTTTTTTCCATAAAATCATGAAACTATGGAAAAAATAATTGGAAAAATTAAAAATTAAAAACCAAAAAAAATTGCAAAGGAAAGAAAATGAGTTAAATTAACCATCATGAGTTAATTCATAAGATTTTAGAAAGTTTTATTTTATAAAATAAATAATTTTATTTTTATTTTGGATGATCTCACCGTACGGGTTGAGGTAATCTTTTAGTTGATTTTTGACAACTTAAAAAGCTAATGATTTCATCCTTAGGAGGCCCATTCTTTATGTAAATTTCCCCTAATGTTTGTTTGAAGAAAAAAAATTTCATTTGGGGTGCCCTATATTCTATGGATATGGCAAAGAAATGGGAATTCTTGTTGATTTGATCAACAACCATGTATATGCAATCTTTCCCTTGAGTCTTGGGTAATTCGATAATAAAGTCCATGGAGATACTTTCCCACTTTTGATTGGGAATTGGAAAGGGTTGTAGAAGGCCAACAGGATGGCTTTGTTCAACTTTATTCTTTTGACAGGTCATACATTCTTGTACATGTTTTAACACATCCCTTTTGAGGCCTTTCCATGAATATCTCTCCCTTACCCGTTTGTATGTCTTATAATATCCTTGGTGTCCTGCTAATGGGTTATCTTCCAAGTATTGGTGGAACTTTGCTAAGCCATGCATTATAGCTAGCATTTCTTTATCATAGATGGGATAATGTCTCTCTATTTTGGTAAGCTTACGAATTTTGAATGCTATACAAGGAAAACTTTAAGAAACCGCCCCTCGGTGAAGGTGTAAAATCCTAGCGAATCTTGTATACATCTCAATAAAAATATTAATTTTAGTGGCAATTTTTTTCATTTTTTAGAAAAAAAAAAATCTCAATTGGCAAATCTTTTCTAATCGCTAGAATTCTGTGGAAAATCCTGGAGAATTGCAATTTATTTTAAACTAATAAAATATTTTCAATTCGATTATAATCTGTTTTCAAACATAGAAAATATTTCCATTGACGAATTAAACTTGTTTTCAAAACAGAATTTATTTTTTTGTTGGTGATTAAAACTTTTTTTAAACCAAAAAAATATTTTCTTAGGCGAATTAAACCTATTTTAAAATGCATAAGAAAAAACATTAGTGAATTAGCATAATTTCAAACTAATAAAAAATATTTAGTGGCAAAATGTCAACACAAATAAATATAGCCATGACCGTTCAATGAATTTTTTATGGACGACTGTAGTTGCATTCCAGAAGTGTAATGCCCCATCTTATAACCTAAGGAATGTTGCAATTGTGTATAAAAGTGAAATATTTTTTTTTTAAAGTATTAATATTAACTTAATTAGTTGCATACATTCACTAAGTTACGCGACGTTACACTACTTGAGTTTCCATAGACGACTTTAGTATTTAGCATTGCACATATATAATTAATTAATCATAAACTTAAAAGTAAACATTGCATATCATTTGAATTCCATTCAAGATAGTATTAAGTACATATATGATTCTTACATTGCATTTAAAATAATATTACAATACTCATTCATCTGATGAGGTAGATCAATAATAGTTACAATTACATTTTACAAATGTTCACCTCTTAACAATTGAGGGATGTTTCAAATACAAGATTTACAATAATGCAATAAAGAATGAACATCTATATCCAAGTGCGAGCTCTCCATCCGTGAAGCTCTTGTTGCCATGATCATGAACTGGGGACCCAACGGAGTAAGGTGCACGTTCCACCCAACCATGTGGTACCCGTAGGTCCACCCCCCATGCTAGGAGATAGTAATATGGTTACCTAGACATAACCTATTCACCCTAGACACAAGTACATAACTAACTGATGGTTACATTGCTTCCAGATTTAAGACAATCGAATATACTAAGAACACAAGGTTACCTGTTATTTTAGGTGGAGTGTCATCACAACATTGCAAAGGTTACCCTAGTGTTTCTTCCTAGGTTCCGGCCCCCAACTTGGGTTACCCTGGTAACCTCTTACGAAACCCGGCCCCATTTGCAAACTATTGCGGAATCGAATATCTTTTAAGGTAACAAGATATCGATTTGCCATTCCAGGCCTTCTCAACTTATACTCAAGACTGTACTAGCTCAAGAGTCTATAAGTGAGGCATAATCATCTTGTTAAAGATTTTAATTCTAACTACTATGTTGTTTAATTATCACTGACTTACTAACTCTTTGTAAGTTACCCTAACACCACTTTGTGTGCCAGCCCTCACACAGAGCCACTCCCCTAAACATAACAAAGAAATTCTAAGTTTTCTAACTAGGATAGAACAGGTACACAAAATTCAATCATATAATAACAAAAGACACACAACGGTCATTAAACCTTTATTCATAAATCCAGGTGTCAATACACCATACTATAACACATGCACTAGCCTAGTAACTGAAAAATATGAAATCATTAAGAAAATAACTTCTTCAAAGAAAACTATGTCTGGAAGACTTACTATCACAGTTATCCCAATCTTTTACAACTGACGTAATAGGGGTAAAAATAACTTCAAAAATCATTATAGACAAATAAACAATCTATCATTTGGATTTCCTAAATCCATTTATTACAATCACTCATCTTATGCAACTACTCGAAATAAATAAGATTCAATTGCAGTAATAAAGTAGAACTAATTATTTCATTCCAATTTCCACAATCATGCTTATTAATAAAATTCAACTCCCTATTACAATAAATCAATATAATATCCTCTTCTTATTCACTTAAATGTTATATTTCCTCAAAACCTATTTAATTATAAATTAACTTTAACCAATACTAAATTTCCAAAATCAACCAATAAAAATAATATATATATATATATTATATTATAAATAATATATAACATATATAACACATATTATATATAATAATTAGTATTTATTTTGATTAAATTGAAATTGAATTTATTCCATAATAATTTCTTTTGAAACAAAAGAAATGAAATTTTAATAAGCAAAAGAACACGGGCCACCAGGTAGCCTCCACAGTGGAGGGCACGTTTCCTGTGGGATAGCGTCTCCTCCACAGATCTGTGGAGGGCCCTGCCTCATGGCAGCCGCTCCCCACAGAGCTGTGGTGGGCGCTGCCTTACAGCGGCCGCACCCCACAGTGGGAGCGACGGGGTTGGGGTTAACCCTAGCCCTTCCCTGTCGTAATTAAAAACTAAAAATAATAAATCTAATATGAATTTAATTTCAGATTTTAACATGAAAATTATAATTCGATTTTACCCATTTTCGCCTATACGACGATTTCAAAAAAGCCTATATAAATAAAGTATTAAATACAGTTTTGCAATCCAATTTAAATATGAAAAATATATATATATATATACAAATTTCAACATGGTTTTCCTACAGGGAAATTGAAAAATTTCTTCAAGATTGTAATGGGGAAACTGAATATTTCAACAGTATACACAAATTTTTTCACTAATAAATTCTATTCTATTTCTTGAAGATTAGATTTCATTTTTCAAACAAATAATTTCCTTCTCAAATCTTAATACAAACTGTATTATGCAGGAAACTTTCAACAAAGAAATAACAAAGTCTGTAGATAAATTTTAACAAAGAAATAACTATTTTCTCTACGAATTATTTGCCGAGAACAACAAGAACTTAATAAAATAAAATTTCTTTTCACAGTCTTCTTTTTAATATCAAACAAATTATAAAATACAAGAGAAATACCTGCTTTTCCTTAGCTTCAGAAATATGTCTGGTGATGAGAGCCTCTGATGCCTGTAGCTTTCAAAACCTTTCCTGAATACCAATTCCCAAAATGCAAAACAGAGAATTTCCACAAATATACAATAATACCAAGGGATATCACAAAACACTTTTAAAGAAATTTTAACAGCAGACTATATTTTCATTTCCCATGAAGAAAAAAGATAAACTTTTGTGTTTCCCCAAATCCCAGATAACCTCTGAGAAATTCCTCAACCAAAAACAATAAATTTAACTGGCACACATGTCGAGAAGAAGAAAATATCTTCAACAACTTCTCGACAATCTTTCCTTTCAAGATTTGCATGCCTTTAATTTAATTTAAAATTCCAATTTTCAAGAATACAAAATTTATTTACAATTAAAAATGCCATTTCCAAAATAATAATTAATTTAAAATTAAATCTATTCACACACATTTAAACAATTTTTAATTTAATTAATTACTTTATTTAATTAAATGAATTTAATCTTAATGATCAAATTATTTAACCAAACAAACTAATTAATTAATTAAATAACATGTAAAACTTATTTCTTTAATATTTAAAAATTAATTTAAATAACAGTAAATTAGAGAATAATAAACTATCATTAAAATTAACAAAATTTTCCTTTCAAGCAATTGATCCAAACAGGAACAAACAAGACAACCAAAGACTCCAAACTAAACTAACAATGTACTGTGACTGGGTTAAAGACTAGACTAGGATGAACCATGTTACTACCTCCCAATCAACATATCCATTGAGTCTTGACACGCTCAGACCGGAATAACTAGGTGGAGTCGGTGTCATGTACCTACAATCCTGCAACCAAACAAATAACATGCATATACATATAATCCATAATACAGGCACACCATGTGGAGAAAATCACAAACATCACAAGGCACTCGCAAGCGAGTGATGCAATTCTGTTCTCCACACCAATACACGTCACATTAGACTGACAAATTAATTAACAGTTAGTCCATCATAAACATATACATAGCAATAACATATGAAGGAAAACATCTACGCTATGACAAAGCATTTCAGAAATCAATTATCACCATACAATGTATCATCATGTCATAAAGTAAATCCACTGTCGCTCAAAATTAGCGATCAAAAAATATCCAAACCAAGGTACCAAAGTCTAACAATGTGAAAACATGCAACAAAAACATAAGCATAAATGGAGGGGTACTACAAGAAGTAAATATTTGAAGCACTAGATTTGCAAATTGAAACCTCTAGAATAACACTAGAACAGTTAGATGCAAACACATGGAAATATCAAGGCTCATCGCTCATCGCGGTAATGAAACTGATGGGTTGAAGGATTTTGGCGATGACTCATGAGCAATAGAACTTAAGTGGAAAAACTATGCACGTGTATAAAGTTTGTTTTAAAAGAGGGTCTGCCTAAGAAGAACGTAGGACTAGGGCTTAAAAGCTTAAGAATATTTTACACAAAGGATGTAAAGGCCAAATAAGGTTGAATTATCAACCTTATAAAATAATTAAATCCCCAGACCAAAGTAGTGAAATTATGAAGGAAATATGTGCAAAGGATATTCCATATCTATAGCTAGATGTCAGCACAAATCAATATAACCACGACCATTCGATGAATTTTTGATGGACAGTTGTAGTTGCATTCCAAAAGTAAATATCTGAAGCACTAGACTTGTGAAT
Source organism: Sequoia sempervirens (assembly GCA_007258455.2). NCBI lineage: Eukaryota > Viridiplantae > Streptophyta > Pinopsida > Cupressales > Cupressaceae > Sequoia > Sequoia sempervirens. The sequence continues at coordinate 77,173,412 of VDFB02000363.1, read as the reverse complement.
TGAAACCTCTGAAATAAAACTAGAATTGTTAGATACGGACACGTGGAAAGATCAAGGCTCATTGCTCATTCTCTCTTTTCAATGCCTCAATGAACTACATTTTGAATTTAATTGAAATTATCAATATTTTTTAAGAAAGTGTGGTAGTTGTACTACGAGCGGCGATTAATGTCATATGAACATCCGAAGTGATTAATTGGATAGCTCTATCTTTAATGAAACAAGATTTGTAATGATTTCATATCATTTGAGTGACACTGGCGATTTTGATAGCTTGTCAGCTTGAGGTATAGTTTGGATGTAGCTAGATGTCAATCAAATTAAACATTTTAATTGTACATGTAAGCCTTAAGTTACACAAATCGATTAAGTTAGTTTTTTGGTTTGCACGAATCAGGCTAGTAGTAGCACTGGTGGCCCTTAAATAGGGATAGTTGTAAGAATTGGCTATGAAGGTAGCCACCCAAGATCTAAAGGCCTAATAGAAAGCATAAAAGAGAGAGAAAATAATATGACAAGAATAAACTATATTCAATGTCAATAATATGAGATAATGGTCCAAATGTACATAGGAGACCCCTTGGTTATATAGCCAAGGTGAGAACATAGGAAGGCATAAGATTATGACAAGTGTCGTAATCTTATGACACAAGACAACAATGAAAAGTTATCACTCCACCTAAAGTGGGAAAGGAGATAATGTGATAATCACCACAAAAGGTGGATCACCCACAAAAGGTGGAGAGATAATCACATGATGTGTCCACAAAAGGTGGAAGTGATGTGGTAATGACATGTCAAGTCCACCAAAAGTGGAAAATCTCCAACAACCTCCTATGTGGTCCCTAAGTAAACTTAACTAAGGTGTAATCATGACCTAGGACAAGGTTCAAAACATTTAATTACACCAACACCCCCCCTTAAGTGCATCTTAGAATGTTACACAAATGTAAACAATGCAAGATGGGTCCCGGCTACTAGACCATGTTAGGTACCCATGTACACATGCAATGAAATCTCTCACAAGTGGAGTAAAGATAGAAAAACCCAATGGGAAAAAACTACCCCCCAAAAGAGAGATGAGATACAAAAGCCTATGAACAAGGCATGAGAAGGAAAAAACCCCATGTGAGGAAAAATTCCCCCCCATACAAGAGAAGAAGAGAGACAAGGTAGCCCCCCCTCAATGTACAATGATCACCCATGGAAGATGCTCGAGAAGGAATGAAGAAGCTGCTCCAAAACTGTCGAACAACGTTCCTCCCCTTAGGAAGAAACAATACCAAAGGTGTATGAATGAAGTCTCCCCAATCCACAAGTGAAGAAGGAAAAACCCTCAAAATGTAAGAAGTCTCTGAAAGCTGCTCAAATGTCCCTGTGTTGATGCCAAAAGATGCCTTTCCCAAACCATGTGAAGCTGTAATGGTGTAGTCACTTCCTGGAACCTGTGAGAACCCCTTTGCAACAACACTCTCGTCTATTGAAAAAGACAACTCAGGATCTAGCAAGGATGAAGGTAGAACATACTTCAAAGACGATGTCTCCTCAAAAGTGAAAGTGGCCTCCTCCAACTGTTGTACATATGCATCCACAATCACATCAACCTCAAAAGATTGATCATGTAGAGGAGGGTCAGAGTGTTCCCTCGCAACAACTGAAGAAGAATCACCTTCATCAAAGAGAAGATGTAAGGAATCAAATGTGTCTCCCAAATCTGCAATGTAGGATTCCATAAACAAACTGCCAATGTATGTTAAGTAGTCATCCCACAAAGCTGCTGCTAGAAGACAAGGTATACACTGTTGCACTGAATCACAAGGCACTGAAACTATCGGAACACAAGTGTCATCAGGTACATCAGTCAATGTAGAAGATGAAGTATCAACAATAGGTTCAAGAACCTTAGGAGTAGAGAGCACTCCAAGATTCAAGTAACCATACTCAATCTGCTCAAGTGTGTCCACACTAAGGTGAACCGAATCATCAAGAGGAGCAAAATATGAGAAGGTGTAGAACTGAGAACGATCATCAACCTCCCCAACTGCAACAAGAGCCTTGCTATGCAAATCCTGAACAATGACAGAATCTGGTGTGAACTCTACACTCTTGCCTGTACCACTATGCGTAATCTGATAGATGGAGAGGATATTCCTTGACAAAGTAGGCACACATAGATCATTAAGTGCTCCACCTTCAACGTCAATAGAACCCTTCCCACAAACTGCCAAAGATGTGTTGTTGGCCATCAAAATGGGTGGTGATGAACAAGAATCAAATGAAGAGTACATATCCTTGGATGAAGTCATATGATGTGAAGCTCCTGAATCAAGGATCCACCTATCTGAATTGGAATCTGTAAAAGCAAGAAATGCTTGCCCCTTATGTTTCTCAAATTGAGATGATGTAGAAGAAGGAGAAGAGCTTGATGTTGTTGCCATGATAGTTGTTCCTTTACCCTTAGAAGAAGTGGAAGAGGATGAGTCCTTCTCTTGATATGCAGCTGGCAAGTTGATGTTGTTCTTCTTAAGGATATGTTTCAACTCATCAATTTTCTTAACATGACAACGATGCTCCTTATGACCAAACTTTTTGCAATATGCACATGTTGGTTGCTCCCTCTTGCTTGAATTGTTGTACTTCTTTGAAGAAGATGAAGTTGAGCTTTGTTGTGGAGGAGTTGATTGTTGGTTCTCTCCGTGTGGCTTTGGTGAAGATTGCTTTTGCTTCTTATTGGAACCCTTTCCTTGAGTCCCTTGATTCCCTTGATTAGCCACCAAAGCTTTGGACTTTGAAGACTTGAGAATCCCCATGCTTACCAATTTTGCTTGCTCTAACATCAAAATTTCTGTAAAAGCATCAAATGAAGGCATAGTGAAAGAACTACCTACTGTCAAGCGATGGGTTTGGAAGCTAGAAACAAATGCTGCATATTCTAATGGAAGTTTTCCCAACAAATTGTAGACCAACTGTGCATCCTTCTTATCAATGCCACAATCCTTAAGCTATCCTCTTAGCTCATTTGCCTTAGTGACATAGTCTTGGATTGTATCAAAATTCTTGGGATCTAACATTGTGAGATCATTGTCAAGCTGATAACCTCTAATCTCATCAACCTGGCCATACAATTGACCAAACTTGTCCCAAGCTTCTTTAATTGTTTTACACTTATCAATTTGAAAGATTAGATCTTTTGATACATATTTCCTTAATGTTCCAAGAGCCATAGTATTTTTAGTGAGCCAATCCAAATGAGCAACAGGATTAGCTTGAGGATCAGATGGTGCAACAACAGTTCCATCAATATAATGAGTTAATCCTTTTTCCATTAACTTACTCCATGCATCAATTTTCCTAGAAGCATAATTATGTGGAGTTAATAAGGGAAACTTAGGAGAACCCATAGCAGCAAAATGAAAGAGAACAAGATAGAGAGAGAGGCACAATCACTCAATACACCCCCCCAGATTCACTCAATCAAAGAACCCCCCCCCAAAAAGATGATTTGGCACTTTATAATTAGTGCGTGTACAATGGCCACTTGCAAGCCAAGCAAAGTGGGCTTCTAATTTTCAATGTTTTACAACAGCCTTAAATAGGCTACAACAGACTCAAATGACTGATACAAAAGACCAAACTAAGATCTTATCTTTACAAATGCCAAAATAGGCCAAAAATGACTAAGTTCTGAAAGTACAATTTCTGATCACAATCACTACAAACTGATAGCACCACTATGAAGTTCAAAAAAAATTATGCACTTTAAAAAAAAAACGGCACCTGAAGAGGGGGTCAGATTTTTCAAAAAGTAGCTGATGCAGTGCTAACATCAGCAAATCACAGTATTAAATTTGACGGCCGTATGCCCATCGCATGATACTGTGTGTTAAAATTGACAGCCATATGCCCGTCACGGACGCCGTGGCACACTGCCACAAACTTGCCAGAATATTCGATATTCGTGTTGTTTTCTGATTCTGGAATCTTCTTCGCATATCGGAATATGCTTTCACCGGTGCTTTTTTTGTGTTGCTGGAATTCGCCACTGGGAAATTTGAAGACCACCGGATTTTTAAGGTTCCAGCCGCTGCCGGTGGAGAGAGTGGGGAGCCCACAGGCTAATACAAGCTTGTCGTGTGGTGGCCTGTGGCCCACGTGGGTACCCCTATACCGCCGGGTACGGTCTACGGACTGTACAGTTTGCAGACTGTACTAAATATTTTGATTTTTTTTATTTTATAAAAACTTTTACAAAAGTAAAAAAAACTGCGAAATATTTAAAATTTTTTGAATGATTTTTTTGAAAAAACAATTTCGTAGAAAATATTAAAGTAATATTTTTTTGAAATAAAATCATACCGACTACGCAGGTTGGCCGTATGGCCGGTCTGCTAAAAAAATTTCCTCGGCGAACAACTTGCTTCGATTTGGATGAATTGGCAGTCGATCTTAGGGTTTTTGGCCCTTTTGAGCACATTGGCGAGGTCCTTTTTGGCTGAAAATGCTCCAAAGTGGTAGCTAGGTCCTAGATCTAGACACTCTAGATGCAATGGCAAGCTCAGATCTGATGCAACAAGCTCCCAAAATGCACCTACAACATAAGGCCAAAAATAGAACCCTACAAAAATCTCTCCAAATGACTAACTAAAGGCACTCCAAAAGCTCTGATACCATGTAAGAATTGGCTATGAAGGTAGCCACCCAAGATCTAGAGGCATAATAGAAAGCACAAAAGAGAGAAAATAATATGACAAGAATAAACTGTATTCAATGTCAATAATATGAGATAATGGTCCAAATGTACATAGGAGACCCCTTGGTTATATAGCCAAGGTGAGAACATAGGAAGGCATAAGATTATGACAAGTGTCGTAATCTTATGACATGAGACAACAATGAAAAGTTATCACTCCACCTAAAGTGGGAAAGGAGATAATGTGATAATCACCACAAAAGGTGGATCACCCACAAAAGGTGGAGAGATAATCACATGATGTGTCCACAAAAGGTGGAAGTGATGTGGTAATGACATGTCAAGTCCACCAAAAGTGGAAAATCTCCAACAACCTCCTATGTGGTCCCTAAGTAAACATTACTAAGGTGTAATCATGACCTAGGACAAGGTACAAAACATTTAATTACACCAACAATAGTGATAGTGGATAGTTTCATAAGGGTTTTCATTTTTTAGGGTTAATAAGGATTTAGGAAGAAGATGTTGTGGTATTATTGGGGATACTCTAAATTCTCCTACCCCCAGTTATGTAGTTACACAGTAAAATACCAATTTCTTTCAAGTTCAAAATGGATGGAATTGGAAAGAAGTTGATTTGGTTGACTTGACTTCTCAAACTAGTTTTAAACTAGGATGAGGAGCTCTTATAGAGATAAGTGTTATCTCAATGCTTGGAGGCTACAGGTAGAAGATGGGAAAAACTTTACTACCCCTCATCTTCTACATGACTTTGGTTCTCAAAAGGGATAAGTACATTTTGTATCTTACAGCTCCCTTTTCCCCAGCATGGTTGGCCAAGTGAATCCCTTGCATTTATTTTTAGAGCCACATTTGTATTACATTTTTACCAGCAAAAGCTTATAATCACATAGTGAAAGTACATCTAGGGTTTCTTATATTTTCATTAGTGAAAGTGCATATAGGTTGCATTTTTTTCTTTCTTGAATCATTTTATCTCATTGAAAAAATGAAAAGTACATTATCAATCATTCTAATTGCATTTAGAAACATTATTATTGCATTGAAAATTGAAAAAATGCATTCAACTTTTCATCTAATTGCTTTTCATTAGTTACTTTTTCTTGCATTCATTTTTCCACTTTTTTTGTTTCTAAACATTAGGTCCCTGGGTAGGTAACCTAGGAACACTATTATCAACTCATATTTTGCTATTTTTCTAGAAAAAACCTTTGCTAGGATTAAAAAATTTCTTCCTTATTGGTGTCTTAGTCCCTTTGACCTCTAAATTTTATTAGTAGGACCAATACACCCTTGTTGGTGTCTTAGTCCCTGTGGAGTTTGAGGTTGCAATTTTCAGGGTTAAAGAGTGATTTTTTGTGCTTTTGTTTGTTGTAGTTACTTTGCTGTTTCAATCTATCAAATTACTATTTTATGCATTTTCATAGTTCATGTTTACAATTCATTGATAAATATAGATTATTGCACTTTCATTCTATTAGATGTAGACTTCATTTTACATTCATTACAAAAAACAAAAACATCAAAAGAAACAAACAAAAATGGTTAACCTTAGCATATCATTTAAACCATTTAGTAGATATGACTTTGACATGTTAGATGAAGCCCTCGACGAATTCATCTCACCTAGGTCATCCACTAAATCTTTGAAAGAAGAGGATGCAAGCATCAATAATCATGATAATCATAATTGTTCTTCTCCCGATATCTCTCCTATTGGTGATGAAGGTATCTTGGTGAAAGAAAATATAATCACTAAAGATCATGAAAGTCTTGTTGTTTGTCTTCCTCCCCCTTGGAAAGATATTATGATACACAAAGCTAAAATCATGGCCACTACTTTACCTAGTCTCCATTCATCTCCCAACACCTCCCCTACTTGTGAAAATGCTTTAGTGAATAAGGATACAATTGTGAATGATCATGACAAACACATTTGTGTGGAGGATATGTTGATGTTAAGGGATCCAATAATTGAGAACTATGATAATCCTACCTCTCCTAGACTTGGTAATACATTATAGGAAATGGGGTTATAATTATACATAATCATGACAATCAAACCTTTCCTTCTCCTAATATCTCTACTAGACATGAAGAAGATAGTTTAGTATTAGAAGATATCCTTATTGAGACTCATGAGAATCTTATCCCTCCTTTTCCTAATGCCCCTACCATTTGGGAAGACCTATTTGAAAAAAAAAATTAATCATTGGTAAACATGAAACTCATAGTTATCATTCTCTTGATGCCTCTCCTATGTACGATGAAGCCACTTTACAAAATCTAACTAGGAAATGTGATGAACCTATTGTTTGTCACTTTCCTAAAAGCTCCCCTACTAAGGTAGGTATTATGGAACAAGAGAAATTTGAGACCTTAGAGAAAAAAGGATGAAATTATGGACAACAATCAAATTTCCCACTCTACTAATATCTCTCCTATTTATGACAATTATACTTTTGTGTTAGAAGATCCAATTGATGAGATTTCTAAGATTTCTATCTTCCTCTCTTCCCCTAGGAAAATATTATTTAACAAGGAAATTCCATCATTGATACATAAGAAAATCTAACCATTGATAATCCTATCATTTGTGATGAAGTTATTTGAGAAGATCCCACCTTTGAATGTCATGAACATCTTATTTTCACTCCCTTAAATAATCTCCTACTAGGGAAGGTATCATGGTGTAAGAAAACAACAACATTGACACACCTCTTTCAAACGATAATAATATGGCTTCCTTAGATGAAGATGATGAAGTGAAATTAGACTCTTCTTCACTAAGAGATCATGAAACTATAGATAAGGCTTTTGAAATTATGCACATTAGATATCCCTTAACACCAACCACACATGTTGAACCCATACAAGAGACAAAAAAACAAAAACAAATTTAAGAAGCCACAAGGTTATTGGAAGATGCTTTGAAAACCTTTGATTTCATACCAATATTCATGGGAGAATACAAGATCATAATAAAAGAGTCTAAAAATGGAAAAGAGAAACTGGTAATGGCAATACAAAATTCAAAAACATTCACTTCAACCACTTTAGAAGAAACGGCAACATACAAGATAAACTTTGATGAAGTTGAACAACCACCAAACCAAAAAGATGTGAAAACAATTTATGGAAGAGGTTTTGAACTTATCAAGCAACTTGGGAAAGAATTTGATGCTATAGAACAAGGTATCCATTTCCCTATAAAGCCTAAAATGCAAGAAATGACTAATGATCTTGTTTATTTCCCCTCAAAACAAAAGCCTTCATTCAATGTCAACACTATCACAAAATATTCTTCCAAGACAACTTTAACTTTGATACATCCAAAACTGATAGATATCTCATTAAATGTGTATCAAGTTGAAACTTTGTTTACTAATCATAATAAATAACCTTAGTTCCTGCTCCTTTCCATGTAATAGTTGTAGTCTGATCATAGCACACTCACTATTTCTTGTTTTACATTCATTGTACGTCATTCCCTTTTTGCAAGGAGCAACATATCATCATCCATTCCCGGCTCACCCTTATCCTGCACTAAGTGGGGGCAATGGGTTAGGAATCCTTGTCCTCATATGGGACTTGTCATTGTCTCTTTTGGCTAGTTGAATGCCTTCCATATACGTATAAGAGTAAGCTTGGGATGTGGACAACATGCCTTAAGTTGACTCGCATGTGAAACTTTACATGATACACAAAGCTAAAATCATGGCCACTACTTTACCTAGTCTCCATTCATCTCCCAACACCTCCCCTACTTGTGAAAATGCTTTAGTGAATAAGGATACAATTGTGAATGATCATGACAAACACATTTGTGTGGACGATATGTTGATGTTAAGGGATCCAATAATTGAGAACTATTATAATCCTACCTCTCCTAGACTTGGTAATACATTATAGGAAATGGGGTTATAATTATACATAATCATGACAATCAAACCTTTCCTTCTCCTAATATCTCTACTAGACATGAAGAAGATAGTTTAGTATTAGAAGATATCCTTATTGAGACTCATGAGAATCTTATCCCTCCTTTTCCTAATGCCCCTACCATTTGGGAAGACCTATTTGAAAAAAAAAATTAATCATTGGTAAACATGAAACTCATAGTTATCATTCTCTTGATGCCTCTCCTATGTACGATGAAGCCACTTTACAAAATCTAACTAGGAAATGTGATGAACCTATTGTTTGTCACTTTCCTAAAAGCTCCCCTACTAAGGTAGGTATTATGGAACAAGAGAAATTTGAGACCTTAGAGAAAAAAGGATGAAATTATGGACAAAAATCAAATTTCCCACTCTACTAATATCTCTCCTATTTATGACAATTATACTTTTGTGTTAGAAGATCCAATTGATGAGATTTCTAAGATTTCTATCTTCCTCTCCTCCCCTAGGAAAATATTATTTAACAAGGAAATTCCATCATTGATACATAAGAAAATCTAACCATTGATAATCCTATCATTTGTGATGAAGTTATTTTAGAAGATCCCACCTTTGAATGTCATGAACATCTTATTTTCACTCCCTTAAATAATCTCCTACTAGGGAAGGTATCATGGTGTAAGAAAACAACAACATTGACACACCTCTTTCAAACGATAATAATATGGCTTCCTTAGATGAAGATGATGAAGTGAAATTAGACTCTTCTTCACTAAGAGATCATGAAACTATAGATAAGGCTTTTGAAATTATGCACATTAGATATCCCTTAACACCAACCACACATGTTGAACCCATACAAGAGACAAAAAAACAAAAACAAATTTAAGAAGCCACAAGGTTATTGGAAGATGCTTTGAAAACCTTTGATTTCATACCAATATTCATGGGAGAATACAAGATCATAATAAAAGAGTCTAAAAATGGAAAAGAGAAACTGGTAATGGCAATACAAAATTCAAAAACATTCACTTCAACCACTTTAGAAGAAACGGCAACATACAAGATAAACTTTGATGAAGTTGAACAACCACCAAACCAAAAAGATGTGAAAAAAATTTATGGAAGAGGTTTTGAACTTATCAAGCAACTTGGGAAAGAATTTGATGCTATAGAACAAGGTATCCATTTCCCTATAAAGCCTAAAATGCAAGAAATGACTAATGATCTTGTTTATTTCCCCTCAAAACAAAAGCCTTCATTCAATGTCAACACTATCACAAAATATTCTTCCAAGACAACTTTAACTTTGATACATCCAAAACTAATAGATATCTCATTAAATGTGTATCAAGTTGAAACTTTGTTTACTAATCATAATAAATAACCTTAGTTCCTGCTCCTTTCCATGTAATAGTTGTAGTCTGATCATAGCACACTCACTATTTCTTGTTTTACATTCATTGTACGTCATTCTCTTTTTGCAAGGAGCAACATATCATCATCCATTCCCCGCTCACCCTTATCCTGCACTAAGTGGGGGCAATGGGTTAGGAATCCTTGTCCTCATATGGGACTTGTCATTGTCTCTTTTGGCTAGTTGAATGCCTTCCATATACGTATAAGAGTAAGCTTGGGATGTGGACAACATGCCTTAAGTTGACTCGCATGTGACATAATTATTCATGACGTAGCTTATCAGAAATATATGACTTGTCATAGGGCTTTCCAAATAAGCTCTGATGTTTTATTTATTGGTAACATTTATCATATGCTACTTTAAAGTAATTTCCCACATCATGGTGTTTAGCAATTTCTTTAAGTGGGGGCATACATTGGCATTATTTTGGCATGATTTCATTTGCATTTTTCTTTGTTTCATGTTCCTTGATGTGATTTTCTTAGTTCATGTGCGATGTGTTTTCCTCTTTGTGGTGACATTGGGAGTAATTTCCTTCAAGAGCTTGATCTATCTCAACATATTACATTCCTCTTAGTGGTGATGCAACACACTGCATTCCCTAAGTTGTGAATCTTTTATCCTTTGATTGGTCCTCTCTTGGAGACATTAAGAATGATGTACCCTAAGATTAAGACCTCACATGAACTAAGCAAAATACCTTCGAACATCCCTCTTTCCTATTGTGTGCATTTTTCTTTTTCTTCCTTATTAAATTCATGGAGATATGGCTTTGATATGGCTCCCTAGGGCTCACCTAGTGAACAACTAGCTTCACTAGCCCTTGTGAGTGTGCACTTTATTTGCATAGTGGATAGTGCATTCCACTTGTAAACATCTTTTGGAAAAATTGCCTAGACCTAGTCCATAGTGTGTTGGATAGCTAGTCAAAGCTTGATCCATTGCATTTTTCTTTTTCCTTTTTCTATTTCTTTGATGGTGTATGTTTGCAATCTAGTCATGGCTTTATATATCATCCACAAGTGTGTTCCTTTGTACCTATGTTAGTCTATTATAGGATCTTGATCCTAGGGTCTTGGCCACCCTCTTGGTTATTGTCATCCTATCTTACTAGCATTTGTACATTTGAACCCCTCTTGATTGCATGGTTGGCAAACTTTAGTGTGAGTTTGAAGCAAGTTCACACTCTCACTAAAGTGGGGGCTAAATGTACTGTAGGAAAATGCATACCTTTGCATTTTCACACTTGTTTGGGCCTTCCTTGCATTATTTATCCTTATTTATGTCTTAATTGGTCCTATTTTGCATCCAAAATCCTAATAAACGATATCTTTTTTATGGCTATTCCTAACAAACATCAAAAGGGAAATGTTAATTTAATGATTATCGATGTGTATCAATTATTTTTGGGTCAGGACTAAGATGCCACCTAGGGTTTGTTTTTCTTCCAAAGGTCTTAAGACCCTAATTTTAAGTGCACCTTAAATGGGCCCCCTTTTGGAGTTTGTGCCCCGAGTTTCATGCCTCAAGACTAAGATGCCACCTAGGGCATCATAGTCCCCCTTAAGGTAACTTTGAGATTTAATTTCAAATATTGGAGGGATTCAACCTCCTTTAAATAATGAATTCATATGTTAGCTTGTTGTGGTGTAATTTTAGGATATTAAGCATAGATAAGTATAAATACAAGGTTCCTTCTCTCATTTTCAAATACCTAGCAATCTAACAAGCATCCAAGCATCCAAGGACTTGTGCCTTCAAGAGGAATTCATCAAGAATTTGGATCCATCATCAAGATTCAAGCATCATATCAAGGATATTCTTCCATCATGTGTGTTTTTGAGCTAACATTTGTGATGTAGGGTTTTGATTCAAGTATGTAATTCAAGTCAAGATCTATCAAGCACAATTTCAATTCAAGATCTACATCCAAGCTAGCCACTTCACACAATTATGCAGATTTCATAACAAGGGTTTGACTTAGGTTGAAGACTTGAAGATCATTTGAAGTGAAAAGTTGCAAAGTTGCATTGCAAAGTTGTCATATTCATGGAAACTCAACTACAGGATAGATCTAAAATTTTTAGAACCTAAGATTAGAGAAGAAGAAAGTGTGGAAATTGAGCCTAAGGATCACATTTGAAGATTTTAGAAATTCATATTGGGACTAATTCTCCACCTAGGGTGTCTTAGTCCTCTAAGTGGAACTTTGTAGAGATTCTTTTGGATCCTATTCTGACATCTGAAGATTCCACATTTCCCCCAAAAAATAGCAATGGGACTAAGACAACAATAAGGGCGTCTTAGTCCTCCTTGACATATTTTGATAACATTTTTGCATTTTCAGGATCTTCATCACATTTCCATACTTCCTAGGTACACATACCCTAACTTGTTACTTAATTTCATCATTTTCCCTCTTTATTTGGCTTGCATTACTAGCTTTTGTGAATTGAATGTTATAGTGTCTTTTCCAAGTTTTTGCTTGGTAATGAACCCCTTAAAGCTTAAAGAACCCCCTCCTAGGTCTTCCTTGTTGAGAATTGACTCACCCTTTGGGTTGATAGTCAATCCAATTTGGGAACCTAGGACATATTTTAGTGACAATAGGAGAATAGTGGTGCAACAACATCACCATTTTCATATTGTTCAACAATATAATCAATAGCCCCCCCATAGGAGGAAAATAGAGAGACTATATAGCCCCCCCAGAATATGAGATCACCTATAAAAATGGTAAGTCTCTGAAGAGAAAAAAAGATTCAATGTCGACAAACTTGTCTCCCATTCAGAAGAAACAAAACCAAGTAGAAATGTAGGTTCATGCATCCCATTCTAGATAGGAATTGAAGGAAGGAAGAAAGAATATGGATGATGATGTCTCTAAAAACTGCTCAAATGTCTCCTTTCCTACAAAGGATGAAGATGCCACAATCAATGAAGAAGGTGACAAACAAAGACTATACAAAAAATTGATGTTGAACAAGATCTAAAGACTGCAATACAATGATCCTTCCACTGAAGGAATAGATGGAGACTAGATTCCCCCTCGGAATGAAGTGTCCTCAAAACCACTGAAATAAGTCTGAAGCAACAAAGGTGTCCAAACCACATGTCTCCCACTAGGAAGAAGCAAATCCAATGGTGGATGCTAAAGAAACTCCAACTCCATAATTAAATGGAAGGGAAGAATTCCGATATAGGAAATATCTAAAGAGAAAACAAGTGCCTCCAAGGTAGTCTCAAGATCCCTAATCAAGGTTGAGACAAAGGAATGTGGAGACTCAATAAAACCCTACAAGATAGGATCTGAATACAAGAGAGATATCCCCTCAAGAGTGTCTTCCAAACCTATAGAAATAGCCAAGTTTGCAATACCTGAAACAAATCCATCATGCGATGCCAAGTCTAGAAAACTAAATGTGTCCTGATGAATAGAAATGATGGAAGCCTCAATCAATGACTCTAGACAAGGAATCACTCAATGTGAAGGGGTATCAATAGCCTTTGATGGAGAAGAAGGAACATCTAAAGAAACCTTGTCAACCTCTTCAGAAGATTCAAGGAAATCAACCTCCTACACAACAATATCATTATGGGGTACCTGATCTGAAGAATAAAGAGGGAAATGACATTCTAAAACATGATCATTGGGGAATGGTGGATTATCAAGATCTCCATATTGATCCAAAATATTAATCCAAAGAATGTGAGGATAGTTACAATGATCAATAAATTTCAAAACATCATTAGCAACATACATTGCAACAACCCTTAAAACATCACACCTTTGACAATTCCAATCAAATTTTTGGATACAATTATTAGGAGGGGGAACCCAACAATATAAATGTGGCAAAAATTGAAGGGATTGACGATGGTTGATGATGAAATCTCTCCATTGCTGATAGTTTCCCTTTCCCAACATTAGCAATGAATGATGACTTAAAACCCTGTAACAAAATAATGATTTTTTTTCAAAAATACAAAGATATTGACCTTCAACATAAAATAGAAACTTCCAAAGATGATATGCAACTGAAAATATAGCTCCCAAATTAAAAAAATATTCTTCAATCTTTAGGATGTCCAAGGAATCAAGAAAATACACCAAATTGCAAAAATCCAATAAAACCCAAAGCTGAAACTAAAAGAAGTGACTGGACTAGTGAGAAAAGCTCTAAAATATCTTCTGAATGTTGCTAGAATCGCTAAATTTTGAAAATCTGATGAGAACTCAGAAGGTACTGGATTTTGAGTCCGAAATGGAGGGTTGACTTCAATTGACTATAGATTTTTATAGCAGAAGAATATTGCAAAATGAATAGCACCACTAGGTAATGCTTTGAATTACCTTTCTAATGGTATCTCATTTGCCAATTTTTTATATCCTAGCAAGAAATTATGCCCCTCAAAAAAAATTCCCTATTAGGGCTTGTAGGCTAACTAGATGCAAAAATAAGCAGCCTAGGCAAAAAAAAAGTTGGCCCTCAATTCTTGATATGACCGCAAGCAACATTGGTAGAGAGAAAAAAAATCTACCTCCAGGCAGAGTGATGACCAAGTGGTGGAGGAGCAGTGTCAGGGTGGCGCCACTTAGAGTGGTGGAGCACTCAAATCCTAATGGAATTGCTTCCTTAGTGAATGGGGCTTGAAGAAGATTCCTGTAGGAGCACTCTGGTTGTCAACAATTGATGGTGTCGGTCAACAAATCCCGATAGTGTAGAGTGTAAAGTGGAGATTGGCAAAAAATGGTACAAACTTTTGGTTGAGGGAAACCAAGAACCGACGGGGTAACATTGTCAATACCCCAAGTGGGCCAACATTGTAATGAGTATCCCTTGCGAATCTTAAGGAGCTGACACAAATGTTTCTGCAGATTTTAATATTAAAAAATTAAAAAAATATACCAATGAAAATTTTCAATCTCATTTTAAAATATGTTTGTCGACTTCATAATGAGTGCCCCTGAAAAACAAATTCTTGCAGAATATAGCCAACAAGGATATAGTTTTTTTTTAAATAATTTTTAATATTATAGAATTGCAATTAAAAATCAAAAAACACTTTTGTAAAAAGAAATTCTGATCATATAAAATGATGTATGTGGAACAAAATAAATCCCAGATAGGAATATGATGCCAACAAAAATAAAATATCAACCCCTAATATTATATCGCTCAAATGAATTTTTTTCCAGGACTATAGACAAACTATAGAATTTTTTTTTCCAATAATATAAGCCCTATATTTTTAGAAAGAGCCTATAGATTAATTTTTTTTTGCATCAGATGATGATTGACAATACTGCGTGATTGACAATACTGTGCAGTTTGTACGGATCGAACAGTGACCTAATCAGTGATGAAAAGTTTTGATGACCTCCAGGAAAAGATGCATTCTCTACAACCCAACTTTTTGAAGAGAGATGGATTCTCCTATGGCCCGTGCTCCAATACCATGTTGAGAATATGGATGCACATGAATTCTAATGAAGTTGGCCAAAACTCACAAGATCTTAACCAAGAAGAACTCCACCCACACAAACAAGAAAGTGTTCCCACTCAAGCTTGCAATGAGATTCTATTACGAGAAATTGATATAATACAATGTACAAATGCCTAGAATATATAGGCAATAGATAAATCTAGAATGCAATATGATGTTGCTATGTGTCTTGATCTAATAACATGTGACAACATTTAAACCCTAACTAACTACCTAGGGAATGATGAAGTGATTAAGATAAGTTCTAGATGATATTCTAGAAGGAATCTTATCTCCTAAATACATGGAAAGGGTAATGACCCCATTATTAATGATTTTCCTAATAATGCAACCTAGGAATTAATTAAATATAATGCATAAGTAAACTTATGCTAGTGTAATTAAATAATTATTTACACCAACAATTACAAGGGGTTTCCCCCAAGACAAAACCACTTAAAATACACAAGATCTTACATAAGGGATCCATAGATTTTGGGTTATTATAGACCATAGATAATATGTAATATGATTATTCTTGGAATCAAAATCATTTACCAAATACTAATGGTAATACAAACACAATAGAGGAATGAGACACTAATCCAACAAACAAAACTTTAAGGTCAAAATTGAAGAGAACTAAATGTCTCAATCCAATACATGATCCCAAAAAGGAAAACACATGACAATAATTTGTTGATGATACAAAGAAGTATATAGGTATAAATAGACAAAATATGATAGTACATTTATTTCCTTTACATATCCTTATGATAATGGGAACAACAAGGATCGCCCAAAGAAAACTAATAAACATTTGATTATCTCATTCAAAATATGATAGTACATTTGTTTCCTTTACGATGTAAAGGGTCTTTAGAGAACTTTTTAGATTGATAATAAAAATTGTGTAAATAATGTATGACCATATTCACTATAAGGAATATACAAATTGATAAAATACTAAAAAATTCAAAAAATCAATAAAACTAAAATAAATAGTAAGAAAGAGAAAGTGAAATCTTGTGAAAACCATTTCTATGATACATTGGGGAGTCATCATGATGAAAAGATAACAAGTAGGTTCTATTATTAACATCCTAAGAACTTGAAAAAAGGAAAAATTAATATGAGAAAAGAGTAAAGATAAAAATCATCTTAGATGAAAACCACCTTTAGTGGCATGTTACACAAGTACACTAGTGAAAACCTATTTATAGAGACCATGTGTAATAAACTAGAATTCATCATATTACAAGTCCTAATCTATTTTACTTATCCTATTTACATGTCATTTTTTCATGTCTTCCACCCACTCTATTTTGCACATTGTTATATACTAGGTTTAAGTGACAACATCCTATTTTGGAATAAGTATTTCTTTATGCCTTTTTGCCAATTTAGTGACTAGAATACCTTTTATACTTGACAAGTTGCAATTTTCATTAATCTTCTATTGCCCCATCAATAAGCATAAAGACCAAACAATAACATGTACCTTCAAAATTCAAGCTATAGAATTGAAACATATGCTTTCAAATTTTTTTATTAATAAATTTACATTAATTTCTCAATAACATATAGTCAAACCCGTATTTTTTGCATCACAAAAATCTTCTTTTAATCCATGACTTGTCTTATGTGGGATGATTTCTTCCCTAAACTATGTGTGTTTCTTAAATGTGATGCTTCCTTCGTTGCATAAAATATGATCCAACTCCATCCTTTAGTCCTTTCCACAACTTGGCATGAGTCAGTACTACTGTATGAACTAGTTGACAATTTCTTTTCTTTTTCTTTGGTTTATCTTTTATTATTTTGATCTTCATTTTTATTTATCCTCTAAACCACACTATTCCTACTTGATCATTACATATCATGGTGTATTTTGAATACTATAAATTATAAAAAATTATATTTTTTTTTCTATGTTTGATGGTTTTCTCATCATGAAGCCACCAAAGTCATCAAACTACATCAAAGCATAAGAGATACCACATGTTTTCAATTAATGATAATTTACAATACGATTACAACTATCATTCCCCGAATGAGGTAAATCCAATAAGCATGATTACATATTACAACTTCCACCTCAATAAAAAATGAGGGGTAATTAAAATACAATATCAATTGAAATGAATAAAGCATGAAATGAAACTGAATCCCACGAGCTCTCCATCTGGAAATATTGTCCATAGGAACAAGAAGATGACCTAATGGATTAAGGTGCACATTCCACCCAACCATGTGATACCCAAAGGCTCAGCCCTCGTGTTAGGAGATAGTAACCAAGATTCCTAAACAAGACCATCTACCTCAAGACACAGGCTTCACATAACTAAACTGAATTAAATACAATTACAACATCACTTAACACAATGGTTACAATGCTTCTAGAGTTAAATAATCAATTGCATCACTGATACAAACATATTGCTGACTTAGGAGAAGTGTCATCACAATGTCACATGGGATATCCTGGTAAGTCTTCCTAGGTCTCGGCCCCCTTCTCGGGATATCTTGGAAACCTCTAATGACTCCCGGCCCCTCATGCAAACCAATGCAAAATCAATTATCTCTTGTAAAGACGAGATAATGATCTTGCCATTCCAGGCCTTCTCATCCCATCCCAAGTCTATACAAGCCCTTGCGTCCATAAGTGAGGCAAAATTAATCTTGTTAAGTGTTTGATACAACCTAAACCTCTAATAAGTTTATTTACATTATCCCTGAATTAACTAACTTACAAAGAGTTACCCTTACACCACTTTGTGTGTCGGCCCTTATTGCAAGCCACTCCTCTAAGACATGTGGAATAACTCCACAACCCAAGGGTACACAAGTGCGACCTAAGGAGAATGACTCCCTATCCATGACATAAAGTCAACACACCCCGTTCATGATAACCGGTATCTAACTGGATCCAATAAGATGCACTACCCAAGGCAATTCATAGGTTGACTAACAAATTATGACAACCCACACAATCACGTGAAAACCCCATCTGGAAGACTTACATAACAATTAACTTCATTTGCCCAACATCACGAAAGATGGAGATTTCATAACGAAAAGACAAATTAGGAAAATTACTATCCTACTTTAGGATTTCCTAAATCCAATTGACTCAAATAACATTACTTGCAAATACTCAAGAGTAAATAAACTTAAATTTGCAACGTTGGGAAATTTAAAACAATAATTTAATTCCATGTTTCTCAATCATACATAATAATCAAAATCAACTTTTAAATAAAATCATTTGATTATAACATCAATTTTTTTGCCTCTATTATAATAAAAATAATCATCTTAAAAGAATTTATATTTAAATATAACTATATATTAAATATACATATAAAAATATATACTTAATGTATATACAAATATATATATATATATATATAAATATATAATTATTATTTAAATAAATATTTAAAATCAACCAATTTAAATTCCTAATCCCAAATATTTAAAATATATAATATATATATTATATATATTAAATTTATTTAATTAATAATTAAAAAAATATATTAAATATATATTTATATATAATATATATTATATATATATAATAATTAAATATTATATATAATATATATATTATATAAAATAATAATAAAGAAAAAACAAAAGCTTTTTATTGGGCCGAAACCCCCAAAAGGGAGGGGATGCAACCATAGGCTGCGCCCATCCTCCCTTGTGGAGGTGGCGCTACCTGTGGCAGTGCTTCCCCCACAATCCGTGGGGAGCACTGCCACATCAGCGCCCTCCACTAGGGGGCGTGACTATGTAGCCATGGTTGCTTCCCCCCAAATACACAATAAAAAAAAATTTATTTATATTTTATTTCCAATAAAAATTAAAAATAGCTCTCCCCTGTTTGCACAAAGATTTTTCTGTGCAATTTTTTTTATAAAAACAAGAAAAATCTCTCTAGCATAACTTCATCCTGTGTAAATATATATAATATATATATATATGCATATATATATAACAAAAAATATATATATATGCATATATATATATAACAAAATATATATATATATATGTATATATATATTTTTTCATTGTTTTACAGTCAAATTGTGCAACTTTTCTATAGAAAATTTACAATAAAACTAATTTTTTAAACACAATCTCCTGGTTTCAATTTCAAATTTGATATGAAACATTTCAACTCCAAAATAGATGTTTTCAAATTTCATTTTGTTTCTTTCCATTTTTCTATTGTTAACATTGAAGATTTCTGTTGCAAGTTTTGTTTTTTCTACAAACAATCTAAATTTCTTCAAGATTTCAACAGGGTTTTCAAGAATGTTTGCAACAAGTTTTCAAAACTAAAAACCAGATTTAAAACAATAAAAGAAACAAGAAAGACCTGTTTGAAGCTTGAAGGAGAATCTAGTGTTGAGTTGCAATTCCAATTCTTTCAAAAACCTTTTCAAATCTTCACTCTAATCCCAAGTGCATCCACAAGAGAGAATCCTTTCTTTCTTCCTCACAGCCCAAATTTTCAAGAATGAACTCCCCTTCTATTTTTCCCCAAATTTGGTCAATATACCCTAAAATATCCCATCCACCATAGTTATTGCTCCTCTATCTATTTTGGAGATATATTATTTTTTGAAAATTTTAAAATAAACAAATTTCTTTCAACATGACTTTATTTCTTTATTTTATTTTTAAATTTCTATTTCAAAAAGAATTTGGATGCTTTTAACAATTTTCATTTCCAAAAGAATTTAACTTTAAAAATTTTTCTTTTCAAAAACTTTAACACTTTTCAAATTTTCATTTCAAAAAAGAATTTAACAATTATAATTTCCAAAATGAATAACTTGATTTAATTCACACAATTAATTTAAATAATCAATAAAATAAATCTAATCCAAGATTAGATTATTTTATTAATTAAATTAAATTAATTAATAAATTAAGTAACATTTCTACACTACAACTAGATTTATTTAATAAACAACCTAAATACAAAAAGCCATTTATTTACCTTTTTCAACTTGAAATTAAATAAATCAAGGAGAGATGAACAACACAGAAGCAAATTAACCCAACTAAAACCTGACAACACACTATGACTAGGGTGATGACTTGGCACGAAAAACCTAGCTACTATCTCCCAATCGAAAACCATTGGCCAATGGACACACTCAAACCTGTGAAATCAGGTGGAGTTGATGTCTTGTACCTGTCAACCTACGAACAAAGAGTATATCGAACATGCATATATATATATTTATCATTATAAAACACACCGTGAAGAGGAAATCTCAGAATTGTAGGGCGCTCGCAAGTGAGTTGTAGTGCCCCCTGTTGTGGCTCTTTTGGATACATGTGTAAGTGTGAATTCATTGTGTATTGTGGTATTGAATTACTTGGTAAACGCAGTGGCCTTGTTTAATTAATTAAAGTAAAATAATAATTAAATAAACTAAGTTTATGAAACATAAAGTAGGTAGTTATTATTAAATAAATTAATTTTTTTATTGTAAAAGTATCATATTTAATTATAACTGATAATTCATTATCAGACAAATATAATTAGTTAAATATGATAAAGAAATCAAATAAAGATAAATGCTCTTGTCAATTGAATAATTATGGAAAGAAAGATGATTTTTAATTGGATAAGAGAGATAAGATTCGAACAAGCTATTAAAGCAATGGAAAGGATAGAAAGTATTGGAATGCGAGTCCATGCACAGTTCAAACTAATTAACGAAAAAGAAAACTGGACATTTATTGGTGATTCTGTGAGGTTTTTATTGGATTTTAGCTTTCAGAAAAAGAAAACACCTTTCTTTTGCTAATACTTTCCACTCCACTATAAACAGTTGCCTCGAGGGTGAAACGGCCAAAATTTTAGGGATCTTGCATTTTCAAAAAAAAACTTGTCTTGTTGGAAGCTTTATTTAATAGCGAATGGAAGGGATTAAGGGTATTATGATGATTACTATCTTTGAGATGGTTTGGTTCTCTGAAGAGAAAAAAATCCTAGTTTCTAGTTTTGGGGAAAAATAGGGTTTCAGAGAAGTGGAATTGGTAGGAAAAGGTCAACCTCGGCTTCAGATCCGTGTCAGTCTAGGGAGAAATCAGGTTGGTTTCTACTTCACTCTTTGAAATGTTATTCATTCAGTACTAAATTCACCCTCTATAACAAGGATGCATTTGCGTAGAGGATACTGTAGGGCTGACTGAAAACTAGAACCTGCACTTCGGTATATACATTGTTTCTTGTGATCTATTTTTCTTCTACCGAACATTAGCGTCCATCACTCAGATAGCCTTTGACTAATTTCTGCATTTTATATGGATCGTTTCTTCACCAGGATTCTTGGAATGCTTTTTCTATGCTTCTTAAGTTGATTTCCAAGCTGTTTGTGCATTTTTTTCGCAGCCATATTGCAGTACCTTCCCGTACCATCTTAAACATATCTTTTTCCCTTGGAACTTTGTTGTGTTATGCTTCCTGAAGGATTTATCCAACCAGCTTTGTAGCCGCGTGTCTCATCTTGGATGCATTGTCATGTACGGTGCATTCCCCTTAGAGATAAGTCTGTAGACTACCTTACATCTGTTATCCTAATCTCGTGGTCTGTGATAGGCTTGGTGGTAGGTATGTTTTTTTAGTCCTAATGGTTATATAAACTTAAATTTTATTGACCTCTCAGGAGTCTAATCATTGTTTTCAGCTCTCTCTGTATATTAGTTCCTTAGTCGAGGTTTAGTCTTCAGTAACTTTTTCCTTAGACTAATAGTCGTCATTATCCACTCAAGGCTTGCATGCGAAACTGTCCAATGTAGCTATATCTTCACGTTTTCTTTTTAGCTTGCCCCAAAAGTATTCAATTTTCTGTGTTAGCAAACTTGGGTGCTTACTGATTTTGGCGTTAAAACTAGATTCTTGACTGCGAGTCTTGGGTCAACATCCTCCTTCATTCTTCATTTGCTTTGGCCTTTCTTGGTCATTCACTAGGGAATTATTGTACTTGGGATCCAAATTCAATGCATGATTCTTAGTTAGTAGTAGATAGTCAAGTTCTAAATTGATCTCACTTTCAACCCTGTACTCATTCTTATTCCTTTTATTCTGTAGATGCACATATCGATTGTTCTTACCTTTCAGATTGTTTCTTTTAGCATCACCAGCGTCCTCCATAAGAACTTTGTCAACTTGTCACAGTGATGCACTTGAGCATTGCAAGGTGTATAGATTGAATTAATCTCTCTGATTTCCTTGTCATCCTGTCTCATCCGCGAGCTTGAGCATAATAGGAAATTTAAAAGTTTTAAATAATCTCCCCAATTTCATTGTCCACCTGTCACAGTCGCGCACTTGAACATAATAGGAAGTTTAAAGGTTTAAATAATCTCTCTATTTTCTTTATAGACCCGTCTCAGCTATGGTGCTTGACCATTATAGGAAATTTTGTAAAGATTTGCATGCCTCGCTTGATTCTATTGACAATCTATCGCAATCTTCCTCATCTTTTATAATATCTTCCATTTTTTCGCATTCTACAGTATGTCTGGGTAATATAGGCGACTATTTTAGAGTGAAAGATAACCAAACTTATTCTTGCTAAATACGCATTCCTCTCTCTTGCATTACTTAGCTGTAATGGTGGATGGTTACCCTCGCAGTTTAATGTTCTATCGCTGCTTTTCTTACTTCTAGTTTTTGTATATTCCCATGCCTCCTTACTTTAAGGTGATAAAAGCTAAGTACCTTCTTTCTAAAAGCCTAAAGACTAGGATTTAAAATCGAAGCCTTCTTTAGGAAAATACCTTTTGATTTTAATTAAGGAAAGGAGGTTAAAATAATATTCCACCTTTGTTTTAAGATGATTTTCTTTAGATTACTCTTTTAGGATAATATATTTTAGGAAATTAACATGTAAGGAGAATATATATGTATATTCTTTTATTGACATTATTTAACAAATTAGGTAAGTAAACTAGAATAAATAAATAAATATAATTTTCTCATCTATAATCTTAAGTATCCAAGTAATTACTTTTAAGGAGAAGTAATTATTTAAGTGAATGAATTAATTAAGAATAAAGGGAGATATTAACTATATTAAAAATATTCTATTTGTATTTATGCATTATATTTTAGGGATAAATATTGTAAGCATGAAATTTATATTAGAGAATGAAGATAAGGAAATTGGATATTTCATTGATTAAGAAATTGTAAAATTAGGAGGTTTGTTATCATAGACTATAATTAATTATTGTAGTAACCTCTAGCAAATTATGTTGTAGTTTTGTAAAGTTGAATAATCTGAGTAGAGCTTAAGCTAGTTCATATAGTTTCTTTAATGATTTAAATAAAATCATATTCGACATATAAACCAATGTAGTTGAGTATATCAATGTTCTTTATAGTTATGTGGTGTCAGTGAAATTAATGGTTGAATTTCAAAGGTTCTATGAAGTTATATCTTCTTGGCATTTAAATTTGATGTTTGTTTGATTAAGGAATGTGTTTGTCAAGTGAATGGAAATAATGTTTATTGTTTGCAATTGATATCGTTTTTGTTGCACCATTTTGTCTATCTTTTGCCTCATGAATATTTGTGTGGGTGGTACCTCCTAGTGTATGGGTTTTGATCCTTGGATAGTCACGAGATGGTTATGCCTCATGTGTTATGTTTGATAAAGAATGTCTCTATGTCTTGAGGATTGAGGTACACCCATTGCTTGTCTTTTATTTTAGGGTAACTGTAGGGGAGAGTGGCTCTTCTTGGGACTAGTGTACAAGTGGTCACCCTTGAAAGAGTTTCCTTAAATAAGTGATAACCTAATTAATGTATTTAGTGGCTTGGGTTAGTTAACACATAACAAGATAAAAAAATGCACCTCACCCCTGCCGTTAGCGCTCTCAAAGGTTAAGGATGGGTGGGAAGACCTGGTTGGTAAGGTCACTACCTTGTCTCTATTAAAGGTAAGTGGCTCTGCATGAGTCACCCTATGGGGTGGCACCTTGAGATAGGATGTCTGGATAACCATAGATGGAGGCAGCACCTTGAGTTAGGTTGTCTGGATAATCCATGTATAGATGGAGGCGACACCTTGTGATAGGTAGTCTGGCAAATTCATGTAAGGCCATGCGATGACACTCTCCCACTATGCCCTTTGTTTCTCCCATTCTTGTTGCCTCTGGAGTTGTTTATTATCATTGTTGTTTATTGATTGTGATGAAAGGTGCCCTTGGATATTTATTGTTGGTTGATTTTGCAATCTCAATTGGAGAGTTCTTGGATTCTATTATTGTCGGCACCTCTTATGGTTATTTAGTGTTGATCTATAATATTGGCAATTGATTCTTGTTTGACATTTCATTACTCTTGTTGTGGTTATCTATTGGCAATGTTATGGGTTATTATCTTGTGATTTGTTATCCTTTTGTGGAGTCTTGTTTACCATTGGTTCATTTGACTTCTTGGGTGAGGATCTTTCTTGTTTACTCCTAGCATGGGGGTGGTCAGGTGGAACGTGCTACACACCCCATTGGGTCCCCATCCGAAGTTTGAGATGTGTAGAGTTGTACCTATTGCAATGACTTCTAAGTTATGTCAGAGTTCGATCCAACTTGTAGCCTTGTATTCCTTCAATTTTTGGATTTATCTTTCCATGTTATTATATTCCTCCCATAGATGTTGGGAAACAACATTGTATTGATGTTAACCTTGAACAATTTATCTTCGTATTGTTAATGTATGATCCATGTTCAGGTCATTTGATTATTGGTGGATGTCTATCTCTCATGTAATGTAAGATGTTGATATGAAAAGTGATGCAACTATGTAACCCCAAGGAACTTTGTTATATGTTGTTCTTATATTGTTACTTTTCATGTGATGTATGTTGTTGCATATTATTTCTTTTTTAAAAAAAAAAAAATTGTGCCTTAAATGCTTGTATGTTAGTTTCCTTTGGGGTTGCATGGCGGTGCATTACACGAGTGGTACAATCACGTCCCCTTCACCAATACAAACTTACTAACTAACGAATCTAACATAAATAATATACTCAAAAGCATAAAGCATCATTAATTAAATATCTGCTAAGTTAATTCAAAGCATGCCATAATGATAACATTAGAGTAAACTACCATCACATCAAAATATAACATTCGCATCGCTTTACAGTTAGCAATCAAATAGTAACCAAGTACCATAGTCAAAGTAATAGTAGAACAAAGCATAACAAAGAAAACATTGTCCGATCAAAAGAGCCAAGATGGAGGGGTGCTACATTATATTACAAAATTACTTACATAATTAAATTGTGTTGCATTTATCATTATTTCAATAAATATTTGTAGCATTCTTTTTGTTCTCAAAGTGGTTTGTTGGGTATTAATACTAATGGACCTTTCTTATAGAAAACATTGAGTGCATTATCTTTTCTAGCATAGCATTCGAACATGTCCCCCTACCTTTCCAACAATATGAAATCATGAATGGTACAAAAATTAATTTATCCATATTAATCGTGAATTATAATATTTATCTTAATATGTTTATGATGAAAATGGTTTCAAATGTGAAGCAATGTGTATTTACTTGTTATTATCTTGACTATTATAATTAAATTTATGGTTATGAATTTTAACAATCAATTGTAGAATAATTATTCTAATTGAGGGTGTGATAAAATTGGAAAAATAGAAACTATAATTACATTTAGAATGAATCATAATGATATTTATAAACATTTCATTATTAACTTGCTTCAAAATATTAATGCAAAAATGTATATCAAATTTTAGAAATAAATAAAATGGAAATAATAATATTGATCTGGTTAGAAATAATACTAGAACCTAAAAGGTTAGGCTATGTTGAAATGGTTCTTAAGAAAACTCATTAAAACATTGAATAATTAACATTATTTTAAAGGGTCATAACTAATAGGATATCTAATATTTCTTTTTCCAAGAATGTTCTATATATTATAGATAAATTATTCACTCATCCTTAATATTACTTATTAGATATATGTGGTTCTTTAAAATTTATTCTTTTACTTATGAAGAAATAAATACTTTTCAATTATAATTACATGATTTTGTTTATAGTATCAAATTTATTTATAAATATTAAAAAAGATATATTATATTAATTTTGAACAAAGGCTAAAATAATTTATGTTGGAGATTGATTTTTTTTAAATTTAATTTAGCTATCTCATATGCATAATAAATTATTATATATTAGAGAGAGATTTTGTAAAATTTATTCTTTAATAATTTATTATAATGGTTAATAAAATTAATTGTATATTATTAAAAAGGTGTAATAATATCTTAACATAGATCATGTTATATATTTTTGGAAGAAGGTCTCAAGTACTTTTAAGATAGAATTTGAAATAAAAATAAAATAATGATTGAGAAGAATATACATGATTTTATAATTTCATTTTACATTAAAATTTCAAATAATGGTTATACCGATTGATATAATTTTAAGATTAATTGGAAGCAACCATCAATTCAACTACTAATTGAACTGCAATTCAATTAATGTGTAGAAGTCAATTAAGATGGCATTTGTGTATTTAGCCAATTGGTAGGCCATTTAGTAAATGATGTTGTTTGTTCTAAAAAGGTGTCAATGGAGAAGTGAGCTTCAAATAAACCATGCATCCACTTACAAGGATGCAAATGTAATGCCCCATCATAATAACCTAAGGAATGTTGCAATTGTGTTATAAAGGTGCAATAATTTTTTTTTTTAAAATATAATTATTAAGTTAATTAGTTGCATATATTCATTAAGTTATGCAATGTTACATTACTTTGAGTTTCCATAGATGACTATAGTATTTTGCATTGCACATATTTAATTAATCATAAACTTAAAGATAAAAATTGCATAACATTTGAATACCATTCAAGATAACATAAAGTATAAACATGTTTCTTACATTGCATTTGATAAGATATACAATACTCATCCATCTGATGAGGTAGTTCAATAATAATTACATTTTACAATGTTCACCTCATAACAATTGAGGGATTTTTTACAATACAAGTTTTACAATAATGCAATAAAGAAAGTACATATGTATCCAAGTGCGAGCTCTCCATCCATGAAGCTCTCAATGCCATGATCATAAAATTGGGGACCCAATGGAGTAAGGTGCACGTTCCACCCAACCATGTGGTACCCGTAGGTCGACCCCCTGTGCTAGGAGATAGTAATATGGTTACCTAGACATCATCTACTAACCCTAGACACAAGTACATAACTGACTGATGGTTACATTGCTTCTAGATTTAAGACAATCAAATGTACTACATACACAAGGTAGACTATTATCTTAGGTGGAGTGTCATCACAATTTTGCAAAGGTTACCCTGGTGTTTCTTCCTAGGTTTCGGCCCCCAACTTGGGTTACCCTGGCAACCTCTTACGAAACCTGGCCCCATTGCAAATCATTGCGGAATCGAATGTCTTTTGAAGAAACAAGACATCGATTTTCCATTCCAGGCCTTCTCATCTTATACTCAAGACTGAACTAGCTCAAGAGCCCATAAGTGAGGCATAAACATCTTGTTAAGGATTTTATTCTAACTATTGTGTCATTTAGTTATCACTGACTTACTAACTCTTTGTAAGTTACCCTGACACCACTTTGTGTGTCGGCCCTTACAAAAAGCCACTCCCCTAAACATAACAAAGGTGTTCTAGGTTTTATTGACTAAGGTTTACAAGGTGTACAGAAATACAATAAGAAATTCTACACTTTTCAAAATGAACAACAATAATTATGTTCATACAATCAGGTGTCTAAACACCACGTAAATACCATGTACACAACCTTAGCTATCTCAAGAATTTAACTTTAACAATCACAATCCCCATGGTATTTAACTGGTCTGGAAGACTTGTTCATTTGAAACTTTCCCAATTTGCCCAACAAAGAAACAAGATTTAAAGAAAATTGAAAAAAAATAACAAATCTACATTAGGATATACTAAATCCATTCAAGCAATATAATTTGCATGTAATTAAGTCAACTTAATTAAAATTCACTTTCAATTAATCTAATTATACTTCCTCAATTTCATATATAAAAGAAATAACTAAATTTGCTCTTTCATTCATAATATTTAAAAACTAATTTAATCTTATATTTTCAAAAATATAATAAATTATTCCATACTTATATACAAAAGTATTATTTCTTTTTTTTAATATCATAAATATATATATATATTAATTTAAAAAGAACTCATTTATATATACATACATATATATATATACATATATATAAAATATTAAATAATCTTAATTTTGAAATTTGCGAATATAAAAGAAGTCTGAATTTTACAAATTATATATTAGGCAAAATTTGAAATGAAATGAAATTCTTTTAATTTAAATTTAACAAGGAAAACCCTTATGCAGGGTTTGCTGGCTGTGTGCACAGCCGGCCATGAAAGGCTGCAGCTGTGTGGGCGGCCTAAGCACTGCCTACGCGGGCAGCGCTAGCTGCCTCCACAGTCGTCGCCCTTCATGGGCGGCTATGGGGGTAGCCCTACGCCCCCAGCCTCAACAATAATAGTCAATAAAAAAATTTGAAACTTCATAAAATTTAACTTTGCATTTTATAAAAAAAAAAAAGAGACTACGGATTTAATTCCGTCTCTCCAAAATTCTGAACCCTAACTCGCCCGTACGGCGATTTCATTTAAATAAACATATAATTTAAAATAAGTTTCTTCCACAATCCAATTTATAAATAAGATTAAATATATGTATAAATAAATATATATATATATATTTCTCATATATATATTTATACAATTTAACAGGATTTACAAATAGAGAATTTTAAGAAAAATTTACAGAAGTACAACGAGGTTTCAAAAGGGAAATAGGGCAAATTGTCAAATTTCATTAGGGTTTTAAAAGAAAACACGCATAGAATTGATTTCAAATTCATTTTCCCATTTTTCAATAATTTCCCTTCACACAACTTTTTTTTTTTTCCAGAAAGAAAATCTACATAAGATTTAAGAATTCAATAAATTCTTTCTGAAAATAAATAGTGAATGATATTTTTATTTTTCAATACAAATATTTAAATTAACGAAATTTCTTTCTTAGATATTCTTTTCAAAACAACAAATTAAAACCACAAGAGGAATACCTAATTTCCCGAAGCTTTTGAAGATAATCTGGAGATGAGAACCTCTATTGTTTCCTGTAGCCTTCCAAAACTTTTCCTGAGAACCAATACCCAAATTGGAAACCCAAGAACTTCCACAAATTTTCAACAATCCAAAAGCATATACAAAAATTTAACCAAGCACTGATATTTTTCCTGTGAAGAGCAATAGAATAGCCTATGTGTTTTTTCCCATATCCAAAATAATATCCATGAACAAATCCCTACACCAAAAATCATAAATGCACTGGCACACTTGTCAAGAAGTACAAAAATATCTTCTCAACCACTTCTCGACAATCTTGCCTTTCAAGATTTGCATGATTTAATTAATTTATTTAAAATTAACAATTTTAAATTGCAAATATATTTAATAATAAAATATGCCATTGCCAAATAATATATAAATTTCAATAAATCTATACACACACAATTTAAACAATATTAATTAAATTAATTAATTAATTTAATTAAATACATTTAATCTTTACGATCAAATTACTTAACTAAACAAACTAATTAATTAATTAATTAAATATAAAAACCTTATTTCTTTAACATTTAACAATTAATTTAAATAATAATAAATTAAAGCATAATAAACTAACATTAAAAATTGACAAATTTTTCTTTCAAACAATTAAATCCAAACAAAAACAAACAAGACAATCTATGACTCCAAACTAAAACAGATGATGTACTATGACCGGGATAAATACTAGACTAGGATGAACCAAACTACTACCTCCCAATCAACATATCCGTTGAGTCTTGACACGCTCAGGCCCGAGTAACCAGGTGGAGTCGGTGTCCTATACCTGCAATCCTGCAACCAAGCAATAACATGCATATATATATAAACCATTGAACAGGCACACCGTGCAGAGAAAATCACGGACATCACAGGGCACTCGCAAGTGAGTGATGCAATTCCATTCTCCACACCAATACACGTCACATCAGACTGACGAATTAAATAACTGTTAGTCCATCATAAACATACATATAACAATAATCATCTGAAGGAAAACATCTACGCTATATCAAAGCATATCAGAAATTAAATATCACAGTACAATGTATCATCATGTCATAGATTAAATCCACTGTTGCTCAAAACCAGTGATCAAAATATCCAAACAGAGTACCATAGTCTAACAATGTGAAAACATATCAGCAGAAAACATAAGCATAAATGGAGGGGTACTATAGCAAACATGATGAAAATAAAATATTTCAATCAGGAAGATAATTGGGCTCCATTACCAACAACCAATAAGAAATAAAGAGAGAGATAAGGAGATAAATAGAGGAAGACAAAAATAGAGATGGAGAGATGGAAAAGGTAAATATATAGAGAGGGAGAGAATGACAGGGGGATGGATAAAAAGATAAAGATAGAGATAAGAAGTGAGATAGATCGAGAGGTAGAGAGAAGAAGAGATATAGGGGTAGAGAGAGATGGAGTGATAATGAGATAGAGATAAAGGGAGAGATGTAAGAAGAAGTATGAAGAGATAGAAATAGAGAGGCAAAGATATATAGATATAGAGGTCTAGGAAGAGGGAGAGGGAGAGAGGGAGAGAGATGGATGGGCAGAGAAGGCATGTCTAGATATAGAGGGGGGAGAATAAGAGGGAGAAAATTAGATAGAGATAGAGAGAGGTAGGGGGAGAGATAGAGGTAGAGTGAGAGATAAAAATGGAGAGAAATAGGGAGGTAGAGAGGGAGAGATAAAAAGATATAGAGGGAGAGAGAGATATATATAGAATGTGAGATAGAGTGATAAAGGGATAGAGATATAAAAAATATAGAGAGAGGGGAGAGAGAAGAGACATAGAGAGACAAACAAAGATGGAAAGGATAGAGAAATAGATAGATAAAAATATTAAGAATAATGATATGTTTTTAATTTTATCATTTTTTGTACGATTAAACTTTATTTGACCCAATTTTAATGGATTGGATCATTTAATTGTGGTATTTAACCAAATAATAGCTTCTACTTTAGATATGTGCCCCCTCATAATATTATAATCTAACATATAAAAATAAAAATACATAATCCAATTTTTTTTGTATATATAAAATAAATTATATTTATTTAATTTAGTTAAAATATTAACTATTTGTATTTATGCATAAATTTTCTCCTCTTAAAAAATACATGTATAATTAGTGTTTGATAATATTATATTTTATTAATTTGAATAATAAAATAAATATATTTATTGTAAATTTAAAGGTGATTGTTTTAATAAAATTTAACATTATTTATTTATTTAAAATTTTGGTTTAATAAAATAATATTTTAAATGTAAATGTTTTTAACTAATTTGTTAATACAAATATTTATTTTATAATTAAAAATTATTATAAATTTAAATATTTCAATAAAATACAAAATATAACATGATCAAATTTAATTTCTCTAAATTTTTTTGTTTTAAAAGAAATGATTTATATTCCCTAATTCAAAGAATAAAAAATATGAAGTAAATAAAACAACTCTATAATAGCATACACTAAAGACACCAAAGACTTTAAATATGCATTAAATAAAATAATTTCATACTAAGATAAAAACATAATTTTTTAAAGATATTTAATAAATAAAATAACTCTTTGATGAATAAAAAATAATTCTATGTTTTTTAATCTTAAATACATCCATTTAAAAACATAATCCATCCTAAATGAAAAACTTTAAATTGATTCTTTATACATTATAAGCAAGGATTGTGTAATACCCCTCATGTTACTGCTTGTTCTTGACATTCTTTGTGGTTTTTGTTTGGCACATTTTGGTTTTGATGATACTGTTGATATTATGCTGTGGTAGCTTAGATTGTTACTGATTATATTACTTTTATGATGCTATGGATATTATAATGACATTTTTATTATGATTGTTTTGATGAAGTTAATTGGAATGCAGTAGACTAGAGAATAGTAATTGATGATGTTGATGCGAATTAATGTAATTCTTTAATGCAATAAATGATGATATGATTTGGTGAGGGGACAGGTAGCATCACTCGTTCACGAGCGCCCTGCTACACTGCAAATCCTTCTCACGATGCTTTGTAATTGATTATATGTATGTATGTTGTGTATCACCTTGTTGGATGCAGGCTTTGCAAGAATAAGACTCGATTCCACCTATTTCGATAGGTCTGGGCGAGCATTGAACCAACCCAACGGCAGGAAGTTGAACAAAGGTGACATGGAAGTAACTTCGTTCCAAGGTGTCAACTGTCTTGTACCTTTTTGGTTTGTGCATCTTGGTCATAGCCATTTTGTTGTTACATTAGTCTTTGTATGTTATTGTGATTTTATGACTTTTAAATGTGGTGTATGGTTTTATGTTGTGATTTAAATAATTAAACAATTAATAAAATAGAGCATAAAATAATAAATAAATAAATAAATGTTAATAAGTAGTTTGTGAAAATATTAAATTTATTTTGAGAAAATCTTGCAAATGGTTTATTTCAATTATTTTAATGGGCATGTGATTATTTAATAACGTGTTTGTGGAGATGATAAATAAATAAATAAATAAAAAGTTAAAATTTGTAGGATTTGAATATATTTAAATTTTATTTATTTTTGAGAAGTGACTTCTAGTATTCACGGGAAGAGGAAACGGAAGAGACTTTCTGAGTGTTGATTTTATTTAGGGGATTTTTCTTTGTATGAGGTTGCATTCTCTTTCTTCCTGATTCTAGAGAAATTTTGCATTCACTTTTTCTGTCATTCTGGAGGAGTATTGCATTCTCTTTCTATTATTCTGGAGAATTTATTGAAGAAAAAGGTTCAGTTTGAAGGAGGTTCTGGATCTGTTGCTGGAAACAATCAACAACGAAGGATTAGCTCTACAAAAAGGATAAGCTTCCACAAATCCTCTACAGGTGCAGGACACCAGGTTCTTTTCTCATTTTTGATTATCTTCTTTCTGTAGCAACAAATGAAATAAGAATTGTTCTTTGTGAATTAAATTTCCTCCTGGGGTTTGAAATTTAATGCGTGTGGAAAGAAAATCTTTGAATCTATAGAAATGTTTTGGACTGTTATTCAATCAAAGGAAATTTTACTGGGGTTCGAGATTGTTGATTTTTAAAATGAAATTTTTGTTGCAATCCTGGAAATTAAACAGTATTACTGTAGTTTTTGTTCTAGAAAATAAATAAATTAAGAATAATCTCCTTACTGTGAATTCTGGGTTGTGTATATTCTTGTTTATATATATATATTTTACAAATATATTTTATATATAAACATATACAATAAATTGTACAGTTGATTATCATTCTCTATTTTTGAAATATTTAAAATACAGTATATATATGTATATATATATATATATATTAGATATATATATATACATATATAAATATTGAATGAAAATTTAAATTCTAAAGTTTTGAATTTTTCCGACCTTATTAATTTTTGTTTTTGTATTATAAAAACCCTGGTTGAGTGGTGGTTCGGCCTCGGCCATACCCACCACCCAGTCGGCCTTAGTAATGGTGCGACAGTCTGCGAACTGTCCACGGCAATCCGTAGACTGTCCACGGCCGTGTATTATTCTATGCCTTTGGATGGTCTGGTCTCCATTTGAAAGGAGCTTCGAATATGTGTTTTATTCAAAATGAAAATTCTTTTTAAATTATAATGTATGTGTATGTATTTAAAAATATATATATATATATTAATTTATTTAATTATATTCTGTATGACACAATTTCACTATTAAATTTATTTAATTAATTCTATCTGTAAACAGATTGTTTCATTTTCTGGTATGAATAAAACAAGATTTTATTATAGTGAAAATATGAAAATAAAAAGGATTTTTTTTTTTAATTTGTTAAATTATGAACTTTGATAGTATAATATAGTAAAAAGGCAATTTATGAATATATGTCAGCATTGATTATTGCATTCTTGTTTTAGGGTGTATATTGTGGAAATGGAATTTATTTTGGAATTAAATAAGTTATCTTTTTATGAAGTTGAGTCTTGTAGACTTGTTGGGTTCGGGACATTGTGAGTTCATTGATGTGGGAACCCCGTTTGTGTTAAAACTGTAGTCTTCTAGAGGATTTTGATTTTGTTGGATTTATACCTTTTCATTATGAGTATTTGATATGTCATAATTTGAGAACGGGGTATATAGACTTGTGAGATTTTGATAATGTACTCATTTAGAGAGATGGGTTATGCCTCGCATGTTATTGTTGTTGTATTTCAATGTGCATGATTGTGATGGTACAACCCCTGTTTCTGTTTTGGTTTTTGGTTGGGTCTCTAGGGAGAGTGGCTCCTCGTGGGGGCCGACGCCCCGTTTAAGCGGAAGAGCACAGGATAACCCATGAGTGAGTTAGTAATCAAGTGAAAACCTAATAATTAATTTAGGAGGGTTGGGTAGTAATATCATTATAAGATTTAAAATATGGATGCCTCGTCTTCATTAGTGCTTCCGCAGACTAATGGAAGGCTGAGAAGGCCGTGGTCGGCAAGGTCGTAACCTTGTCTTCACGAGAGGTTTATGGCTCTGCATGAGTCACCCTATGGACTGGTGCCTCCAGTTGGGAGGAAGGGCATAGGATAGCCATAGATGGGACCGGCACCTCCAGTTGGGAGGAAGAGTACAGGATAGCCCATGTAGGACCATGCGATGACACTCTCCCCTAGTTGCCCAAGTGTTTTACTTTATTGTGTTCCTCTGGAAATAGGTTATGGGAGTTGGTTTAGATTGTTGTTAAATGGATTTATTTTGATTTATGGAATATTGGCTTGATACATCTTTAGTGTACCTTGTGGTCTTGTATGATTTCATTGATATTTGATTTATGACCTTGTACTCTTATGGTATTGTTATATGATGTTATTGTTTTGTTTCATTATAATTTGGAGTATTGTGTTATGGCTCTATGTTGGTACTTCTTGTATGTGTGTACTTCAGTTCTTGTCAATTGATAGTCTTGGTCGGAGTTACTTCTTTGTCACCTCTTAGCACGGGGGTGGTCAGGTGGAACGTGCTCCGCACACCGTTGGGTTCCCCATCAGCGTTTGTTGGCTCAGTCTCATCCTATTGAAGATTTGTACCAGTTGATCTCTATGTATTTTGATAATCTTGTATATTGTATTCATCCCACAAGATTGGGAATCATGATGTAAATTACGTTTATGGAGATGTTGTATATTTAAAAGATGTTGTAATGTAATTTCAACCTTGTATCCTTATTTGGCTATGTGATTCCTCATGATGGAATTTATGTTGTCTTTTATAGTTCCTGTGTTGATGCTTTGTAATGTTTAATTTGAGGTGACCTTGCGTGCCCCAAAGAACATAGTTGGTTACGTTATTTGTATTGTAATGAAATGAAGTTTATGATCATGTATATGAGTATTTAATATTTGTATATTGATTGTTTATTTTTTTTTAAAAAAATTGTGTGCTTTATATGTGGTTGTTCTTTGGGGTTTGCATGGCGGGCGTTATAGATTGATTAAGAAATTCCAATAACAAACAAATGCCTATTAAAATTTACCACTTTTAAATAATAATTTACTATATATATTTAATTTTTGTTTTAAATCACAATATGTATATGTGTAATGGTTGCATTTGTATATTTATGTGATTATTTTGACCTTCACATACTTTTGTATAATGTTAGGTTTGATTTTTTAGCTTTCACATATTCTTATATACACATTTTTTTTTTATAGATGAGTACTACCAAATAAGGGGGTAGCTCCTGGATACAGTAACAGATTTAGGCAGGAGAATGCCATAAACATCCCAAAGTGTTGACTTTTAGCTAAACAAACCTAGACACTCAAAAGCTGGTATATTGTTGCCATAAGATTACCCATCCTAACAAGCTTGTTGAGACTGCCCACCCCCATCCATGAGAGATCAGAGTCCATGTATCTTGCGAATGCCGCCATGTCCGCGTTCTTGACTCCCATTCGGAAAACCTTTAATGCAATGGACATGAAGTTAAGAAGAACCGCATGCTTGTTATTTCTCGTTTCACTGCCATTACCTTCATCGTCACTCAATATTGCAGGATCAAAGTAGACTCTGAGAAGACTGACCCAACCATCTGTCCTTAGCTCCATCGTAGCATTTGCAACAACATGCACATAGATCGGCACCACAAGCATGTCTAACCATGCCACCACACATTCCCTAGACTCTGTGATATCCACCATAACGCCAATCCGAACCTTCTTATATACACATATTTGCATACATTTATTTGTATTTTATTTATTTTTACACATCCATCTATATAGACCACATCATTAAATTCTCCCTAGTTATAATTTAATTAATTTAATTGTATTCCTTGATTATACCATTTTTAAAAATTCAATTCTCATAAAAATATTTAACTAAATTTTAACCCTTAAATAACTTTAATAAAAAAAAATCCTATAAATTAAATTAAATCACCATTCATACCAACAGAATTAAAGAAAAACAATACCATTTTCTCATTTTAAAATCTGTTAGTCTATAAATTAACTTTTTATTGTTCTCTCCTGAAATTTGTCTCTAAAATGAACCCCAATTAATAAAAAAAATTAGAATTGTATTTTTTTTTAATGAAGTGTGAACAATTTATCAAACTTGACAAAGAAATTCAATCTGCTTGAAGAAAATAATGAAGCAACACATACAATTGCCTGTTAAATTGCAAATTTTTCTTCTTAATGAAAAATTGCCATGTAAAAAAATATTGAAAATTTTGAACATTTAAACACTTGCAAAGACATTTGAAACATTTGAATAAATATTTTTTACATAGTAATGAAGCTGATTTTATGAGGTTTTTGACGGCTAAGTTGTGTTCTAGGGTGATTTACTTTTTAAGCCCACAATTCAACGATTAAAAAAAATAGCAAATAACTTCAAACCACTTTCCTTCCCTTACTGCCGGCTGTGCATTAATTGTCTCGCGTGCTGTTAAAATAACTACCTCTTAAAATGTTGAATGAAATAACCATGAAAGGGCGAAAAAACCGGCGAGAAATTTAAAACGACAATAAAAGTAATGAAACGTTGAATGAAATAACCATGAAAGGGCAAAAAAACCGGTGAGAAATTTAAAACGACAATAAAAGTAATGAACGATTAGGATTAATTTAACCGTCTTGCATTGTTTTTAGTGATCTCTTGATCATTGATTTTACTAATTAGCTTGGCATTCTCAAATAAAACACACCTTCTGTGCAATTAATAATCAACAGTATTATTATTATTATTATATATAATTAATAAAATGTAAATAGATAATTTTTATTTAAAAATAATGAAATTAATAATATTACATTTTGATAATTATTAGATTTAAGAGATATTTAAATAACAATCTTTTTTTAGATAGGAAAATATTTTATTGATTTTCATAAAGATAGTACATTCAGCCCATTTTTGGAAAAAAAAAATCTGGAACTCCATTCAAATTAAATAATATAGTATAGAAGCTAACTAATTAAATAATATAGTATAGAAGGTAACTAATTACACATAAAATTAGGATGAAGGGTATGGTTAACGTTAGGGTTAGGGTTAGGATTGGGGTTAGCATTAGGACTAGGGTTAGGATTAGAGAGAGAATTATGATCAAGGGTAGGGTTAGGGTTAGGGTTAGGGTTAGGTTTAGGGTTAGGGTTAAGGTTAGGGTTAGGGTTAGGGTTAGGATTAGGATTGGGATTAGGAGTATGGTTAGGGTTATGGTTAGGATTAAAGATAGAATTAGTGTTAAGTTTAAGGTTAGGATTAGGGTTAGGGTTGAGATTAAGGATAGGGTTAGGGTTAGAGATAGAAATGATTAGGGTTTGGGTTAGAATCAATATTAGGGTTAGGTTTAGGGTTAGAGATAGAATCAAGATTAGGGTGGGATTAGTGTTAGTATTAAGATTTAGGTTACTATTAGGGTTAGGGTTGGAGATATAATTAGGATTTCAGCTGGGCTTAGCATTTGGACTGGGGTTGTGATTAGTGTTAGTATTAGGATTAGGGTTAGGTTTATGTTTAGAGATAGACTTAGGATTAGAGTTGGGATTAGCATTAGGGTTAGGGTTAGTGTTAGGATTAGGGTTAGGGTTCAGATTAATATTACAGTTAGATGTAGGATCAAGGGTAGGGTTAATGTTAGGGTTAGGGTTAGAGATAAAATTAGGCTTATGGTTAGGATTAAGATTAGGATAGGGATTAGGTTTAGGGTTAGGGTTAGAGATAGAATTAGAGTTAAGATGCTCAAAAGGTCCATAGATCCAAAGGAAAGAAAATTTTCAGATGCTAAGTTTGTCCAAGGTTGTGTACAATCAAGTTTATGGTGATTTTGATCTTACTTCCTTTGTACTAATAGCCATGCAACTTTTGGAGATGCCACTGGCCTTACAAATTTGCAGAAAAAAATCTAACTGAAATCAAATATCTCAATGAAGCATTTTCTCAAGAAAAAATTACTAGGAGAATAAATCACTTTAAACCAAAACCCAAGTAGGGTGGACATTATAGGCATATAAATTGAAAAGAAATTAGATGCAAAAGGAAAGTCAAACAAAACAAGTCTGGTTAGGGTATATGTTTAATATTTCAGTAAACAATCTATTCACTAAATAAGTTATTAAATGCTCAAATATGAAAAAAAATACTACACAACTTATCTTATCAGGAAAACTAACGTACAATCCTGGTTCATCTCTTGGAAGCTGAATATTTTCAACAAAGCTATTAAGGATAATGCACATCACTCTAAATAGATTAGGAGAAAGTGCCTACACAAATGCGCTTTAAACATGCAGTAACAAAGTGTTGACAGACGCAAGCATGGGGAGCATCTCTTTCTCTCCAGGTAGATTTTGTTTCTTTTTCATGACATGGACAGTTTCTTTCATCTATTCATTAGGGTTGAAGCGAGATCAGACAGAGAGAATAGGAAGGTCTAAATTTTGAAACGCAAATCTGTAGTGCACAATGAATATGGAGAACCAGTAGTCTGTTGACCCCTCGTTTATATGGAATGTGATCTTCTTCCTTGGATACTCGCAGATCATGAAGATCGAATGAATGCAACAGGGAAATAAAACATATGAAGGATATTTACTTGATATGAACTTGAAACGGCTGCCTGCCAACACCAATTGGCATGCAAGGTGATGAAATGGTATGTTGTCACTAATTTCAGTTACTTTCATGCCTCCTCTTCTATTATTTCCAATTGCCCTTCAATTTGAACTTGATTTGTTTTTGTTTACATGGATCGTTGTCACTATAGGAAGCCTCTCGGTTTAATTATACATTGTTCAACCAATAAAGATAAGCAATGAAAAATTGCTTTTATGTGTAGTTAGAATATTTTTTTGATTATTGAACCTTAACAATAATATATGTAAATATTTGTGTGGGATTCTATCTTATTTGAATATAGCATTTTCAATATTCTTTAATGATTTTTTACATATTTTTCTTCATCAAAATTTTACAAACCTCTTATGGAATCTAGAATAAGAAACACATTTTGTGTTGCCAAAACTAGGTTTTGAAGTAAATAAAATTGCATTTGCTAGTACATCATTCACATAGTGTGTTTCTCACATAATTTCCACAAAATATTTCTTGTGTCGAAAAAGCACAAGAACCTTATAAGAAATTCATTAAAAAATCAATTGAAATGCTTATGGCAATGATTTTTGGCAAATTGAAATGCAGTGTGTCTGCAACCGCCACCTTTGCAGTAGAGAATTATAATATTGTCATTTATTACTATTTATTGCTGGGGTATATTCGGAATTCATAAAATCATGGTTGTTTATTTATTGCAACTTTTTTTTTGCAAATTGTAATGCAGTGTGTCTGCAGCCTGCTTTGTAAATTAGAGAAGTGAATCTTGTAGATGCCTTTCTGGCGATAGGATATAGAAATATATTTGGAAAAGGTTTCCTTGACCAGAAGCACGATGAAAACAGATAATCCTGTGGAAATCTAATATCGCTGTCTAACAGCTTTGATAATATGAGAATTTGAAACAAAAAAAAGCAAACCAATACTCACCCACTCGTTCAAAGTAACAAATGCATAAACATGTTTTCATCACAGTCATCTGTTAATCAGTCAAAGAAACACCATTTGTGCTTTGCTACAAACTCAATGGAGCATGACATTCAAAATTTTGGAAGAAAATAGTTTAGTTAACAGTAGTAAATTCTGGTTCAGGTAATCATTTTCCTTCTAATTTTCAGATAAAATTTCTTCAATTTTAATTAGGAACGTCTATTCTTTAACAAAAGAAAATTGTTCCTTTTTCATTATTTTTGTAATAAATTTTTTCTATATAATCTTATTGAATACAAGGTAATATTTTAAAAAAATATAAAGAGACACATCCAAAAAGTTTAATTGAAATAATAATAATATGTTTATACAATTTTTGAAGTCATCATATTTTATTTTGAGGAATAATTAACAATTATATATGATAATTGTTAATTCTCACAAGTCACCAAAAAATTTATTCCATAAACATATGGACCGACATTTTGCAAACAATTATTATTAATAATATCAATTTCCACAATTCATAGTACTCTCATAATCGTTTCTAGATTATATTTTGTGAGAGATCATTTTGCATCAACAACAAAAAATATCTCACACAATCTAATCAACAAAAACAAACCATTGTCATTACGATAATTCACTATTATATTTTCATAATATAGTTGTTTATTAATAAATAATATTATTATAATTATAACATGTTAATATTGAAATATTATATTATTTTAATTCTTAATATTATTTAATATTTTATGTAAGAACTAGAAGTATACAATAGAATAAGGGTGAAATCTATATATATTTATTATTTTCATATAGTTTTGTGTTTATTTTGACAAAATGTTTTAATATATAATAACAAATATCTAAATACATGTACAAGTCATTCTTATGCATATCTACTCCTATGATTATAATCATATATTACTCTATGTGTGCATATTAGTATATATTTAGCCTATTTGTTTGACTATCATGTGTTCATCCCAAGGAAATTGTTATCCATTCTTATTAGACATCTATTTTATCCCATTTTAGGTTCGTAGTTATTAGGTTAAATTCTCAAGGGCTAAATATATGCTTATGAGAATTGATTTCATGCACATATTTAATGAAATTTATCACCTCCATTCTAGGGTATTACAAATACATGTTTTATCTCAACATTGAAAGAAAAATGATAGGAGCAAACTTCGATTTGTTTCACTAAAGGGAATACCAAACCAACATTGTAGGTTTTTTTCTTCTAATTTGCATCTTTCTATTCTCAAGTTGTAGATTGAGGGGTATTTCCTTTGCCACATTAATTGTATGAAAACCTATTAATGGCCTTTTAGTACCACCTATCCCATAGACTAGTAGAAGAAGTAGAATAGAGAAATTAGGATTAAAATGGAAAAAAGTCAAGACCAATCTAGGATATATTTAAAGGTAGAAGATTTGTTTGTAGAAATAAATATTGCTAAAATAATGGATTTATATTGTGGTATCTAACAAAGATAAAGCACGAACTTGTATGGTATTGCTAAATCAAACAAGTATATTTCTTGAGGAAAATTAGGAAAAAAAATTAGTTTTTTCATTTAGTCAACACTATTACTCTATCAAGAAGCTAAGTACTCATGTTCTCATTTACTTCAAAATCATAAGATTATGTACTTGTTGAATGATTTCACTCTAGTTTTTTTTAATTTCATATATGACTAAGGTTTGTATAACATGATTTGATATAATGTATTAA
Source organism: Sequoia sempervirens (assembly GCA_007258455.2). Lineage (NCBI taxonomy): Eukaryota > Viridiplantae > Streptophyta > Pinopsida > Cupressales > Cupressaceae > Sequoia > Sequoia sempervirens. Next base: position 77,130,838 of record VDFB02000363.1, on the reverse strand, counting down.
TGTACTATTTTTCAAGGGTGAAATAAAGTTGAAAATATTTATGCTAAGAATAATAAAAAAAACAAACATAACAAAGCATTACAAGATATAATATAATAACTGTCCTAAAATATAGAATCTACTAAAATAAGATGAGATATCCCAAATATATACACCACTATGTAAGATGAGAGATCAAGTACAATGGGTGGATATGTATAATTGATTTGATACTAAAGAGTGAGATAGAGGTACATAAGCGAACCATATTTTCCTTAAACCCAAAACCCTAAATTATAAAAATTATTTTCTTGATGATTATATAGATAAACCTACATACTCATAAAATTACTTTTCATCTACAATATTTTAGGAGAAAAACATATTTGATTAGCCTAGTATTTGTCTCTACTAGTTATGTTTAGTTCCTAGTCTTCGAAGCACTTCCTAGATGTTAATTTTGTGTCATATTTCAAATCTAAACAAGTAAACATGATAAATATTTTTGATATTAAAGCATGGGAAGGGCCCTTCGACCCATGAGTTAAACAAAATATTAAAACAAAAAAAGAGGTCTTAACACATCAACCTTTTAACCATCAATTATTTTCTTGTATGCATTATGTCATTTTCTTATGCATTCTAGTTATTTAGGTGCCTTAGTCACGAGTAGAAAAATTATACTATGACTCTCTTTCTTGATGTTTCCTATTTTATATTCTTAACATGAAATTAACCTCTTACTACCTTTTGGGAGTTGGCCAATATTTGTAAAGTAGGTGGCTAAGAGTCTAGTTTGTTAAGAAAAAATAGGATTAGTTAGTTCAATTAAAAGTATATATATTAGAAGATAAAGAGTAGAAGCACAGTAGTGATTTTTTACATTTTTTTAAACCAAGAGTTTTTTTTCTATAAAATAGTACTATTTTGAATGTGACTGAATGAAGAAAAAAATATCGATTAACATTTTTATAAATTGGAACAATGCAACAACCCATGAAAAGGCCCACTTGAGGTAATGTTTTTATTCAATTATTAATCTAAGTGACTAGTTGTTGTATAATTTTAATTTTAAGTCATTGATTGATTATCAAGAAATTCTTAACTCTTACCTATATCAGTTAATCTATGTTATCTACATAATACACAACACCAACTTTATCCCATAGCAATAGTTGTAGGATATTTATATAGCACATATAATTTTTCTAATATTATTTATTTTATGAATAAGAATGTGAACAATTCTTATACTCCACTTCTTAGGAACCCTAGAAACTTGTGAGTCATACACATAGTATCAAAATATTATAAGAAGATACATCTCTAGTGTGAAATTATATGTGTAACCCTCATAGTTTATGAGTCGCTTGATAAATGATATCTTGGTCTATTGAGTTCAATGGATGCCTTATCTACACGATATTTATTAGTCAATAAATTAAGCATGTATTTTTTCAATTATTTCCAACAATGTTTCCAGGCTATAAGAGTCTTGAAGTCTTTGAGTAATTTTTGTAAATTTAGTAGCATACATTTTATATTTCTAACTTCTAAGATTATTAAGGTTGAAATTTTTGTATAAATTTTTGTATACAAAGAGGAAGATATTTCATATAGATATTTTTTCAATTTACATCTCGTGTGAAGATATACTAGTGCCAATGGAAGAAACTTAACTAGGAAAAATAAGCGAACCCTTGATTCCTAAAACACAACACCTTAAAAATAATTTAATAAATAGTTCAAGAAAAGGGTCCAATAAACCACATTCTTAAGATATTCCTTTACCCCCTTTTCACAAACTCCACATCACAATGGGGTATTTATGGGAAGAAGAACCACCTAGAACCATAAAATTCTAGTCTCCCAAATTTTCTATCAGTAGGGTACACTACTATAAGTATTATTCCTCACTTAGCTCTTCCAAAATTTCACGGCCTTACTATAAAATACCTTGATATGTTCTTGTTCAAATTTTACGTCCTATATAAAAGTTATGACTATACTACTAATGAATGCCAATAAAATATATTCCTAGCTAGCCACCACTTATAGCGGAGTTGGATGGGGCTTGGGGTTTGCATGCATCAAGGTCACAAGTTTGACTTTGCTTCGTAGTGGGAATGGCAAGGGTTAGTATTATTGTGGTAGTTCCTACTTTGTTGACCCAGGGTATAAGAATGGACTTTTCCTCTAACCTCCTTGAGGTTAGATATTAAAAAAAAGGTTAGATAATTTTAATTTTTTTACACTAATGAACAAGAGAAAATTGCTATATTTCTAAAAGTGAAAAGTTCATCCATTATGGTCCCCAAGGCTATGTCATACACCTCTCTCACTAGCATGGGAAAAGTATTAATTCAAATTGGAAACATGTAAGTAATGATTCGTACATTGTTAGGCACAAATTTGCTAAGCAAAATTGGGTACCATTTTTTATCACATAGATGTTTTGTTAGAGATAAGCAGGAATCCTTTGATATTTTTGTGGATTACAGATCTACTTACATGCAAAAGATAAATCAGAAGCAAGCAAATAGAAGTCATCATGATTATAAAATAGGTTTTCTTAAACCACTCTACAAAGATTCTAAAGTAGTATTAGGTGTAAGAAAGGTTGATGAACCATCTACGATTAGGGATACAAAAATAAATATGTCACATGCAAGATCTCAAAACCATAGAACATTGTGTGAAGGGAAAAAGCGATAGTTCAATCAATATACTACTCTAGTGCATGGAGTTCCCTTCAATCCGAATGAACAACACCATTATGTTTCAATGAGGGAAAATCAAAAAGACCACAAGAAGGGCTTTGATCCATGAATATCATCCCGTCAGCAGTGCATAAATGTTTAAAGTTACCATTTGACAATGAGATCTTTACTATGCATCATAATCGCTTTGATCTTATGTATTGGGTGATCCCACAATACTGGTTTACAATTTCTGGGAGATCCTAATTTTTGTTGAAATCACATATTTTTAGAAAATATAATGATTTAAGACTTGAAAAGTTCCATTTAGAGGATTCCAATTTAAGAGGGTTTTATTGAACCACCTTAGATCAAACCCCCTTGGATAGAACCCCGCTAGTTTTAAACTATACCTATAATATAGTCTCCTTTACACCTATCAAAATGCTGATAAAAAACCACTTTTGATTTACCTTTTGGGGGATCAAATGAATTCATTTAAAATTTATTTTTTGTAATTATGTAATCCTTATTATAAGCTTCCAAAAAAGTATAAACAAATTTAATTTTATTATTATATTTAGTTTTTATTTCTAGTGAAATTAGGTTTTTTACCGAAAATCAAGCTCTTTGTTCTGTACATGTGGAAAAATAGCAAATTATCAATTTTTTTTTTGAAAAATATAAGTGCACTAGATATTAAAGTTCTTGATCCAACAAAAACAAAAAAATTGAATTTCAATATATACAAAAAAAGTTATGTTGTATACAATCCACCTATGTCTGAATTGTAATTGGTTTAAGTTCAAAGCTTGATTAAGGAAAAAATATTCAATAAAACACTGTGAAACCAAATGAAAGTTCTAGATATCATAGTTAGAAATCTAAATTAAAAAAAAAATGAATTTTATTCTTCATGCAAAAAAAGTTATGTTGCATACGGTGAGCACCACTCCTTAAAAATGGTGTTTACTAAAAAAAAACTAGTTTTCGAAGGAGATGGAAAAAGAAGTGCAATTTGATTCCAAAAATTTTGAAAAAAATATATTTAGAATATAAAAAAAATATCATAAATCATTAGTTTGCATCATCTTCAAATTCCTCATGGTTTAGCAGCTATAGGTGCCTGAAAGTGAAGACTTAGTTAGAAAAAATAGTTCAATGTCCAATTTGGAAAAAAATTGTAAACCAGTATTGTGGGATCACCCTATTCATGTGGGAATTTCACATTGGCCCGAATTTATGGAATCTATTAGGAATTTTGAGGACTTCTTTTTCAAATCCTATCAAAAGTTTAAGACAAAGCACATAGCAGAGTTATCCCTTAATAATATACCTCGAACCACGATTTAGCCTCCTATCCTTGATGACATTATGATTGAACTAAAAAATCTTCCAAGTAACCAAGACCAAACCATGGAAAATACTCCACCTATTTGATATAAGAGTCCATGAGATAATCAATAATTTTGATTGTGCCTCCTAAAATTAAACAAGTTTATAAAGCTAAAGACAAAGTGGTTGAACAACCTACCATGGTTCATTTCATCCCTCCCTTAAGGGAATAAAAGAAATGTATTGTTGATAAACCCACTCCTACATCCAATCACAACTTGAAAACCAAATGAAAAGAACTAGTTCAATGCTAGATAGCATAGGTGTAGACATCATTTTATTGCTCATTTTTCATAAGAAAAAGAAAAGAACAACATAGAAAATAACAATCCAAGCTTACCTCAAGCAATGCATGATTATTCTCCACCTTCACTAAAACAAGAAAATCCTATATCTCAAACACATCAAGAACAAACATCTTCTATGGATATTATCTGATTTAGCAAAAAATGTCAATCTATGGTTTAGGACATGGAACAAGTTTTCTCCAAATACCATTGAAGGAAACCCTAGAGATATCAATCCAAGTATGCAAAGGTGAAAGAGATCTATAATAGGGATGTCTTAGGGTGTGATTAAAGATGATAAGATGGTTCACCACCAAGCTAGGGCTTAGAAAGAAAATAAATGAATGTAACATGTAATGTATTATGCAAAACCTAACTAAATGACCTAGGAAATGATACTGAAATGCAAAATAACAAACTAAGAATTAGCAAAGATGCACCTGGAAGAAAGATGATGTCAAAACAAGCTCCAAAACCCTAAAAACCTATTGTTTGATACCCACTGGGACTCATATACCAATTTGGGTGATTTAGTCCTAGACTAGGGGTTTTGTGTTGAAATTGGAATCTCACAATGGTTGATCTAAATTAACTAAAATCTAGAAAATGTGCTATACTAGAAATCATACACCACAAGTGGCATATCAGTCCCACTCTACTTTTTTAGAGGGTTAAGACCTTAATCTGCTCTACTATTTATGTTCTTCCTTCCACACTTTGTTTATGGCTCTGAAACCCTAATTTACAACTTGTTGGTGACTTTCTGTGTAGATATCAACCTTTTAACAAATTGAAAACTTTCTTTAATCTTGCGGCTTAGTCTTCAAAGGATCTTCAAGCCTCAAAGCACCTAGATCTACACTCACACATGAAGAGAGAAGGAAAAACTTGTTGATTGTTAGGAAATGAGGGTTTTCCTTGGTTAAAACCTATTTAGGTAATTAAACCTTATGATGAAACAATGAAATATGAACATGAAACATGAAATATGGAACATGAACAATGATACCTTCAATGATGATGTGAGATGTAAATCAACAATCTAACATGAAGTGGTAATGTGGAATGCAGATATTGATCTTGAATATGGATATGAAACAATGCTTGCAAATGGATCTTCAATGCTACATCACAACACTGGCTCAACAACAAGCTTGATTCCTTCTAATCTTTGATATGATGATGGATCTTGAATTGTTGCAATAAATGATGAATAATTTTTCCATTCAATGCCTTAGAAATGCTCTTATAAACTCTCTTGATGGTCTTGTGAAGTCTTGGAATGCTTAACTCTTGATGGCTTATGTTGATATCATGAAGGCTTAGGTAAATAGTGATTTGATACATTTTTTTATAGGAAATCCATCCAACTTTCCATTTACTAGATCTCATAGACCAACATTCATGAAATTTGAACTTAAAACCTTGATTTCTCACTCAAAACCCTAAAAAGGGGCCAAATGGGACTCATACGCCACTTGTGGTTTATAGGTCATATCTGGATGGGGCTATATTCCTAAGGTGGCATGATCCGTAAATGAATTGAGCACTTGCTCGAAATAGTTCACTAGTTAGACTTACAAAGACTACAATAGTCAATCTAACACCAGGATCTTTTAAATTATCGATATGAATCCAACATGTAAATTCAAATCTTTAATCTACTAAGCTCAAAGAAACAACTACAAGAAATCACAAAAGAATAGAAACAAGATGATAACGGAGTTCACTGAAAGTTGGCTACGTCTCTGGATTCGCCGGAAAGAACAAATCGATCTATTGCCTTCAAGACTTGGAAATGCCACAGGTTACAAAAAGAGGTCAGCTTTCGCCTTACAAGAGGCCTCCAGAAAGTGACTCCACCTATGAACCTAACTTCCACGTTGGCAAGACGTCCTTTTAGAAGAACAACAAGAAGCTTACAAAGCTTTTACAAAGACTAAGAAAAGTCTTGCCAAGTTTCAAAAATCTCCTCCTGAGATTACTTGGCTTGCAGAAGAAAAGCTTGTGAAGAATTGACTCGAGAAGAATTGGATGATCTCTAAACCCAATACACCCCCTTTTTATACCATTACATAGGCTTATTATGGTTCAAAACCATAATATTTACAAAATCATGTAATCTCCCCTTAAATGGAAAATAAATAACCTATTTCCCCATTTTTACATAAAAACAATTACGTTTGTTTCAAGCCCTCGTTTGTTACATTTATTCGGGCTATTTGTGGTTTTAGGAGTTTTGTTGTTTTATAAACAAATAACCTTTAATAGGTTATATTGTTTATAACTTGGGCTTCACAACCAGGTAAGAAGAACTGAGGCCACATATCTGTTGAGGGTGGGTCCCATGTCGCAACGGTCGAAACAAACTATTTGGACATGAGATGTCAGGGGTTCAAGCTCCGCAATAACCTTTTAATAGAATATTCATCAACCGCACCACCGAAGGAAGAATGAATGGGCCACGTGTCACATGCACAAGAAGCCACGTGTCATATAATCATTCGCTATGAGAACATAGTCACACTCCACATCATCGGCCACGTTGCCATCTGGTCATCATGCCACGTCATTGAGTGGACACGTGTCAACACCTGATTAGTCCATGTCATCCGTTGTACAACACTTGGGGTTCGCTAGAAATGATGACATCATCATAGTACAGACTATCACATCTCAAGACGCTATTGGTCCACCTAAGTGTCTGTACGATGTCTTGTCTTCCAAGTCAGCATGCTAACATCATGCCAACGTCAGCATCATGCCTTTATGACAACCTAGTCAACCATGAGCTTTGACTGATGATATCTTCCACGTACGGGCTCCATTTTTTATGAAATGAATGCCATTGGAATCATGACGATGAGACCTTCGTGATGATGCCAACTTTGACCAACTTGGTGATGATGACTTTTTCACCTTTCTCCTCATCCTTGATAGCTGAGTTGACCAACCTTTGACTAAACTTTGACTGGCAATAACTTGCACATACGGGCTCCATTTTCGACCGTTCAAGTTGCGTCAGATTCAGAATTCTGTGCTTTACACCATGGCACTACTTCCAAGAGAAACTGGAACACTTCAATTTTAGGTCCTGAAGATCCACCTGGATCAAACCTTCGCACTGAAGAACTTTTGGTCCTCCAAAATTGTATAGTTCCTTCAATAATCTCGCATTCAGCATCTTTCCACTCGCCACGATCTGAATCACTAGAACACATTGCCACATCTGCCTGTCGAGGTCTTACACTTCAACAATGTAGGTATTCACAACTCCTCATGATGCAGTTCAAAAATGGAACTTAAAACACCCAAAGCAAGAAGGAAAAACTGAGTATGATAAACCTATCCCTCAGTGCTTCTCACAGGTAGTTCGCATTCTGCATCTCTCACCTTCTTCTAACTTGCTTCTATTCCTCCTCCAATTACTCGAGCATAGATTTGTTCCTCAGCCTGACATATTCCTTCACCCTTGTATTTTAGAATAGCTGACTCAAGGCTCCACCACACAGCTCGGGTCTCATCCATCTGAAGCAACAAGGTCATCGATAAATCCTTCAAGAACTCCAACCGAGTTCAGAATTATCCTGAAAACGACCATCACTGAGTCTTCAAGTTGAGAACATACAAGGTCATTGTTGACCATTCTCAACAACTCTATCTAAAAAGTGCTCTTCAACTGAAGCTTCTCACTGAAAGAAACTACAAGAAACTACAAGAAACAAATTGCTATCCTATAGTAAGAAGTTATATCTAGTATCTCTTTGCACTGATTACAAGAGACATGGCTTCCAAGAGCCTTACAAATTCTCAATTAGAAAGAAATACAACTTCATAAATAAACTATTACAAACAATTTTTTATGAATTTTATTCTCACAAAACCACACTAGCTTATCAACATATTTATTACACTACAAACACATAATAAACACACACAGGTTGATATACTAGTTCGACGAGCGACGTTCCCAGCTCTTTCAGAGCTGTTCAAAGGAACTCTCCTTTACTGGCTGCTCAGGTTGTGGCTTGGTTTCCTCTGGGATTGCTTTAGGGGTGGTAGCAACTACCGGCTCCACTATCATCTCATCAACATGCTGGTGGTTGGGTCTCTCTATGGACCTCGATCGACGATGCAGCTCTGGATGTAGCTTCCAACACTTTGCATCCCAATGTCCACTAATGCCACAGTGGGTGCAAAAATTCTGAATTCTAGAGGATTGTCATGTTTCCTTTCTAAATCCCAATCCTTGGTTCTGTGGTCGTTTTCTTTTCCTTGACCTGATTGGTGATACATTCCTCAGAAACACCAAGGCCCTTTCCTCTAAAACCCATCTTTCCTAGCAGCTTCGTTTTGATACCTTTTGTGTGCTTCTCAAAGTGCACAAAAGAGCTCTGCTCATCCTCTGCTGACTTCTTCTGGTCTATGGAAGAAGATACTTGTAGATAATTGTTATCACTATCCGGCAGATTAAGAGTCTCAAGGTACTCCATTTTCTGACAATAGACACACTCTACTGCACCAGGATAATTCGCCCAATCATGACCACAAGAAAACTTGGCCACTAGATTTGTCGCTGAAGAGGCCCCCGTACTATCAGGTGGGGTAAGCGGGGAGTATGAGGATGATGTATCCTCAGAATGTGGACAAAACCTGCAAATGTGGCCGCTCTCAGATACAAGAGAACTCCCCTTGTTCTACTCTCCAGTGAACTCTTGTAACAGGGCCTGCAACCTCTACTTCTCTGCATTGGCCTCTCCCAATAGTCTCTTCAATTCTTCATTCTCTTTCTGCAAATGATGATTTTCCTCCTCTAGCCTCTGCACCTTGTCAAACTTTTCACAATGATTGTGAAAAATAGTCTCCATCATCTTCTTCATTTCAAAGAACTCTCGTACCATTGATGATGTCATCATTGTGGATGCTTCACCAGATTCAGATGCCATCTTGTGGTTAACTACAAAAGGAGCTTAGTAACCTGCTCTGATACCACTTGATCCATAAACGAATTGAGCACTTGCTTAGAATAGTTCACTAGTTAGATTTTCAAAAAGACTTACAATATTCAATCTAACACCAGGATCTTTTAAATTATCGATATGAATCCAACATGTAAATTCAAATCTTTAATCTACTAAGCTCAAAGAAACAACTGCAAGAAATCACAAAAGAATAGAAATGAGATGATAATGGAGTTCACCGAAAGTCGGCTATGTCTCTGGATTCGCCAGAAAGAACGAATCGATCTATTTCCTTCAAGACTTGGAAATGCCACAGGTTAGAAAAAGAGGTCAGCTTTCGCCTTACAAGAGGCCTCCAGAAAGTGACTCCACCTATGAACCTAACTTCCATGTCGGCAAGACATCCTTGTAGAAGAACAAGAAGAAGCTTACAAAGCTTTTACAAAGACTAAGAAAAGTCTTGCCAAGTTTCAAAAATTTCCTCCTGAGATTACTTGGCTTGCAGAATAAAAGCTTTTGAAGAATTGCCTCGAGAAGAATTGGATGATCTCTAAACCCAATACACCCCCTTTTTATACCATTACATAGGCTTATTATGGTTCAAAACCATAATATTTACAAAATCATGTAATCTCCCCTTAAATGGAAAACAAATAACCTATTTCCCCATTTTTACATAAAAACAATTATGTTTGTTTCAAGCCCTCATTTGTTACATTTATTCGGGCTATTTGTGGTTTTAGGAGTTTTGTTGTTTTATAAACAAATAACCTTTAATATGTTATATTGTTTATAACTCGGGCTTCACAACCGGGTAAGAAGAACCGAGGCCACACATACTTACAGCACCATACGATGGTGTAACGGCCGGCATACATTTTACATACCCGCCGGTCGGGGGTTCCAACCATGACCGACTATTTTTATAAACTCGTTACAACTCTTTGCTATAACAAAAGAGCTGGGTGATACGAATCCATTGAGGGCAGATCCCATGCCGCAATGGCCGGAATAGACTATTCAGACATGAGACGTCGGGGGTTCGAGCTCCGCAATAACCTTTTAATAGAAGATTCATCAACCGCACCACCAAAGGAAGAATGAATGGGCCACGTGTCGCATGCACAAGAAGCCACGTGTCGTACAATCATTCATTGTGAGAACACAGTCACACTCCACATCATCGACCACATTGCCATCCAGTCATCGTGCCACGTCATCGAGTGGACACATGTCAACACCTGATTGGTCCACGTCATCTGTCATGCAACACTTGGGGTTCGCTGGAAATGATGATGTCATCATAGTACAGACTGCCACGTGTCCAGATGCTATTGGTCCACCTAAGCATCCATACGATGTCCTGTCTTCCAAGTCAGCATGCTGACATCATGCTAACGTCAGCATCGTGCCTTTATGACAACCTAGTCAACCATGAGCTTTAACTGACGATATCTTCCACGTACGGGCTTCGTTTTTGATGAAACAAACGCCATTGGAATCGTGACGATGAGACCTTCGCGATGATGTGAACTTTGACCAATTTGGTGATGATGAATTTTTCACCTTTCTCCTCATCCCTGATAGCTGAGTTGACCAACCTTTGACTGAACTTTGACTGGCAATAACTTGCACATATGGGCTCCGTTTTTCACCGTTCAAGTTGCATCAGATTCAGAATTATGTGCTTTACGACATGGCACTACTTCTGAGAGAAACTAGAACACTTCAATTTCAGGTCCTGAAGATCCACCTAGATCATGGCATATGGGTCCAACCAAGCTTTTTTAGGTGGAGGAAATGTCATGGAGTTAAGAAATTAAATGTATTTGATGTCTATGTCAAGATTTTAGTTAAAATAACCCTTGAGATGTATAATATAGGGTATTAGGGGCCTATTAATAATGATATGAAGGTCATAAATGAAAGAGGGCCCAAAAACCAATGTGAAGGTGTAAATAAATACACTTTACAACATTAAAATAAGGAAAAAATAGGTCAATTTAGCTTAAAAGGGCCCAAAACCTAATGTGAATGTGTAAAACACATTACAACAATAGATCAAGGTAACATTAGGTCCATTTTAGTGTGTCATTCCCAAATTAAGAGTGAAAATTTAAATAACATTTTTGTACACTACATTTAGCCCCCACTTTAGTGAGAGGAGGAACTTGCTTCAAACTCACATAAAAGTAGTCATTCAAGAGGGGTCTGAGCATACCAATGTGGATGGTATAAGATAAAAAAGATCAAAAGAGGTGCTCAAGCACCCAAGATCCAATATTTTATGTCAAACCAACATAAGCACAAAAGGCCATGCACAAGGTGTATGATATACAAAAAAACAAGATACACAAACATATAATGCCAAAAAGAAAGAAAAAACTAAAATAAAAAAGGGGGTGGATCAAGCTTAAAAAAAATTTCCCACGTATTGTGGATCAGATCTAGGTTGTTTTTCCAAAACAAAATGCTCACTTTGAGGCACAAAACAAACTGTCCACTGGGTGAGTATCCAAAAAGGGTGGCTTAGTGAGAAAGTCATGCCTCTTTATTGGCTTCTCACCATATAATGAGAAAGTAAAGCCCATGTTAGGATTCTCATCATATGCTAAAGATACCAAAGATATACCTCCTAATAACTTTGACAAGTCACCACAAAATAGTGAACTTCAAGCTCCATGAGGCAAGAAAAGCTTCGTATGCTTGAAACTCATGAAAAAGCAAGATGACACCACAAGTAAGCAAAGTGTGTTATGCAAGGTGTCCATGTAACAATTGTTGTAGATGTGAAATATTGTAAGGTATGTTCAAAGCGATTTTTCTTGGATCATGTAAGGTCTCTTCTTAGGGAACATTGTGCCTAATGTCTCCAAGAGAGGACAAGTCAAAGAAATATCATGCTCTATAAGGAAATAAAACCCAATGACACCACCAAGAAAATGACACATAACAAGAAAATTGCATAGTGAAACATGATTGTCGATGTATACCCCCACTTTAAAGCATTTTATAACACCATTGTTGCGATAAATTGCTTTAAATTAAAAGAAGACATGAGAGCTTATTCAAAAATCCCTATGCCAAGTCATATGTTTCCAATAAGCTACATCATGAAAAGTAAAGGGGTTGCCCCCAAAATGTGTAACTTAGTACATCACATGTGAGCCAACTTAAGGAATGTTGTCCAAATCCCAAGGTTTCTTTTACATGTACATGAAAGGTAGTCAACTATCCAAAAGAGACAATGAAAAGTGACATATGAGGACAAGGTTACCTAACCGCTTGCTCCCACTTATTGCAAGACAAGGATGAGCCAAGGTGATTGATGAGAAACATGCTAGAGTGAAAATTAGTATCAATTAGAGGAATTAGGTGCCCCAACATAAGAAAGAGCACCACACTCCTTAAGATGTTGAATTTTTCTACCCAAAGTTTTACACTCATTGGTAGAATGACCATGAACTCTATGATATGCACAAAAGTAATTTTTTGTAGTGAAATTTATTTCATGTTCTTGGAGGAAGAGATATCAAAAAATATTGGAGGAGTCTCAAAAAGATACCCTCTTGATCAATAGTAGAGTATGTTCCTTTATTTTCACAAGATGGCATACACACACTAAATGATAAGGCCTTAGATAAAAATGGAGATAAAGGTGGTAAACCTAGATCTTTCTTGAGAAAGTATGATACATTAGTTTTCTTCATGCGTTCATTTATCCATGTTTAGGAGGGAGTTTTTCTTCAAGACCATAACAATCTTTCAATTTAGATGAAGGGGTTTTATACTTCTAAGAAGGATTGGCTTCTTCTTGAGAACAAAAATCCTTTTTAGTTTTCTTAAAGTTATGCATCATCCTCTCATGAGGGGTGGGAGTTAAATAACCACCATCACCACCATGGGGTGATGTTTTTGATGTAGAACCACGTTGAGAAAATGAAACACAAGGTTGTTTTGGTTTAGATTGTGAAATTTTGTACTCTCCCATAAAGGACGGTGTAAAATCTAATGAACCCCAATCATCACTAGAACTTGCGTCGGCAAATATTCATCATTTATTATGAATCTTTTGACTTTGACGGTGAGACTTTGGATTCCTTATTAAATGAGGCATAAAATCTAATGATCCCAATTATCATTAAAGAGTTTCATTGTAGGTGAAAGAGAATTAGGATTAGCATCAACTTGTATAAGTTCAACTTTTTATTTTGAAATGAAAGTATTAGGGGAGTTGGGAGTGTTGTGATCATATGATTTATACTATCTTTCATCTTCTTCTACTGTGTATATCTTGTTTTTGTATTCAAATTTCATTTGACGGTGAAGAGTAGATAGGACTCCTTTCATAGACTGAATCTATGGTATCCCTAGTTGAAGATTGTATGAAAGATATCCTAGCATGATATGGATAGGGGTAGGAAACACTACAAGTTTGACCTTAATAGGTAATGTGATCATTCCTAATGGTTTCCTATTAACATTATCAAAACCATAAATATTAACATCATTAAGTTGAATAAGCCACTTTTCCACACCAATTTTTTCTAGGAGGTAAATGCTACAAACATTAAGATCTGCTCCATTGTCTATGAGAGTGTGCCTAACTACAACTTCATTAATGATCACCTTTATCATCAAATATTCATTTTTGTTTTGCATATGAAGTGAGGGTAATTCATGTTTAGGGAATGTAATTTCTGGCTGTGTGACTTGAATTTGATCAAAGAATGATGTAACATCATTCAATTTCATAGAATATTGGATCTCCTCTTGTGTCATTTGCAATATTTCTTGGAATAACCAATTGCGTGTAGGTGATATTTGAATAAGACTCCATAAGGATATATTAACAAGAGTCTTTTTAAGGTTTTCAACTATATTATGTATAGGTGAAGGAGGAGAACTAGGAAAAATATATTAAGGAAATGGTAATGAAGTGAGAGTGGTTTGTGGTTGCCTACATGTTTAAGCAATTGTATTATAACTCAATCATTGTGAAACATTATAACTATTAGATTGCATTATAGATTTCAAAAAGTCTCTTATTTTATTTCTATGTGGTTTGATGATGAAAGGTGACTTAGGATACTCGCTAATCAAAGGAGATCCAATTTGCGTCATCATAAACTCAACAAATTTGTCCTATTTTTATGATCTCTTAGTGAATAAGAGTCTAAAATTTCACTTCATCATCTTCACCTAATAAATCCTCATTACTAATGTTTGAAAGACATGTGTCAATGTTCACATTTTCTTGCACCATGATATCCTCTCTAGGAGGAGAGATTTTAGGATAACTGCAAACTAGATGTTCATAACATTCAAATGTCGGGTCTTCTAAAATGACTTCATTGTAATTAAGGGAGTTACCAATGGTTGGATTTTCTTTTTTATCAATGGTATCACTCTCTTGTTCAATAATTTTTTCCCTAGGGGAAGAGAGGCAACTAATATTCTCATGAATTTCATCAATTTTATTTTCTAACATCAAAGTATCTTCTTCACAACAAGGAGAGATACTAGGAGAAAAATAAATGTGATTGCCATGATTTTCCATAATTTCTTCCAAAATAGGATAGGTAGGGGAAGAAACATAAAGAGGGTTGTCATAGATCTTAAAGGTTTGATTATCTAACACCAACATATCTTCATAATTTATAACATTATAACAAGAGGGGAAGAAGTTGGGAGCTGAATGTAGGCTAGTTGAAGTGCTATGTAGGTAGGTTTGAATGGTCTCTTGTTGTGTCATGTCATCGTTATGATTACCTACATGGTTGTGTCCTCTTGTTTAGTAACGTAATAGGAGAGGTAAGAGTAGAAAAACAACTAGGGTTCTCAAAATTCTCATCCATTAGTTCTTCTAACACCAAAATATCTTCTTCACAACTAGGAGAGATATTAGGAGAAGAATGCATATGATTGTTAGGATTACCCAAGGTTGTATTCTCTTTCACTAGACTAACCTCACTCATAGAAGGGATACTAGGAAAGGGATCAATGACCAACAAAAAGAGAGGGGAGATCAATTCATACTCATATGCACTTAACAAAAGTTTCTTACAAAACTCAACAAGATCTGAAAATAAAACATGAAATATGATAAATATATATTTTTAGTATGAAAACATGATGTAATGATTGTCCTAAAAACTTGAAATGCAACAATGATATGCAAAAGGCTAATGCAATTTTTAGACTTTAAACATGATAATTAACTATGACATGTTGTAAATTCCAATTTGAAATTAAAAAATGCATGAAATGAACCGAATTAAGCTAGATCTAATGAAATGCATGTAAAAAAAACTCAACCAATTGAAACTGATAACTACTGAAAACAAATAGAAGTGTGGAGACAAGGTTTTTAATGTTATAAAATGCAATTTTAGGGCTGATCTGGGACTAATTCGGCCAGAAGGGGCATATGGATCCTACTAAGGGTTTTTGGAGGGGTCAAATGCTCAAAACTACACAACACATAAATCCCATAAAGTAGGTAAAATAACTTGTACTGGGACTAAATCGCCTAGAGGGGCATATGAGTCCCAGATTAGTGCTTTTGCACTAATTTTAGAAAATTCTGAGTGAATGTTAGGTTTTCTAACTTGTATGATGTCTATACTATTTTTAATTGTAGAATTTTAATGAAATTTAATGATCTAGGATGCAAAAATGCAACCTATATGCACTTTCACTAATGCAAAATTTTTAAACTCTAGATGCAAATTTACTAATGCAAGACCTAATGGAAATTCAATGCAAGCTAGATCTATGATTGTGATGCACTCCAAATCAGAAATGAGGTGTTATAAATGTAGGTTCACCAAAATTATCTAGTGAAAAATGTCACTCTATGGTTTAGAACATAGAACTACAAGTTTTCTCCAAATATCATTGAAGGAAACTCTAGAGATCTCAATCCAATGATGTAGAGGGGAAAGATATCTACAATACGAATATCCTAGGGTGTGATTAAAGATGATAAGATGGTTCACAACCAAGTTAGAGCTTGGAAAGACAAGAAATGAATGTAACATGCAAAGTACTGTGTAAAACCTAAGTAAATGGCCTAGGAAATGAAACCGAAATGCAGAATAACAAACTGAGAATTAGTAAAGGTGCACTTGGAAGAAGGATGATGCAAAAAAAAGCTCCAAAACCCTGAAAACATGTTGTTTGATGCTCATTGGGACTCATTCCAATTTGGGTGATTTAGTCCTAGATTAGGGTTTCTGTGCTAAAATTGAAATCTCACATTGGTTGATTTGAATTTACTAAAATATGGAAAATGTTTTATACTGGGACTCATACACCACAAGTGGAATATTAGTCCCACTCTACTTTTTCATAGGTTGAAGACTTGAATCTGCTCTCCTATCTCTACTCTTCCTTCCAAACTTTTTTTTCGGGTCTGAAACCCTAATTTGCAACCTATGGGTGACTTTTTGTGAAGATATTGACCTAGTAACAACTTGAAAACTTTATTCAATCTTGTAACTTAGTCTTAAAAGGATCTTCAAGCCTTGAAGCACCTAGATCTGCAATCATGATTGTAGAGAGAAGGGAAAACATGTTGAGTAAGTTGTGTATCATAAAAAGTGGGTATTTATTTTTGCTTCTCACTAAAATGGTTATTTTAATTATATGATTAGTTTTCTAGTGCCTCTAAGATGTTGGCACCATCCTCTATGAAAATAAAAATGGAATTAAAATAGAATAAAATTAAATGAATTTCTCTTCTTGCAAACTCTCTAAGATCTATTCTCATAATTAATTTATAGAATGTTTAGAAAAAGCTTATTTAAATTTATGATAATGTTTATTTTGTAGGTCTGGGAAACATAGTTAAACAAATGACACCCGAATTTAGTCCATAGATTTGAGGAAATAAAAGAGTAACTTATAATAAATCTTTTTGCAATACTATACATCATCTTCAATGAATAATACCACCTTATTATAAAGGGAATAGTTATCTCCTTATATTTATCAAAAATTTCTTTAAAAAAAAAAAAAACTAATCTAAAACCTTACGAATATCATTTATATGATTAGTATAAATAATTTACTAATACATGTAAGATGCTCGAGATAACCTCTACAGGGACGTAGAAATTCCATAATAACCCAGCTATACAAGAGAATAAGCAAGTAAATTGGCAGGAAGGGACTGCCTTATTTGTTTCTTTTTACCTAAATCTGCATTATATAGATTTTAAATATGTTGTTTCTTCTAAATCAAATAATTTGTACAACACCAATGAGCATTACAAAAATTAATATGTTAATATTTAAGGGAATAGAATAAATGAAATATAAGATTGTTTAAAATAAAACATAAATACTAATACCTGCTATATGGAGCCAAAAGAAATATATTCTCGCTGCAAAGATAGATTAAAAAAATAAGTAATATAGTAGGTAACTAAATATGAACTTTATTATTAGATTTAATGGAAATATATCTTAAATTTGTGACCTCAACAAAGCAAGATAAAATTAATTTTGTTTCTTTTATTTCGTTGGAACACATCCTGAAGAAAGACAACGAAGGGATGATAAAGCAGTGGAGAGGAGTAGGTATGAGGGAATTAAAATATAAAGACTTTTGGCGTGGTATTATATCACCATGTTCTGCGAATCTTAAGCGATCTCTCGTGTTTCTACTACAAATAAGGAGATACATCTTTAGTGTGAAATTATATGTGTAACCCTCATAGTTTATGAGTCGCTTGATAAATGATATCTTGGTCTATTGAGTTCAATGCATGCCCTATCTACACGATATTTATTAGTCAATAAATTGAGCATATATTTTTGTAATTATTTCCAACAATGTTTCCAAGCTATAAGAGTCTTGAGGTATTTGAGTAATTTTTGTAAATTTAGTAGCATACATTTTATATTTCTAACTTCTAAGATTATTAAGGTCAATTTTTTGTAAAATTATTGTATGCAAAGAGGAAGAGATTTCATATAGATATTTTTCCAATTTACATCTCGTGTGAAGATATACTAGTACCAATGGAAGAAACTTAACTAGGAAAAATAAGTGAACCCTTGATTCCTGAAGCACAACACCTTAAAAATAATTTAATAAATAGTTCAAGAAAAGGGTCCAATAAACCACATTCTTAAGATATTCCTTTACCCCCTTTTCACAAACTCCACATCACAATGGGATATTTATGAGAAGAACCACCTACAACCATAAAGTTCTAGTTTCCCATTTTCTATCAGGTAGGGTACACTACTATAAGTATTATTCCTCACTTAACTCTTCCAAAATTTCATGGCCTTACTATAAAATACCTTGATATGTTCTTGTTTCAAATTTTACGTCCTATATAAAAGTTATGACTATACTACTAATGCATGCCAATAAAATATATTCCTAGCTAGCCACCACTTATAGTGGAGTTGGTTGGTGCTTGGGGTTTGCATGCATCAAAGTCACAAGTTTGACTCTGCTTCATAGTGGGAATGGCTGTGATGCCTCGTCTTATAACCTAAGGAATGCTGCAATAGTGTATAAAAGTGAAATAAATTTTTTTAAAGTAATAATATTAAGTTAATTAGTTGCATACATTCGTTAAGTTAGTGACGTTACATTACTTGAGTTTCCATAGACGACTTTAGTATTTAGCATTGCACATATTTAATTAACATAATCTTAAAAGTAATCATTGCATAACATTTAAATTCCATTCAAGATAGTATAAAGTACAAATATGATTCTTACATTACATTTGAAAAAATATTACAATACTCATTCATCTGATGAGGTAGATCAAATAATAGTTACAATTACATTTTACAATGTTCACCTCATAATCAATTGAGGGAAGTTTCATAATACAAGTTTTCAAATAATGCAATAAAGAAAGTACACATATGTATCCAAGTACGAGCTCTCCATCCATGAGGCTCTCGATGCCATGATCATAAATTGGGGACCCAACGGAGTAAGGTGCACGTTCCACCCAACCATGTGGTACCCGTAGGTCCACCCCCCATGCTAGGAGACAGTAATATGGTTACCTAGACATAACCTATTCACCCTAGACACAAGTACATAACTAACTGATGGTTACATTGCTTCCAGATTGAAGAAAATCGAATGTACTAAGTACACAAGGTAAACTGTTATTCTAGGTGGAGTGTCATCACAACGTTGCAAAGGTTACCCTAGTGTTTCTTCCTAGGTTTCGACCTCCAACTTGGGTTACCCTGGTAACCTCTTACGAAACCCAGCCCCATTTGCAAACCATTGTGGAATCAAATACCTTTTGAAGTAACAAGATATCAATTTTCCATTCCAGGCCTTCTCATCTTATACTCAAGACTGTACTAGCTCAAGAGTCCATAAGCGAGGCATAACCAACTTATTAAATTTTTTTATCTAACTACTGTGTTATTTAGTTATCACCGACTTACTAACTCTTTGTAAGTTACCCTTACACCACTTTGTGTGTCGGCCCTCACACAAAGCCACTCCCCTAAACATAACATAGGAATTCTAAGTTCTCTAACTAGGGTAGACAAAGTGCACAAAAATCAACAAATAATACCAGATATAACACAATGGACATCACAACCTGTTCATAAAAACTAGGTGTCTATAAACAATACAAAACCAAGTGCACTACCCTAGTTTGTTCAAACACATGAAACCATTGTAAAATTTAACTCCCTTAAAAAGACTACAACTGGAAAACTTGAAATCACATAAAAATCCCCATTTGCCCAATAAGAAATTAAAGCAACTAAAAGCAAATTCACGTCTATCATTTGGATTTACTAAATCCAGTCAATCAAGAACTAGACGTATAAAATTAATCAACTAATAAATAATTCATCTTCCATTTAATATAATAAAAACAAAATCTATAATTATCTCAATTTCATAAACAATTTTCTCTACTTAATACACCTCAACATTGACTATTTTATAATAATTTTTCCATATACCATTAAGCATCATAATATGCATTTAAATAAATACACAATAAAATATTATAATTAGATATCTATTTTTATACAAATAGATATTCTTAATTATTTAATTTTAACTTTTAATTTTACATATACATAAAAAAAATAACACAAGTTATAATTTATATTTATAATATATTTATATATACATCACATATATAATATATCTATTTAATAGTATATATTATATATGAAATATATACATCAAGTATTATAACTATAAATAATAAAAACAAAAAAAACAAAAAGTAAATTAAAGTCTTTTTAAAAAAAAAAAACTTTTTATAAGGCAATAGGCGCAGGGTCAGCTGTCTACACAGCAGAACCCTCCATGGGAGGGCACGGCTGTGTAGGCAGCGCTGGCGCTACCCTCACAGCCGGCTCCCCTATGGGTGTCGGCCGTGGGGATAGCCCCCGGGCCTTCTCTCAACAAATTTAAATTTTATTTTGTTTAATATTCGGAATTAAATTCTAACGGATCTGATAAAATTCGCGTACAAAAATTCAAAACAAAAGAATTTTGTCTCAGTGAAATATCAATTAAAAGGATTATATATTTATATATACTGGCTTATGTATATGTATATCTATCATCTATACATATACATATATTAATATATAAATATAATTCTATTTAAAAAGAGAAAATATTCAGATTGGGCATTTAAATTCAACAGAGTTTATTGCAGGTAATTGAGAAAACTAACATTTTGCACAAATTTTCCCGAGATTTATAATTTTCAACAATAGATAAGTTCTTTTCTTTCACAACTAAATTTCTCAAAATATTTCCTACAGGAAACATATAACAAATTTTGACAGGAAATTTCATTTAAAATCCTTCAAAGATCTTTCCTATTTCCTTGAGAATTTTCTACTGTTCTAACAAAATCTTTACAAAATTCACAAAGAAGAAATACAGGAATCACAAATCAAATATTTCCTCAGACAAATTTTTTTAATTAAAGAAAACAATTTAAACACAAAGTACCTATTTTCCTGTAGCTTAAAAAATTGCTTGTAGAAGAAAGCCTCTGTTCCCTGTTGTGTGCAATCCTCCAAAGCTTCTCCAGAAAACCCAAATCCAAAGGAAACTAAAACCAACCACAAAGATCATCCAACCAAAGGGATCTTCCACAAATATACAACGAAATAGAGGAAATGACAGTTTCTCTAAAAATAATTTTTTTAACAGCAAGCTATTCTCTCATTTTTCATGAAGAAAAATTGATCACCCTTCTGTATTTTCCAGATCCCAAATATCCTCTGAGAATTTCCTCAACCAAAAGCAATAAATTAAACTAGCACACATGTCAAGAAGAAGAAAATATCTTCAACCACTTCTCGGCAATCTTGCCTTTCAAGATTTGCATGCATTTAATTTATTTAAGATTTAAAATTTCAATTTTCAAAAAATACATTTTTATTTAACAATTCAAAATGCCATTTCCACAATAATAATAAATAATTTAAAAATTAAATCTATTCACACACAATTTAAAACAATTTTAATTTAATTTATTTATTTATTTAATTAAATAAATTTTAATCTCTAAGATCAAATTATTTAACCAAACAAACTAATTAATTTAATAAATAACATGTAAAACTAATTTCTTTAACATTTAAAAATTAATTTAAATAACAGTAAATTAAAGAATATTAGACTATCATTAAAATTGACAAAATTTACCTTTCAAGCAATTAATCCAAATAGAAAAAGACAAGACAAACTATGACTCTGAACTAAAACAGACGATGTACTATGACCGGGTTAAAGACTAGACTAGGATGAACCATGCTACTACCTCCCAATCAACATTTCCGTTGAGTCTTGACACGCTCAGACCTGAATAATCATGTGGAGTCGGTGTCATGTACCTGCAATCCTGCAACCAAACAAATAACATGCATATACATATAATCCATAATATAGGCACACCGTGCAGAGAAAATCATGGACATCACAAGGCACTCGCAAGCGAGTGATGCAATTCCGTTCTCCACACCAATACACGTCACATTAGACTAATGAATTAAATAACATTTAGTCCATCATAAACATATACATAGCAATACATCTGAAGGAAATATCTACGCTATATCAAAGCATGATAGAAATCAATCATCACCATACAATGTATCATCATGTCATAAAGTAAATCCACTGTCACTCAAAATCAGCGATCAAAATATCCAAACCAAAGTACCAAAATCTAACAGTATGAAAACATGTAACCAGAAAACATAAGCATAAATGGAGGGGTACTACAATGGCAAGGGTTAGTATTATTGTGGTAGTTCCTACTTTGCTGACCGGGGGTCTAAGAATGGACTTTTCCCCTAACCTCCTTTAGGTTAGATAATTTTAATTTTTTCACACTAATGAACGGGAGAAAATGGCAGAGTGAAAATGGTAGCCTAATGGCTGTATTTCTAAAAGAGACAAGTCCATCCATTGTGGTCCCCAAGGCTATGTCATACACCTCTCTCACTAGCATTGGAAAAATATTAATTCAAATTGGAAACATGTAAGTAATGATTCGTACATTGTTAGGTACAAATTTGCTAAGAAAAATTGGGTACCATTTTTTATCACATAGATGTTTGG
The DNA here is from genome assembly GCA_007258455.2 of Sequoia sempervirens. Classification (NCBI taxonomy): domain Eukaryota; kingdom Viridiplantae; phylum Streptophyta; class Pinopsida; order Cupressales; family Cupressaceae; genus Sequoia; species Sequoia sempervirens. Next base: position 77,107,905 of record VDFB02000363.1, on the reverse strand, counting down.
TTAGAGATAAGCATGAATCCTTTGATATTTATGTGGATGACATATCTGCTTACATGAAAAAGCTAAATCAGAAGCAAGCAAATAGAAGTCATTATGATTATAAAATAGGTTTTCTTAAACCACTCTACAAAGATTCTAAAGTAGTATTAGGTGTAAGAAAGGCTAATGAACCATCTATGATTAGGGTTACAAAAATAAATATGCCACATGCAGGATCTCAAAACCATAGAACATGGTGTGAGATGAAAAAGTGATAGTTCAATCAATATACTGCTCCAAATCATGGGGTTCCCTTCAATCCAAATGAACAACACCATTATGTTTCACTGAGGGAAAATCAAAAGGACCACAAGAAGGGCTCATATCAGGGTAAAAATGTTGAAGGAAAGTAGATGGATAGAAAAAATAGAGAGATTCAAGAGAAAAATGGAGTTGAAAAGAAAAATAGTGTCAAAAGGAGAATGAGGAGCAAAGAAAAGGCAAGGGGGTCATGAAAAGGATTCTATCATTTTGAGTGAATAGAGGAAGAAGAAAAATGTTGCAAAAAGAAAAGCAAGAAAGGTAGCTCAACACAAGAAGGAAAACTCATAATGGAGGCGAAAGGCTACCCCAAGTGCAAATTCTGAAGCAATTACACAACTCAAGAGAAGAAGATAGGGAGTGATAAAATTCCACTTTCGGATCAAAAGGGAACTATGAAGATCACCGTGCCAAAAGATTTGTCACAACCTCAAGTTCAAGATTTGCATAACAAAGGTTTAATTTGTAAGTTTCTAGAATCTTACGCTTGAATTAGAAGCTTTATAGGATTTTCTATTTCATGAATGGGTAGGGTTTCAAAGTTTTTCTATCTTGAAAAAGAAAAGGATGTCTTTATTGTGATTTTTCATGAGAAATCTAATAGAGATTCTATTTACAAAGTTAAATCCTTGGTATTTGAGGGATCTGCCTATATATGCAACCCTAGTCTCCAAATTTTAAGCCAGATGGTTTAGCCATTATGTTTAGACCTGTAACACTTGAATTTAGATAATTGTAACTAATAGAAATAATGGCTAATTAAATAGGGATTTTTGTTAAACATGATAAGTCTTTTTTTCAATAATCCATCAAAGTCGGTAAGGTTTTGTGTAATGTTAGATTGTACAAAGCCAATACCTTCTCAAATTCAAATAAAATCAAAATATGGCTTGTGGACATAAAATATTATAGTAGAAACACAAGAAAACACTTGCACAAAGTGTCATTCTCTAGAACATTGTAGTAGTATTTTTTGAGAAATGGAGAAATGTAACATGTTAGAAAAGCAGGAGAGGGTATGTCAAGATAAAACATCACCTTTAAGGTAGTCTCTCGGACAACTCAGGAATCCTCATCTTTACATATTGGATTTTTAGTGAGGCAAGAATGATCAAATTTATATATAGAAGAAAAGGTCTCTAAGGAACAAGGAATGGCAATTTCCGGTGTAAACAGGGATTCTTCATGTTTCCAGTTTTCTCTAACACAAAAAATAATTTCTTCTCTTGAAAAAGAGCATGGGACTGATGCTACATTTGTATAATCCAAATCTTCCACAAATTTCACAACAACATATGGATGATATTATCAAAAAATTGATGTTTGAGGAAGGAATTCTATCCTCTAACAAAACTTCATCCATTGTTGTAGAAGAAGAAAGCCAAAATGTAGTATCAAAGTGTCTAATTCCTATAAAATATGATCCAGAGTTGGAAAATTTAGCTCAAGAGCTACTTTTTTGGTTGGTTCAAACCCATTTGATAAGTTAACAAATGAAATAAAAAAGGGGGATGAAGTTTTGTAGTTAAGAGCAGGGTCAGGATTAAAATTTTATGGGCATAATGCATTGCAAATTGGGGAAAAGATGGATGAGTTGGAGCATGAACCAAATTTTATAGTACGTAAGGTTGATTATGTTAGAACCTTGGGGAGAAGAGGGACAAATCCCAAGGTGGTAGAGTTGAAGGAAGAGCCTTTGGTATTGGATCAAGATCCCATAGTTATCACCGTGGTGGCAAGGTTAAACAATTAGGATGATCCATTGGTAGAGTTTGATTATTCAAAAACTTTGTCTCTATCACATTCTCTGGCAAGCCAACAATTATTAAAGAAATCTCTTGGTAAGAGAAGCAAAAATTCCAATACAAAGAAATTGAAGGAAGAGATAGCAACATGAATTGAAAAAACTCTCAATGGAAATATTGTTATGTTTGTGACCAAGTGCTCAAGGAGAGCATGTTTCTCTCCTTGAGTGCAATGAAGATAATTTCATGGAATGTCAAGGGAATTAATGCCTCTAACAAATGATCTTGAATCAAGCATCAGTTAGATGTTTGTGGAGCAAACATAGTTTTTCTTCAGGAGACAAAAATTTCAGAAACCACGTAAGAAGAAACAATTCAAAAATAGAAAAATTGGAATTCAATACATTACCAACCCAAGGTGCCTTTGGGGGTCTAGTAGTTTTATGGAACTCTAAGATCATTAAGGTAGTTTCAATAAAACATGACAAGAATTGGTAGTTATTGGACCAATTTTATGTGAAGTTAGGCTACCCAGGGCTTTGCTCCATGAATATCATCCAATTAGTTGTGCATAAATTTTTAAAGTTACCATTTTACAATGATATATTTACTGTGCATCATAATCTCTTTGATCTTATGTATTAGGTGATCCCACAATACTGGTTTACAATTTCTGGGAGATCCTGATTTTTGTTGAAATCACATATTTTTAGAAAATATAATGATTTAAGACTTGAAAAATCCCATTTAGAGGATTCCAATTGAAAAGGGTTTTATTGAACCACCTTAGATCAAACCCCCTTGGATAGAACCCCGCTAGTTTCAAACCATACCTATAACAGAGTCTCCTTTACACCTATCAAAATGCTGATAAAAAACCACTTTTGATTTACCTTTTGGGGGATCAAATGAATTCATTTAAACTTATTTATTTTTAATTATGTAGTCCTTAATATAAGCTTCCCAAAAATTACAATTTTAAATAAATTTAATTTAATTATTATATTTATTTTTTATTTCTTGTGAATGTAGGTTTTTCACCAAAAATCAAGCTCTTTGTTTTGCACCTGTGCAAAAATAGCAGATTATCAATTTTTTCTTTGCAAAATATCAGTGCACTAGATATTAAAGTTCTTGATCCAACAAAAAAAAAAAAATTGAATTTTGATACATACAAAAAAATTTATGTTGTATACCATCTGCCTATGTCTGAATTGTAATTGGTTTAAGTTCAAAGCTTGATTAAGGAAAAAATATTCAATAAAACACTATGAAACCAAATTAAAGTGCTAGATATCATAGTTATAAATATAAATGCAAAAAAAAAAGAATTTTATTCTTGATGGAAAAAAAGTTATGTTGTATACGGTGAGCATCACTCCTTAAAAATGGTGTTTTGTAAAAAAAACTAGTTTTTGAAGGAGATGGAAAAAGAAGTGCAATTTGATTCCAAAAATTTTGAAAAAAATATATTTAGAATCTAAAAAAAAATGTCACAAATCACTAGTTTGCATCATCTTCAAATTCCTCATGGTTTAGCGATTATAGGTGCCTGAAAGTGAAGATTTAGTTAGAAAAAATCAGTTTAGTGTCCAGTTTGGCCAAAAATTGTAAACTAGTATTGTGGGATCACCCTATTCATGTGGGAATTTCTCATTGGACTTCTTTTGGCCTGAATTTATGGAATCTATTAGGCCTTTTGAGGACTTCTTTTACAAATCCTATCAAAATTTTAAGGCAAAGCACATAGCAGAGTTATCCCTTAATAATATACCTTGACCCACGATTGAGCCTCCTATCCTTGATGAAATTATGATTGAAATAAAAAATATTAAAAGTAACCAAGACCAAACCATGGAAAATACTCCACCTATTTCCTATAAGAGTCCATGAGATAATCAATAAGTTTGATTGTGCCTCCTAAAATTAAACAAGTTTATAAAGCTAAAGAAAAAGTGGTTGAACAACCTCCCATGGTTCCTTTCATTCCTCCCTTAAGGGAATAAAAGAAATGTATTGTTGATAAAACCACTCCTATATGCAATCACAACTTGAAAACCAAATGAAAAGAACTAGAAATGCTAGAGAGCATAGGTGTAGACATCATGTTATTGCTCATTTTTCACAACCAAAAGAAAAGAACAACATAGAAAATCACAATCCAAGCTTACCTCAAGCAATGCATGATTATTCTCCACCTTCACTAAAATAAGAAAATCCTATATCTCAAACACATCAAGAACAAACATCTTCTATTGATATTATATGATTTAGCAAAAAATGTCAATCTATGGTTTAGGACATGAAACAACAAGTTTTCTCCAAATATCATTCAAGGAAACCCTAAATATATCAATCCAAGGATGCAAAGGTGAAAGAGATCTATAATAGGGATATCTTAGGGTGTGATTAAAGATGATAAGATGGTTCACCACCAAGCTAGGGCTTAGAAAGAAAATAAATGAATGTAACATGTAATGTACTATGCAAAACCTAACTAAATGACCTAGGAAAAGACACTGAAATGCAGAATAACAAACTAAGAATGAGCAGCGATACACCTGGAAGAAGGATGATGTCAAAACAAGCTCCAAAACCCTAAAAACCTATTGTTTGATACCCACTAGGACTCATATTCCAATCTAGGTGATTTAGTCCTAGACTAGGGTTTCTGTGCTGAAATTGGAATCTCACAGTAGTTGATCTAAATTCATCGAAATCTAGAAAATGTGTTATACTGGAAATCATACGCCACAAGTGGCATATCAGTCCCACTCTAATTTTTTAGAGGGTTAAGACCTTAATCTGCTCTACTATTTATGTTCTTCCTTTCACACTTTTCTTACATGAAGTGGCAATGTGGAATGTAGATATTGATCTTGAATATGGATATGAAACAATGCTTGCAAATGGATCTTCAACGCTACATCACAACAAGCTTGATTCCTTCTAATCTTTGATATGATGATGAATCTTGATTTTCTGCAATAAATGATGAATGTTTTTTTCCCTTCAATGCCCCAGAAATGCTCTTATAAACTCTCTTGATGGTCTTGTGAAGTCTTGGAGTGCTTAACTCTTGATAGCTTATGTTCATATCATGAAGGCTTAGGTAAATAATGATTTGATACATTTTGTTTGTAGGAAATCCGTCCAACTTTCCATTTATTAGATCTCAAAGGCCAACATTCATTAAATTGAACTTAAAACCTTGATTTCTAGTTCAAAACCCTAAAAAGGGTCCAAATGGGACTCATACACCACTTGTGGTGTATAGATCATATCTGGATGGGGCTATATTCCCAAGGTGGCATATGGGTCCAACCAATATTTTTTAGGTGGAGGAAATGTCAGGGAGTTAAGAAATTAAATGTATTTGATGTCTATGTCGAGATTTCAGTTAAAATAAGCCTTGGGATGTATAATATAGGGTATTAGGGGCCTATTAATAATGATATGGTCATAAATGTAAGAGGACCCAAAAATCAATGTGAAGGTGTAAATAAATACACTTTACAACATTAAATTAAGGAAAAATTCGGTCAATTTAGCTTAAAAGGGCCCAAAACCTAATGTGAATGTGTAAAACACATTACAACACTAGATCAAGGCAAAATTAGGTCCATTTTAATGTGTCATTTCCAAATTAAGTGTGAAAATTTAAACAACATTTTTGTACACTACATTTAGCCCCCACTTTAGTGAGAGGAGGGACTTGCTTCAAACTCACATAAAAGTAGTCATTCAAGAGGTATCTGAGCATACCAATGTGGATGGTCTAAGATAGCAAAGATCAAAGGAAGTGCTCAAGCCCCCAAGATCCAATATCTTATTTCAAACCAACATAAGCACAAAAGGACACACACAAGGTGTATGATATACAACAAAACAAGATACAAAAACATATAATGTCAAAAAGAAAGAAAAAACTAAAATAAAAAATGGGGTGGATCAAGCTTCTAACATTTGTCCCACATATTGTGGATTAGATCTAGGTTGTTTGTCCACAAAAAAATTCTCACTCCGAGGCAACAAAACTTCAGGTTATCCACTAGGTGAGTATCCAAAAAGGGTGGCTTAGTGAGAAAGTCATGCCTCTATATTGGCTTCTCACCGTATAATGAGAAAGGAATTCCAATGTTTAGGCTTCTCATCATATCCTAACCATACCAAAGCTATACCTCCTAATAAAATTGACAAGGCACCACAAAATAGTGAACTTCAAGCTCCATGAGGCAAGAAAAACTTTGTATGCTTGAAACTCATAAAAAAACAAGATGGCACCACAAGTAAGCAAAGTGTGTTATGCAAGGCGGCCATGTAACAATTGTTGTAGATGTGAAATATTATAAGGTATGTTCAAAGTGATTTTTCTTGGATCATGTAAGGTCTCTTGTTAGGGAACATCGTGCCTAATGTCTCCAAGAGAGGATAAGTCAAAGAAAAATCATGCTCTAGAAGGAAATAAAACCCAATGACACTACCAAGAAAATGACACATAATAAGAAAATTGCATAGTGAAACATGATTGTCAATGTATACCCCCTCTTTAAAGTAGTTGCTAATCCCATTGTTGTGATAAATTGTATTAAAGTAAAAGAAGACATGAGAGCTTATTCAAAAATCCCTATACCAAGTCATATGTTTCCAATAAACTACATCATGAAAAGCAAAGGGGTTGCCCCCAAAATGTGTAACTTAGTACGTCACATGTGAGCCAACTTAAAGAATGTCATCCAAATCCCAACCTTTCTTTTACATGTACATGAAAGGCAGTCAACTATCCAAAAGAGAAAATGACAAGTGACATACAAGGACAAGGATACCTAACCTCTTGCCCCAACTTATTGCAGGACAAGGATGAGCCAAGGTGATTGATGAGAAACATGATAGAGTGAAAATCAGTATCAATTAGAGGAATTAGGTGCCCCAACATAAGAAAGAGCACCACACTCCTTAAGATGTTGAATTTTTATACTGAAAGTTTTACACTCATTAGTAGAATGACCATGAACTCTATGATATGCACAAAAGTAATTTTTTGTAGTGAAATTTATTTCATGTTCTTGGAGGAAGAGATATCAAAAAATATTGGAGGAGTCTCAAAAATATATCCTCTTGATCAATTGTAGAGTATGTTCCTTTATTTTCACAAGATGGCATACACACACTAAATGATAAGGCCTTAGATAAAAATGGAGATAAAGGTGGTAAACCTAGATATTTCTTGAAAGAGTATGATATATTAGTTTTCTTCGTGCGTTCATTTATCCATGTTTAGGAGGGATTTTTTCATCAAGACCATAACAATATTTCAATTTAGATGAAGGGGGTTTATACTTCTAAGAAGGATTGGCTTCTTCTTGAGAATACAAATCCTTTTTAGTTTTCTTAAATTTATGCATCATCCTCTCATGAGGGGTGGGAGTTAAATAGCCCCCATCACCACCATGGGGTGATGTTGTTGATGTAGAACCAAGTTGAGAAATGAAACACAAGGCTGTTTTGGTTTAGATTGTGAGATTTTGTACTCTCCCATAAAGGAGGGTGTAAAATCTAATGAACCACAATCATCACTAGAACTTGTTTCTACAAATGTTCATCATTTGTATATGAATCTTTGGACTTTGAGGGTGAGATTTTGGATTCCTTATTTAAATGAGGCATAAAATATGATGATCCCCAATTATCACTAAAGAGTTTCATTGTAGGCGAAAAAGAATTAGGATTAGCATCAACTTGTATAGGTTCAAATTTTGATTTTGGAATGAAAGTATTAGGGGAGTTGGGAGTGTTGTGATTATATGATTTATAGCATCTTTCATCTTCTTCAACCGTGTATATCTTGTTTTTGTATTCAAATTTCATTTGACAGTGAAGAGTAGATGGGACTCCTTTCATAGAATGAATCCATGGTCTCCCTAGGAGAGATTGTATTAAAGTTATCGTAGCATGATATGGATAGGGGTAGGAAACACTACAAGTCTGACCTTAATAGGTAATGTGATCTTTCCTAATGGTTTCCTATTAACATTATCAAAGCCATATATATTAGCATTATTAAGTTGAAGAAGCCTCATGTCCATGCCAATTATTTTTGGGAGGTAAATGCTACAAACATTAAGACCTACTCCATTGTCTATGAGAGTATGCCTAACTACAGGGTGTTGTCATAATAGTGGTTTACAATTCCCGAGAGGAACGAATTTTAGCTGAAATCACATATTTTTAGAAAATATAATGATTTAAGCCTTTAAAAGTTCCATTTTAAGGATTCCAATTGAAAAGGGTTTGATCAAATCACCTTAGATCAAACCCCCTTGGATAGAACCTTGCTAGTTTTAAACCATACCTATAAATGCGTCTCCTTTACACCTATCAAAATGCTGATAAAAAATCACTTTTGATTTAGATTTTGGGGGATCAAATGAATTCATTTAAAATTTATTTCAAATGATTATGGTATTCCTTAGAACAAGCTATCCAATGAATATAATTTTAATATGTTTTGATTTTATTATGTATTTGTTTTTTAAGTTTAATTAAACATAAGTTTTTCATCGAAAATGGATTTATTTGTTCTTCACATGTGGAGAAATACAAGATTATCAAATTTTTTTTTTGAAAAATATGAGTGCACCAGATATTGAAGTCCTTGATCCAACAAAAAAAATAATTTTTTTTTTTGACATATACAAAAAAAGTTACGCGTTATACAGTCACGTTGTGTTTGAATTGTAATTTGTTTGACTTTGAAACTTGATTAAGGAAAAATATTCAATAAAAACTATCTAACCAAGTGGAAGCACTAGATATCAGAGTTACAAATTTAAATTTGAAAGAATTAGAATTTTATCCTTCATGGAAAAAAAGTTATGCATTATACAGTGTGGCCACTTTTAAAAATGTTGTTTTCTCAAAAATATATTTTCGGGAGATGGAAAAGAAGTACAATTTGATTCCAAAAATTTTGAAAAAATATTTTTAGAATCTACAGACAAAATTTGATGAGACTCTAGTTTGCACCATCTTCAAATTCCTCACAGTTTAGCCGCTATAGGTGCCCGAATGTGAAGATTTAGTTTAAAATAATAATTTCAGTGTCCAGTTTGGCCAAAAATTGTAAACCACTATTATGGGATCACCCTACAGTTTCATTAATGATCACCATTATCATCAAAGCTTCATTCTTTTTTTGCATCTCAAGTGAGGGTAATTCATGTTTAGGGAATGTAATTTTTGACTATGTGACTTGCATCTGATCAAAGGATGATGTTACATCATTCAATTTCATAGAATATTGGATCTCCTCTTGTGTCATTTGCAATATTTCTCAGAATAACCAATTGCGTGTAGGTGATATTTGAATAAGACTCCATTAGGATATATTAGTGAGAGTATTTTTAAGGTCTTCAACTATATTATGTATAGGTGAAGGAGGAGAACTAGGAAAAATATATTGAGGAAATGGTAATGAAGCGAGAGTGGTTTTTGGTTGCCTACATGTTTGAGCAACTGTATTATAACTCAATCATTGTGAAACATTGTTACTATTAGATTGAATTATAGATTTCAAAAAGTCTCATATTTTATTTCTATGTGGTTTGATGATGAAAGGTGACTTAGGATACACGCTAATAAAAGGAGATTCAATTTGCATCATCATAACCTCAACAAATTTATCCCTATTTTTATGATCTCTTAGTGAAGAGGAGTCTAAAATTTCACTTCATCATCTTCATCTAAGAAATCCTCATTACTAGTGTTTGAAAGACATGTGTCAATGTTCACATTTTCTTGCACCATGATATCCTCTCTAGGAGGAGATATTTTAGGATAACTACAAACTAGATATTGATGACATTCAAATGTTAGGTCTTCTAAAATGACTTCATTGTAATTAAGGGAGTTACCAATGGTTGGATTTTATTTTTTATCAATGGTATCATTCTCTTGTTTAATAATTTTTTCCCTAGGGGAAGAGAGGCAACTAATATTCTCATGAATTTCATCAATTTTATTTTCTAACATCAAATTATCTTCTTCACAACAAGGAGAGATACTAGGAGAAAAATAAATGTGATTGTCATGACTGTCCATAATTTCTTTCCTTTTTCCCATAATGTCTTCCAAAATAGGATAGGTAGGGGAAGAAACATAAAGAGGGTTGTCATAGATCTTAAAGGTTTGATTATCTAACACCAAAATATCTTCATAATTTATAACATTATCCCAAGAGGGGAAGATGAATGTAGGATAGTTGAAGTGTTATGTAGGTAGCTTTGAATGGTTTCTTGTTGTGTCATTTCATCATTATGATTACCTATGGTTGTATCCTCTTGTTCAGTAATGTTTTTCCTAATAGGAGACATAAGAGAAGAAAAACAACTAGGGTTCTCAAAACTCTCATCCATTAGTTCTTATAACACCAAAATATCTTCTTCACAACTAGGAGAGATATTAGGAGAAGAATGTATATGATTGTTATGATTACCCAAGGTTGTATTCTCTTTCACTAGACTAACCTCACTCATAGAAGGGATACTAGGAAAGGGATCAATGACCAACAAAAAGAGAGGGGAGAGAAATTCATATTCATATGAACTTAAGAAAAGTTTCTTACAACACTCAACAAGATCTGAAAATAAAACATGAAGTATGATAAATATATATATTTTTACTATGAAAACATGATGTAATGATTGTCCTAAAAAATTGAAATGCAACAATGATATGCAAAAGGATAATGCAATTTTTAAACCTTTGAAAATGATAATTAACTACATGACATGTTGTAAATGCCAATTTGAAATTAAAAAATGCATGAAATAAACCAAATTAAGCTAGATCTAATGAAATGCATGTAACAAAAACTCAACCAACTGAAACATATAACTAATGAAAACAAATCAAAGTGTAGAGACAAGGTTTTAATGCTATAAAATGCAATTTTAGGGCTGATCTAGGACTAATTCGCCCAGATCCTGGGCATATGGATCCTACTAAGGGGTTTTGGAGGGTTCAAATGCACAATACATAAATCCCATAGAGTACTAAAAATAACTTGTACTGGGACTAAATCACCCAGAGGGGCATATGAGTCCCAGATTATTGTTTTTGCAATAATTTTAGAAATTTTGAGTGAATGTTAGGTTTTCTAACTTGTATGATGTCTAGACTATTTGCAATTGTAGAAATTTAATGATCTAAGATGCAAAAATGCAACCTATATGCACTTTCACTAATGCAAAATTTTGAAACACTAGATGCAAATTAACTAATGCAAGACCTAATGGAAATTAGATGCAAGATAGATCTATTATTGTGATGCACTCCAAATCAGAAATGAGGTTTTCTAAATACAGGTTCACCAAAATTATCTAGTGAAAAATGTCACTCTTGGTGTAGAACATAGAACTACAAGTTTTCTCCAAATATCATTGAAGGAAACCCTAGAGATCTCAATCCAATGATGTAGAGGGGAAAAAGATCTACAATAAAAATGTCCTAGAGTGTGATTAAAGATCATAAGATGTTTCACAACCAAGTTAGAGCTTGGAAAGATAAGAAATGAATGTAACATGCAAAGTACTGTGCAAAACCTAAGTAAATGGCCTAGGAAATGAAATTGAAATGCAAAATAACAAACTAAGAATTAGCAAAGGTGTACTTGGAAGAAGGATGATGCCAAAAAAACTCCAAAATCCTGAAAACATGTTGTTTGATGCCCACTGGGACTCATATTCCAGTTTGGGCGATTTAGTCCTAGATTAGGTTTTTTGTGCTAAAATTTGAATCTCACATTGGTTGATCTAAATTTACTAAAATCTGGAAAATGTTTTATATTGGGACTCATACACCACAAGTGGCATATTAGTCCCACTCTACTTTTTCATAGGGTTAAGACCTGAATCTGCTCTCCTATCTCTACTCTTCCTTCCAAACTTTGTTTTCGGGTCTAAAACCCTAATTTGCAACCTATGGGTGACTTTCTGTGAAGATATTGACCTAGTAACAACTTTACAGCTTTATTCAATCTTGTAACTTAGTATTCAAAGGATCTTCAAGCCTCAAAGCACCTAGATCTGCAATCACACTTGTAGAGAGAAGGAAAAACATGTTGATTGTTAGGAAATGGGGGTTTTCCTTGGTCAAACCATGTTTAGGTAATTAAACCATGTTCATCACCTCAGAAGACACTTAACCTACTGGGGGAAGCCAATGGAGCTTATAAGTGATCTAGGCCTACCACCCCTCCATGGCCCATCTCTTCCTTGATCCAGGCGGACTTGAGTGGGACCCCCACCCCTCCATGGCCCACCCCTACCTTTGGACTGGGCAGATCTTAAGTGGAACTTCCATTCCTTCATGGGCCATCTTTTCCTTGAGGTTGCGTAGATCTTAAGTGGGGTTTATAGGCACCACTTTTCTGAGGCCCTTTCTCCCAAGAAGGTTTACAAACACATAAAATCTTTAAGTAGTCAAATACATTTGCATTTCTCATTAGTTCTTTAAGCCAATATCAATTTTTTTCCTAGAACAATTACATTCATAACCATACTATAGAAATCATTGCACTAATAATCAGATAAGCAACATCTAGTTTGTGTACTCAATTCTGAATTAATGGAGAAACAATCATATATCTATATATTGTTAGCCCTATAGAAATTTCTTTCTATTGATATGTAAATAGCACACATGAACATGTATTTGCTAAAAAGACAATGAAATGATAAATACATAACTCAGAATTATCCATATGAGAATTACAACAATCTTAATTATTAGATTCTTCGCCCCATGTTTTCTATAAATGGGGCTTGCAAACTAAAGTTTAGACTTATCGGCTTGAGACATTCAAGGGTTAGTCATAGCCTAGAAAGCAGTCAGATCCGGCCATAAAGATAGTCCATTGTACATATTAAATAGATCATAAAATATAGTTACTAATGTATAGCATATTCAGACATCTATTGTTGAGCGATTATATAGTTCTAATATTTGGAAATGCTAGATTAGTAACTGTTAACTTGTGAATGACTTCACCCAATTTGTTGCATCTCTCCACATCCTCTGATTTCTTACTTGTCTTCCTCTTTTTGTCACAATGACACCATGATCAGCCTTGGCTTCCTTAATTTCTATGCTTTTAGAAGATCGTGATCTTCTATCAAGTCACATCCTTGTGAATGGAGGCACCTCTTGGGCCTTCATGTGGGTGACTAAAGGGTGCCTCTTTAGTTTCTTAATGTGAATGGTTAATGTAATATTTGATTGATTAATGCTAAATAATATGTGTTAAATGTATCTCTTGTAAATAAAAATATATAAGATGAAATGTATTTATGTATTATTTATTATTTCTCTTTTAATTGATTATTTCTTAATCGTTACTTTGGGGGATATGACAATCCTCCCCCCTCAAATTTCTTTCCTTCAAGAAACTTAAGGTTTGGGTGGTTGAATATTTCATCATTCTCCCATGTAGCATCTTCTTCTGGTAAGCCTTTCCATTTTATCAAGAATTTTGGGATACTTTTATTTCTTAGTCACTTGTCCCTCATATCGAGGTCTACTTCTGGTTCGAGGATTAGTTTTCCCTCATCATCAAGTGGGGGTATCTCTACAAAGGGGGTCACTTTTTGACCCAACACTTTCTTCAACCTTGATACGTGAAATACATTATGAATGCGGTTGTCTTTGGTTAACTCCAATTCATAGGCTACCTCACCAATCTTTCTTGAAATCTTGTAAAGCCCATAAAACTGGGGTCTAAGTTTTTTTCTTCATTTGATTTGATGGATGATTGTTTATATGGTTGTAACTGTAGGAATACTAGATCTCCAACTTCGAAGGTTCTTTTTGTACAATTCCTATCAACATACATCTTTTTCTGATTCTGTGCTTGGTGAAAATTGTCCTTAAGGGTGTTCATGATGTCTATACTCTATTGCACAAAGTCCTTGGCCTTGGGTACTTGGATTTCTTATTTGATAAAACTTTCAAAGGTGGTGGATTCATATCCGTATAGTGCTTTGAATGGAATAATTTTGATGTACATGTGGTGTGTAGTATTGTAACAATACTCTCCTAGCTGCAACCACTTTGTCCATGCACTCTGTTGGCCTGTGACATAGTTCCTCAAATATCCTTCTATCTATTTGTTGATGATTTTAGTTTGTCCATCTATTTGGGGGCGATAACTAGTACTCAATGTAAGGTTAGTCTTAGACAACCAGAAGAGCTCTTACTAGAATTGGCTCAGGAATCAGCTGTCCCGATCATTGACTATATTCCTTCGAAGACCATGGAGTCTAAATACATTAGGGGAAATTTACATAAAAAATGGGCCTCCTAAGGAACTCTAAAAAAGAAAAAATATCTCAAATAATACAAATTATTTAAATATAAAAAATATAAATTACCTAACTACATGAGTTAAGTGGGGACACATGTTTCTATTATAATTCCTTAAAAAACTGAAGTCCATGATTTTTTAAAAGTGGTAACATATATTTCTATTATAATTTATTAAAAAACTCAAGTTCACTTTCTTCATTATTTATTTTTTATTTAAAAACTCTTAAACTCGAGTTTGGTAACTCATATTTCTATTATAATTTATTTAAAAAGTAAAGTTGACTTTCTTTTCTTGATTATTTGTTTTTATTTAAAAAGTGGCAAAGTAAGTAACTTTAGATATTTTATTTTTTACTTAGTATTTTATTTTTTATCTATATATATATATATATATATATATATATGATTTTATAGATTTTGATTTATTATGTTATGTATGTTTATTTAAATAAACACATTTATAAATTTCATAATTGTATATTTATATTTAAAAAAGTATGCTGAGGGACATCTTTTTTTCCATAAAATCATGAAACTATGGAAAAAATAATTGGAAAAATTAAAAATTAAAAACCAAAAAAAATTGCAAAGGAAAGAAAATGAGTTAAATTAACCATCATGAGTTAATTCATAAGATTTTAGAAAGTTTTATTTTATAAAATAAATAATTTTATTTTTATTTTGGATGATCTCACCGTACGGGTTGAGGTAATCTTTTAGTTGATTTTTGACAACTTAAAAAGCTAATGATTTCATCCTTAGGAGGCCCATTCTTTATGTAAATTTCCCCTAATGTTTGTTTGAAGAAAAAAAATTTCATTTGGGGTGCCCTATATTCTATGGATATGGCAAAGAAATGGGAATTCTTGTTGATTTGATCAACAACCATGTATATGCAATCTTTCCCTTGAGTCTTGGGTAATTCGATAATAAAGTCCATGGAGATACTTTCCCACTTTTGATTGGGAATTGGAAAGGGTTGTAGAAGGCCAACAGGATGGCTTTGTTCAACTTTATTCTTTTGACAGGTCATACATTCTTGTACATGTTTTAACACATCCCTTTTGAGGCCTTTCCATGAATATCTCTCCCTTACCCGTTTGTATGTCTTATAATATCCTTGGTGTCCTGCTAATGGGTTATCTTCCAAGTATTGGTGGAACTTTGCTAAGCCATGCATTATAGCTAGCATTTCTTTATCATAGATGGGATAATGTCTCTCTATTTTGGTAAGCTTACGAATTTTGAATGCTATACAAGGAAAAATTTAAGAAACCGCCCCTCGGTGAAGGTGTAAAATCCTAGCGAATCTTGTATACATCTCAATAAAAATATTAATTTTAGTGGCAATTTTTTTCATTTTTTAGAAAAAAAAAATCTCAATTGGCAAATCTTTTCTAATCGCTAGAATTCTGTGGAAAATCCTGGAGAATTGCAATTTATTTTAAACTAATAAAATATTTTCAATTCGATTATAATCTGTTTTCAAACATAGAAAATATTTCCATTGACGAATTAAACTTGTTTTCAAAACAGAATTTATTTTTTTGTTGGTGATTAAAACTTTTTTTAAACCAAAAAAAATATTTTCTTAGGCGAATTAAACCTATTTTCAAATGCATAAGAAAAAACATTAGTGAATTAGCATAATTTCAAACTAATAAAAAATATTTAGTGGCAAAATGTCAACACAAATAAATATAGCCATGACCGTTCGATGAATTTTTTATGGACGACTGTAGTTGCATTCCAGAAGTGTAATGCCCCATCTTATAACCTAAGGAATGTTGCAATTGTGTATAAAAGTGAAATATTTTTTTTTTAAAGTATTAATATTAACTTAATTAGTTGCATACATTCACTAAGTTACGCGACGTTACACTACTTGAGTTTCCATAGACGACTTTAGTATTTAGCATTGCACATATATAATTAATTAATCATAAACTTAAAAGTAAACATTGCATATCATTTGAATTCCATTCAAGATAGTATTAAGTACATATATGATTCTTACATTGCATTTAAAATAATATTACAATACTCATTCATCTGATGAGGTAGATCAATAATAGTTACAATTACATTTTACAAATGTTCACCTCTTAACAATTGAGGGATGTTTCAAATACAAGATTTACAATAATGCAATAAAGAATGAACATCTATATCCAAGTGCGAGCTCTCCATCCGTGAAGCTCTTGTTGCCATGATCATGAACTGGGGACCCAACGGAGTAAGGTGCACGTTCCACCCAACCATGTGGTACCCGTAGGTCCACCCCCCATGCTAGGAGATAGTAATATGGTTACCTAGACATAACCTATTCACCCTAGACACAAGTACATAACTAACTGATGGTTACATTGCTTCCAGATTTAAGACAATTGAATATACTAAGAACACAAGGTTAACTGTTATTTTAGGTGGAGTGTCATCACAACATTGCAAAGGTTACCCTGGTGTTTCTTCCTAGGTTACGGCCCCCAACTTGGGTTACCCTGGTAACCTCTTACGAAACCCGGCCCCATTTGCAAACTATTGCGGAATCGAATATCTTTTAAGGTAACAAGATATCGATTTGCCATTCCAGGCCTTCTCAACTTATACTCAAGACTGTACTAGCTCAAGAGTCTATAAGTGAGGCATAATCATCTTGTTAAAGATTTTAATTCTAACTACTGTGTTGTTTAATTATCACTAACTTACTAACTCTTTGTAAGTTACCCTAACACCACTTTGTGTGCCAGCCCTCACACAGAACCACTCCCCTAAACATAACAAAGAAATTCTAAGTTTTCTAACTAGGATAGAACAGGTACACAAAATTCAATCATATAATAACAAAAGACACACAATGGTCATTAAACCTTTATTCATAAATCCAGGTGTCAATACACCATACTATAACACATGCACTAGCCTAGTAACTGAAAAATATGAAATCATTAAGAAAATAACTTCTTCAAAGAAAACTATGTCTGGAAGACTTACTATCACAGTTATCCCAATCTTTTACAACTGACGTAATAGGGGTAAAAATAACTTCAAAAATCATTATAGACAAATAAACAATCTATCATTTGGATTTCCTAAATCCATTTATTACAATCACTCATCTTATGCAACTACTCGAAATAAATAAGATTCAATTGCAGTAATAAAGTAGAACTAATTATTTCATTCCAATTTCCACAATCATGCTTATTAATAAAATTCAACTCCCTATTACAATAAATCAATATAATATCCTCTTCTTATTCACTTAAATGTTATATTTCCTCAAAACCTATTTAATTATAAATTAACTTTAACCAATACTAAATTTCCAAAATCAACCAATAAAAATAATATATATATATTATATATATACTATATATTATAAATAATATATAACATATATAACACATATTATATATAATAATTAGTATTTATTTTGATTAAATTGAAATTGAATTTATTCCATAATAATTTCTTTTGAAACAAAAGAAATGAAATTTTAATAAACAAAAGAACACGGGCCACCAGGTAGCCTCCACAGTGGAGGGCACGTTTCCTGTGGGATAGCGTCTCCTCCACAGATCTGTGGAGGGCCCTGCCTCATGGCAGCCGCTCCCCACAGAGCTGTGGTGGGCACTGCCTTACAGCGGCTGCACCCCACAGTGGGAGCGACGGGGTTGGGGTTAACCCTAGCCCTTCCCTGTCGTAATTAAAAACTAAAAATAATAAATCTAATATGAATTTAATTTCAGATTTTAACATGAAAATTATAATTCGATTTTACCCATTTTCGCCTATACGACGATTTCGAAAAAGCCTATATAAATAAAGTATTAAATACAGTTTTGCAATCCAATTTAAATATGAAAATATATATATATATACAAATTTCAACATGGTTTTCCTATAGGGAAATTGAAAAATTTCTTCAAGATTGTAATGGGGAAACTGAATATTTCAACAGTATACACAAATTTTTTCCCTAATAAATTCTATTCTATTTCCTGAAGATTAGATTTTATTTTTCAAACAAACAATTTCCTTCTCAAATCTTAATACAAACTGTATCCTACAGGAAACTTTCAACAAAGAAATAACAAAGTCTATAGATAAATTTTAACAGAGAAATAACTATTTTCTCTACGAATCATTTGCCAAGAACAAGAACTTAATAAAATAAAATTTCTTTTCACAGTCTTCTTTTTAACATCAAACAAATTATAAAATACAAGAGAAATACCTGTTTTTCCTTAGCTTCAGAAATCTATCTGGTGATGAGAGCCTCTATTTCCTGTAGCTTTCAAAACCTTTCCCAAATACCAATTCCCAAAATGCAAAACAGAGAACTTCCACAAATATACAATAATACCAAGGGATATCACAAAACACTTTTCAAAAAGTTTTAACAGCAGACTATATTTTCATTTCCCGTGAAGAAAAAAGATAAACTTCTATGTTTCCCCAAATCCCAAATAACCTCCAAGAAATTCCTCAACCAAAAACAATAAATTTAACTGGCACACATGTCGAGAAGAAGAAAATATCTTCAACAACTTCCCGACAATCTTTCCTTTCAAGATTTGTATGCCTTTAATTTAATTTAAAATTCCAATTTTCATGACTACAAAATTTATTTACAATTAAAAATGTCATTTCCAAAATAATAATTAATTTAAAATTAAATCTATTCACACACATTTAAAAAAAAATTAATTTAATTAATTACTTTATTTAATTAAATGAATTTAATCTTAATGATCAAATTATTTAACCAAACAAACTAATTAATTAATTAAATAATGTATGTAAGACTTATTTCTTTAATATTTAAAAATTAATCTAAATAATAGTAAATTAGAGAATAATAAACTATCATTAAAATTAACAAAATTTTCCTTTCGAGCAATTGATCCAAACAAGAACAAACAAGACAACCAAAGACTCCAAACTAAACTAACAATGTACTGTGACTGGGTTAAAAACTAGACTAGGATGAACCATGTTACTACCTCCCAATCAACATATCCGTTGAGTCTTGACACTCTCAGACCTGAATAACTAGGTGGAGTTGGTGTCATGTACCTGCAATCCTGCAACCAAACAAATAACATGCATATACATATAATCCATAATACAGGCACACCGTGCGGAGAAAATCACGGACATCACAGGGCACTCACAAGTGAGTGATGCAATTTCGTTCTCCACACCAATACACGTCACATCAGACTAAAAAATTAGTTAACAGTTAGTCCATCATAAACATATACATAGCAATAACATCTGAAGGAAAACATCTACGCTATGACAAAGCATTTCAGAAATCAATTATCACCATACAATGTATCATCATGTCATAAAGTAAATCCACTATCGCTCAAATTCAGCGATCAAAAAATATCCAAACCAAGGTACCAAAGTCTAACAATGTGAAAACATGTAACAGAAACATAAGCATAAAGGGAGGGGTACTACATCCTCCCCCCTAGGATCAGGCTTGCTCCTAAAAGCCTACGAACAGATAGGGATAAAGTTCCCTCATGCGTGTCACATCCTCCCAAGTAGTAGAAGCCTCATGGCTAGGATCCCATTGGACCCTCACCTGATCAACGTCTCGACCCCTAAGACTGAGCGTCTAGTGCTGTAGAATGGCCACAGACTCCAAAGCTAGCTGTTGGTCCTCTTCCTAAAGTCTCGAGGTCACTGTGTTCTGGTGATCGGCTTGGTGGTCATTAATTGTAGCATATTTTGCATGTGATCATCCTACATCACCCACTGTAGGCTTTGAAACTATAGGTCGAGGCCCAAAACCAGAAGAACCTCTCATCAGACACTACCTAGAAATGTGTCCCTACTGACCACACGAGTAACATCCAGTGCCTCTACCGAATCCTCTGCCACCCAAAGGTGCTTTGGATTGCCGAAAACTACCTCTACTGATAGTAGACTGCACACTCTGAGGGCTATTACCTCGTTGTGGTTGTGGATTATTATTCTTTTGAGGTGTACGTTGTTGTTGTTGCTGCCCACCCTTTGAGGGTGTCTGTTGGTTCCTAGAAGAACCCCCTGTCTGTGCCTATCCACCCCGTGGACTAAAACTTGCTACAGGAGCACTACCAATGTGTGCCCCTGTATGACCACCTAACGCCATAACAAGATTATCTTCCACTATGCGAGCCTTCTCTACAACAACTTCCATAGTCTTTGGCTCAAAGACTCTAACTCCACCACTAATGCAGGCATTTAAACCCCTGATGAAGTGCTGAACCAACATAGGCTCATCGTCGCCAATACCAACATACTGCTTGAGTTCATAGAATCTACGTTCATATTGCTCAATAGATAGAGCCAACTAATGTAGATCATGAAACTCATCAGCCCGTCATTGCCTCTAGTGTTCCGATAGGAACCGTGCTCTAAACCTCTCCAGAAACATCTCCCAAGACACTGACCCAATATCTAAGTGGAGCTTCTACTCCTCTAGGCACCACCAAGTAGAGGTGAATCCTCTCAGATGCATAATAGTGCATCTCGCTCAGGTATTGCTACCGTAAGGGTGCATGGCGAAGCATCTACCCAAATCCAATAGCTAGGTCTCTACCTCTAAACCACCTCCTGTACCATCAAAAGTAGGAGGGTGTGCCCTCAATAAATCCTGCATGTGTCCAATAGTAATAGCATCTTGATGCACTGTATCATCTACTCTCTATGGATATCTATCATGCTCTCTAACAACCTCCTGCTCAACTTCCTGTCTAGGTCCAAGTCGTTCTAGGACCTCCTCTAATAAAGGATGTATCTGTGAACCCTCTACTCTTGACTGTTCAGGATTCAGTCCCTCATTCCTCTGATCCAACTGCTCTTCCTGATCACTCTGATGAGGGCTCAGAGGGGGAGTAACCTGAGGGATTGGCCCTCGGCCTCCACCTTGACCTCTACAATGACCTCTACCACCTCGTCTAGGCGTGATCCTACACATGAACAATAATGATCCTTAGATACTAATCAACCAAGATTAATAGATAGCGACACTACATACTAGGTCAACCTAATGGGCTCGTGATTACCCAAAGCGTCCAGTGTTAGTAACCTTGGCTCTGATACCAATCTGTAATGCCCTGTCTTATAACCTAAGGAATGTTGCAATTGTGTATAAAAGTGAAATAATTTTTTTTTTTTAAGTATTAATATTAACTTAATTAGTTGCATACATTCACTAAGTTACACGACGTTACACTACTTGAGTTTCCATAGACGGCTTTAGTATTTAGCATTGCACATATATAATTAATTAATCATAAACTTAAAAGTAAACATTGCATATCATTTGAATTCCATTCAAGATAATATTAAGTACATATATGATTCTTACATTGCATTTAAAGTAATATTACAATACTCATTCATCTGATGAGGTAGATCAATAATAGTTACAATTACTTTTTACAAATGTTCACCTCTTAACAATTGAGGGATGTTTCAAATACAAGATTTACAATAATGCAATAAAGAATGTACATCTATATCCAAGTGCGAGCTCTCCATCTATGAAGCTCTCGTTGCCATGATCATGAACTGGGGACCCAACGGAGTAAGGTGCACGTTCCACCCAACCATGTGGTACCCGTAGTTCCACCCCCCATGCTAGGAGATAGTAATATGGTTACCTAGACATAACCTATTCACCCTAGACACAAGTACATAATTAATTGATGGTTACATTACTTCCAGATTTAAGACAATCGAATATACTAAGAACACAAGGTTAATTGTTATTTTAGCTGGAGTATCATCACAACGTTGAAAAGGTTACCTTGGTGTTTCTTCCTAGGTTCCAGCCCCCAACTTGGGTTACCCTGGTAACCTCTTACGAAACCCGGCCCCATTTGCAAACTATTGCGGAATCGAATATCTTTTAAGGTAACAAGATATCGATTTGCCATTCCAGGCCTTCTCAACTTATACTCAAGACTGTACTAGCTCAAGAGTCTATAAGTGAGGCATAATCATCTTGTTAAATATTTTAATTCTAACTACTGTGTTGTTTAATTATCACTGACTTACTAACTCTTTGTAAGTTACCCTGACACCACTTTATGTGTCGGCCCTCGCACAGAGCCACTCCCCTAAACATAACAAAGGAATTCTAAGTTTTCTAACTAGGACAGACAAGGTGCACAAAATTCAATCATATAATAACAAAAGACACACAATGGTCATTAAACCTTTATTCATAAATCCAGGTGTCAATACACCATACTATAACATGTGCACTACCCTAGTAATTGAAAAATATGAAATCATTAAGAAAATAACTTCTTCAAAGAAAACTATGTCTGGAAGACTTACTATCACAGTTATCCCAATCTTTTACAACTGATGTAATAGGGGTAAACATAACTTCAAAAATCATTATAGACAAATAAACAATCTATCATTTGGATTTCCTAAATCCATTTATTACAATCACTCATCTTATGCAACTACTCGAAATAAATAAGATTCAATTAGAGTAATAAAGTAGAACTAATTATTTCATTCCAATTTCCACAATCATGCTTATTAATAAAATTCAACTCCCTATTACAAAAAATCAATATAATATCCTCTTCTTATTCACTTAAATGTTATATTTCCTCAAAACCTAGTTAATTATAAATTAACTTTAACCAATACTAAATTTCCAAAATCAACCAATAAAAATAATATATATATATACTATATATTATAAATAATATATAACATATATAACACATATTATATATAATAATTAGTATTTATTTTGATTAAATCGAAATTGAATTTATTCCATACAAATTTCTTTTGAAACAAAAGAAATGAAATTTTAATAAACAAAAGAACACGGGCCGCAAGGCAGCCTCCATAGTGGAGGGCACGCTGCCTGTGGGACAACGTCTCCTCCACAGATCTGTGGAGGGCGCTGCCTCACAACGGCCGCACCCCACAGTGGGAGCAATGGGGTTGGTGTTAACCCTAGCCCCTCCCTGTCATAATTAAAAACTAAAAACAATAAATCTAATCCAAATTTAATTTCGGATTTTAACATGAAAATTATAATTTGATTTTACCCATTTTCACCTGTACGGCGATTTTGAAAAAGCCTATATAAATAAAGTATTAAATACAGTTTTGCAATCCAATTTAAATATGAATATATATATATATATATACAAATTTCAACAGGGTTTTCTTAGAGGGAAATTGAAAATTTTCTTCAAGATTGTAATGGGGAAACTGAATATTTCAACAGTATACACAAATTTTTTCCCTAATAAATTCTATTCTATTTCTTGAAGATTAGATTTCATTTTTCAAACAAATAATTTCCTTCTCAAATCTTAATACAAACTGTATTATGCAGGAAACTTTCAACAAAGAAATAAAATAAAATAAAATAAAATTTCTTTTCACAGTCTTCTTTTTAATATCAAACAAATTATAAAATACAAGAGAAATACTTGCTTTTCCTTAGCTTCAGAAATATGTCTGGTGATGAGAGCCTCTGATGCCTGTAGCTTTCAAAACCTTTCCTGAATACCAATTCCCAAAATGCAAAACAGAGAATTTCCACAAATATACAATAATACCAAGGGATATCACAAAACACTTTTAAAGAAATTTTAACAGCAGACTATATTTTCATTTCCCATGAAGAAAAAAGATAAACTTTTGTGTTTCCCCAAATCCCAGATAACCTCTGAGAAATTCCTCAACCAAAAACAATAAATTTAACTGGCACACATGTCGAGAAGAAGAAAATATCTTCAACAACTTCTCGACAATCTTTCCTTTCAAGATTTGCATGCCTTTAATTTAATTTAAAATTCCAATTTTCAAGAATACAAAATTTATTTACAATTAAAAATGTCATTTCCAAAATAATAATTAATTTAAAATTAAATCTATTCACACACATTTAAACAATTTTTAATTTAATTAATTACTTTATTTAATTAAATGAATTTAATCTTAATGATCAAATTATTTAACCAAACAAACTAATTAATTAATTAAATAACATGTAAAACTTATTTCTTTAATATTTAAAAATTAATTTAAATAACAGTAAATTAGAGAATAATAAACTATCATTAAAATTAACAAAATTTTCCTTTCAAGCAATTGATCCAAACAGGAACAAACAAGACAACCAAAGACTCCAAACTAAACTAACAATGTACTGTGACTGGGTTAAAGACTAGACTAGGATGAACCATGTTACTACCTCCCAATCAACATATCCATTGAGTCTTGACACGCTCAGACCTGAGTAACTAGGTGGAGTCGGTGTCATGTACCTACAATCCTGCAACCAAACAAATAACATGCATATACATATAATCCATAATACAGGCACACTATGTGGAGAAAATCACAAACATCACAAGGCACTCGCAAGCGAGTGATGCAATTCTGTTCTCCACATCAATACACGTCACATCAGACTGACAAATTAATTAACAGTTAGTCCATCATAAACATATACATAGCAATAACATATGAAGGAAAACATCTACGCTATGACAAAGCATTTCAGAAATCAATTATCACCATACAATGTATCATCATGTCATAAAGTAAATCCACTGTCGCTCAAAATTAGCGATCAAAAAATATCCAAACCAAGGTACCAAAGTCTAACAATGTGAAAACATGCAACAAAAACATAAGCATAAATGGAGGGGTACTACAAGAAGTAAATATTTGAAGCACTAAATTTGCAAATTGAAACCTCTAGAATAACACTAGAACAGTTAGATGCAAACACATGGAAATATCAAGGCTCATCGCTCATCGCGGTAATGAAACTGATGGGTTGAAGGATTTTGGCGATGACTCATGAGCAATATAACTTAAGTGGAAAAACTATGCACGTGTATAAAGTTTGTTTTAAAAGAGGGTCTGCCTAAGAAGAACGTAGGACTAGGGCTTAAAAGCTTAAGAATATTTTACACAAAGGATGTAAAGGCCAAATAAGGTTGAATTATCAACCTTATAAAATAATTAAATCCCCAGACCAAAGTAGTGAAATTATGAAGGAAATATGTGCAAAGGATATTCCATATCTATAGCCAGATGTCAGCACAAATCAATATAACCACGACCATTTGATGAATTTTTGATGGACAGTTGTAGTTGCATTCCAAAAGTAAATATCTGAAGCACTAGACTTGTGAATTGAAACCTCTAAAATAAAACTAGAATTGTTAGATACGGACACGTGGCAAGATCAAGGCTCATTGCTCATTCTCTCTTTTCAATGCCTCAATGAACTACATTTTGAATTTAATTGAAATTATCAATATTTTTTAAGAAAGTGTGGTAGTTGTACTACGAGCGGCGATTAATGTCATATGAACATCCGAAGTGATTAATTGGATAGCTCTATCTTTAATGAAACAAGATTTGTAATGATTTCATATCATTTGAGTGACACTGGCGATTTTGATACCTTGTCAGCTTGAGGTATAGTTTGGATGTAGCTAGATGTCAATCAAATTAAACATTTTAATTGTACATGTAAGCCTTAAGTTACACAAATCGATTAAGTTAGTTTTTTGGTTTGCACGAATCAGGCTAGTAGTAGCACTGGTGGCCCATAAATAGGGATAGTTGTAAGAATTGGCTATGAAGGTAGCCACCCAAGATCTAGAGGCCTAATAGAAAGCATAAAAGAGAGATAAAATAATATGACAAGAATAAACTATATTCAATGTCAATAATATGAGATAATGGTCCAAATGTACATAGGAGACCCCTTGGTTATATAGCCAAGGTGAGAACATAGGAAGGCATAAGATTATGACAAGTGTCGTAATCTTATGACACAAGACAACAATGAAAAGTTATCACTCCACCTAAAGTGGGAAAGGAGATAATGTGATAATCACCACAAAAGGTGGATCACCCACAAAAGGTGGAGAGATAATCACATGATGTGTCCACAAAAGGTGGAAGTGATGTGGTAATGACATGTCAAGTCCACCAAAAGTGGAAAATCTCCAACAACCTCCTATGTGGTCCCTAAGTAAACTTAACTAAGGTGTAATCATGACCTAGGACAAGGTTCAAAACATTTAATTACACCAACACCCCCCCTTAAGTGCATCTTAGAATGTTACACAAATGTAAACAATGCAAGATGGGTCCCGGCTACTAGACCATGTTAGGTACCCATGTACACATGCAATGAAATCTCTCACAAGTGGAGTAAAGATAGAAAAACCCAATGGGAAAAAACTACCCCCCAAAAGAGAGATGAGATACAAAAGCCTATGAACAAGGCATGAGAAGGAAAAAACCCCATGTGAGGAAAAATTCCCCCCCATACAAGAGAAGAAGAGAGACAAGGTAGCCCCCCCTCAATGTACAATGATCACCCATGGAAGATGCTCGAGAAGGAATGAAGAAGTTGCTCCAAAACTGTCGAACAACGTTCCTCCCCTTAGGAAGAAACAATACCAAAGGTGTATGAATGAAGTCTCCCCAATCCACAAGTGAAGAAGGAAAAACCCTCAAAATGTAAGAAGTCTCTGAAAGCTGCTCAAATGTCCCTGTTTTGATGCCAAAAGATTCCTTTCCCAAACCATGTGAAGCTGTAATGGTGTAGTCACTTCCTGGAACTTGTGAGAACCCCTTTGCAACAACACTCTCGTCTATTGAAAAAGACAACTCAAGATCTAGCAAGGATGAAGGTAGAACATACTTCAAAGACGATGTCTCCTCAAAAGTGAAAGTGGCCTCCTCCAACTATTGTACATATGCATCCACAATCACATCAACCTCAAAAGATTGATCATGTAGAGGAGGGTCAGAGTGTTCCCTCGCAACAACTGAAGAAGAATCACCTTCATCAAAGAGAAGATGTAAGGAATCAAATGTGTCTCCCAAATCTGCAATGTAGGATTCCATAAACAAACTGCCAATGTATGTTAAGTAGTCATCCCACAAAGCTGCTGCTGGAAGACAAGGTATACACTGTTGCACTGAATCACAAGGCACTGAAACTATTGGAACACAAGTGTCATCAGGTACATCAGTCAATGTAGAAGATGAAGTATCAACAATAGGTTCAAGAACCTTAGGAGTAGAGAGCACTCCAAGATTCAAGTAACCATACTCAATCTGCTCAAGTGTGTCCACACTAAGGTGAACCGAATCATCAAGAGGAGCAAAATATGAGAAGGTGTAGAACTGAGAACGATCATCAACCTCCCCAACTGCAACAAGAGCCTTGCTATGCAAATCCTGAACAATGACAGAATCTGGTGTGAACTCTACACTCTTGCCTGTACCACTATGCGTAATCTGATAGATGGAGAGGATATTCCTTGACAAAGTAGGCACACATAGATCATTAAGTGCTCCACCTTCAACGTCAATAGAACCCTTCCCACAAACTGCCAAAGATGTGTTGTTGGCCATCAAAATGGGTGGTGATGAACAAGAATCAAATGAAGAGTACATATCCTTGGATGAAGTCATATGATGTGAAGCTCCTGAATCAAGGATCCACCTATCTGAATTGGAATCTGTAAAAGCAAGAAATGCTTGCCCCTTATGTTTCTCAAATTGAGATGATGTAGAAGAAGGAGAAGAGCTTGATGTTGTTGCCATGATAGTTGTTCCTTTACCCTTAGAAGAAGTGGAAGAGGATGAGTCCTTCTCTTGATATGCAGCTGGCAAGTTGATGTTGTTCTTCTTAAGGATATGTTTCAACTCATCAATTTTCTTAACATGACAACGATGCTCCTTATGACCAAACTTTTTGCAATATGCACATGTTGGTTGCTCCCTCTTGCTTGAATTGTTGTACTTCTTTGAAGAAGATGAAGTTGAGCTTTGTTGTGGAGGAGTTGATTGTTGGTTCTCTCCGTGTGGCTTTGGTGAAGATTGCTTTTGCTTCTTATTGGAACCCTTTCCTTGAGTCCCTTGATTCCCTTGATTAGCCACCAAAGCTTTGGACTTTGAAGACTTGAGAATCCCCATGCTTACCAATTTTGCTTGCTCTAACATCAAAATTTCTGTAAAAGCATCAAATGAAGGCATAGTGAAAGAACTACCTACTGTCAAGCGATGGGTTTGGAAGCTAGAAACAAATGCTGCATATTCTAATGGAAGTTTTCCCAACAAATTGTAGACCAACTGTGCATCCTTCTTATCAATGCCACAATCCTTAAGCTATCCTCTTAGCTCATTTGCCTTAGTGACATAGTCTTGGATTGTATCAAAATTCTTGGGATCTAACATTGTGAGATCATTGTCAAGCTGATAACCTCTAATCTCATCAACTGGCCATACAATTGACCAAACTTGTCCCAAGCTTCTTTAATTGTTTTACACTTATCAATTTGAAAGATTAGATCTTTTGATACATATTTCCTTAATGTTCCAAGAGCCATAGTATTTTTAGTGAGCCAATCCAAATGAGCAACAGGATTAGCTTGAGGATCAGATGGTGCAACAACAGTTCCATCAATATAATGAGTTAATCCTTTTTCCATTAACTTACTCCATGCATCAATTTTCCTAGAAGCATAATTATGTGGAGTTAATAAGGGAAACTTAGGAGAACCCATAGCAGCAAAATGAAAGAGAACAAGATAGAGAGAGAGGCACAATCACTCAATACACCCCCCCAGATTCACTCAATCAAAGAACCCCCCCCCAAAAAGATGATTTGGCACTTTATAATTAGTGCGTGTACAATGGCCACTTGCAAGCCAAGCAAAGTGGGCTTCTAATTTTCAATGTTTTACAACAGCCTTAAATAGGCTACAACAGACTCAAATGACTGATACAAAAGACCAAACTGAGATCTTATCTTTACAAATGCCAAAATAGGCCAAAAATGACTAAGTTCTGAAAGTACAATTTCTGATCACAATCACTACAAACTGATAGCACCACTGTGAAGTTCAGAAAAAATTATGCACTTTAAAAAAAAACGGCACCTGAAAAGGAGTTCTTATGAGCCTAAATGGAGCCCCAGAAGTTGCAAAAATGGTGACAATCAAGAAAGACCTGAGAAAAATCCAATTTTTTGGAAAATCCATGCACCAAAATCAGAAAATAACTGCACCATTGTGATGTACATGAAAAATTAGGCCAGATCAAAAAAAATTGCACCAAAAAAGGCCTCAAAATGGCCAAGATATGAGCCTCTAAAGATGAACTGCAAAATCAAAGAGCTCAATGGAGAGGGGGTCAGATTTTTCAAAAAGTAGCTGATGCAGTGCTGACGTCAGCAAATCACAGTATTAAATTTGACGGCCGTATGCCCATCGCATGATACTGTGTGTTAAAATTGACAGCCATATGCCCGTCACGGACGCCGTGGCACACTGCCGCAAACTTGCCAGAATATTCGATATTCGTGCTGTTTTCCGATTCTGGAATCTTCTTCGCATATCGGAATATGCTTTCGCCGGTGCTTTTTTTGTGTTGCTGGAATTCGCCGCTGGGAAATTTGAAGACCACCGGATTTTTAAGGTTCCAGCCGCTGCCGGTGGAGAGAGTGGGGAGCCCGCAGGCTAATACAAGCTTGTCGTGTGGTGGCCTGTGGCCCACGTGGGTACCCCTATACCGCCGGGTACGGTTTGCGGACTGTACAGTTTGCAGACTGTACTAAATATTTTTATTTTTTTTTATTTTATAAAAACTTTTACAAAAGTAAAAAAAACTGCGAAATATTTAAAATTTTTTGAATGATTCTTTTGAAAAAACAATTTCGTAGAAAATATTAAAGTAATATTTTTTTGAAATAAAATCATACCGACTACGCAGGTTGGTCGTACGGCCGGTCTGCTAAAAAAAATTTCCTCGGCGAACAACTTGCTTCGATTTGGACGAATTGGCAGTCGATGTTAGGGTTTTTGGCCCTTTTGAGCACGTTGGCGAGGTCCTTTTTGGCTGAAAATGCTCCAAAGTGGTAGCCAGGTCCTAGATCTAGACACTCTAGATGCAATGGCAAGCTCAGATCTGATGCAACAAGCTCCCAAAATGCACCTACAACATAAGGCCAAAAATAGAACCTTACAAAAATCTCTCCAAATGACTAACTAAAGGCACTCCAAAAGCTCTGATACCATGTAAGAATTGGCTATGAAGGTAGCCACCCAAGATCTAGAGGCCTAATAGAAAGCACAAAAGAGAGAAAATAATATGACAAGAATAAACTGTATTCAATGTCAATAATATGAGATAATGGTCCAAATGTACATAGGAGACCCCTTGGTTATATAGCCAAGGTGAGAACATAGGAAGGCATAAGATTATGACAAGTGTCGTAATCTTATGACATGAGACAACAATGAAAAGTTATCACTCCACCTAAAGTGGGAAAGGAGATAATGTGATAATCACCACAAAAGGTGGAGAGATAATCACATGATGTGTCCACAAAAGGTGGAAGTGATGTGGTAATGACATGTCAAGTCCACCAAAAGTGGAAAATCTCCAACAACCTCCTATGTGGTCCCTAAGTAAATATTACTAAGGTGTAATCATGACCTAGGACAAGGTACAAAACATTTAATTACACCAACAATAGTGATAGTGGATAGTTTCATAAGGGTTTTCATTTTTTAGGGTTAATAAGGATTTAGGAAGAAGATGTTGTGGTATTATTGGGGATACTCTAAATTCTCCTACCCCCAGTTATGTAGTTACAGAGTAAAATACCAATTTCTTTGAAGTTCAAAATGGATGGAATTGGAAAGAAGTTGATTTGGTTGACTTGACTTCTCAAACTAGTTTTAAACTAGGATGAGGAGCTCTTATAGAGATAAGTGTTATCTCAATGCTTGGAGGCTACAGGTAGAAGATGGGAAAAACTTTACTACCCCTCATCTTCTACATGACTTTGGTTCTCAAAAGGGATAAGTACATTTTGTATCTTACAGCTCCCTTTTCCCCAGCATGGTTGGCCAAGTGAATCCCTTGCGTTTATTTTTAGAGCCACATTTGTATTACATTTTTACCAGCAAAAGCTTATAATCACATAGTGAAAGTACATCTAGGGTTTCTTATATTTTCATTAGTGAAAGTGCATATAGGTTGCATTTTTTTCTTTCTTGAATCATTTTATCTCATTGAAAAAATGAAAAGTACATTATCAATCATTCTAATTGCATTTAGAAACATTATTATTGCATTGAAAATTGAAAAAATGCATTCAACTTTTCATCTAATTGCTTTTCATTAGTTACTTTTTCTTGCATTCATTTTTCCACTTTTTTTGTTTCTAAACATTAGGTCCCTGGGTAGGTAACCTAGGAACACTATTATCAACTCATATTTTGCTATTTTTCTAGAAAAAACCTTTGCTAGGATTAAAAAATTTCTTCCTTATTGGTGTCTTAGTCCCTTTGACCTCTAAATTTTATTAGTAGGACCAATACACCCTTGTTGGTGTCTTAGTCCCTGTGGAGTTTGAGGTTGCAATTTTCAGGGTTAAAGAGTGATTTTTTGTGCTTTTGTTTGTTGTAGTTACTTTGCTGTTTCAATCTATCAATTTACTATTTTATGCATTTTCATAGTTCATGTTTACAATTCATTGATAAATATAGATTATTGCACTTTCATTCTATTAGATGTAGACTTCATTTTACATTCATTACAAAAAACAAAAACATCAAAAGAAACAAACAAAAATGGTTAACCTTAGCATATCATTTAAACCATTTAGTAGATATGACTTTGACATGTTAGATGAAGCCCTCGACGACTTCATCTCGCCTAGGTCATCCACTAAATCTTTAAAAGAAGAGGATGCAAGCATCAATAATCATGATAATCATAATTGTTCTTCTCCCGATATCTCTCCTATTGGTGATGAAGGTATCTTGGTGAAAGAAAATATAATCACTAAAGATCATGAAAGTCTTGTTGTTTGTCTTCCTCCCCCTTGGAAAGATATTATGATACACAAAGCTAAAATCATGGCCACTACTTTACCTAGTCTCCATTCATCTCCCAACACCTCCCCTACTTGTGAAAATGCTTTAGTGAATAAGGATACAATTGTGAATGATCATGACAAACACATTTGTGTGGAGGATATGTTGATGTTAAGGGATCCAATAATTGAGAACTATGATAATCCTACCTCTCCTACTTGGTAATACATTATAGGAAATGGGGTTATAATTATACATAATCATGACAATCAAACCTTTCCTTCTCCTAATATCTCTACTAGACATGAAGAAGATAGTTTAGTATTAGAAGATATCCTTATTGAGACTCATGAGAATCTTATCCCTCCTTTTCCTAATGCCCCTACCATTTGGGAAGACCTATTTGAAAAAAAAAATTAATCATTGGTAAACATGAAACTCATAGTTATCATTCTCTTGATGCCTCTCCTATGTACGATGAAGCCACTTTACAAAATCTAACTAGGAAATGTGATGAACCTATTGTTTGTCACTTTCCTAAAAGCTCCCCTACTAAGGTAGGTATTATGGAACAAGAGAAATTTGAGACCTTAGAGAAAAAAGGATGAAATTATGGACAACAATCAAATTTCCCACTCTACTAATATCTCTCCTATTTATGACAATTATACTTTTGTGTTAGAAGATCCAATTGATGAGATTTCTAAGATTTCTATCTTCCTCTCTTCCCCTAGGAAAATATTATTTAACAAGGAAATTCCATCATTGATACATAAGAAAATCTAACCATTGATAATCCTATCATTTGTGATGAAGTTATTTTAGAAGATCCCACCTTTGAATGTCATGAACATCTTATTTTCACTCCCTTAAATAATCTCCTACTAGGGAAGGTATCATGGTGTAAGAAAACAACAACATTGACACACCTCTTTCAAACGATAATAATATGGCTTCCTTAGATGAAGATGATGAAGTGAAATTAGACTCTTCTTCACTAAGAGATCATGAAACTATAGATAAGGCTTTTGAAATTATGCACATTAGATATCCCTTAACACCAACCACACATGTTGAACCCATACAAGAGACAAAAAAACAAAAACAAATTTAAGAAGCCACAAGGTTATTGGAAGATGCTTTGAAAACCTTTGATTTCATACCAATATTCATGGGAGAATACAAGATCATAATAAAAGAGTCTAAAAATGGAAAAGAGAAACTGGTAATGGCAATACAAAATTCAAAAACATTCACTTCAACCACTTTAGAAGAAACGGCAACATACAAGATAAACTTTGATGAAGTTGAACAACCACCAAACCAAAAAGATGTGAAAACAATTTATGGAAGAGGTTTTGAACTTATCAAGCAACTTGGGAAAGAATTTGATGCTATAGAACAAGGTATCCATTTCCCTATAAAGCCTAAAATGCAAGAAATGACTAATGATCTTGTTTATTTCCCCTCAAAACAAAAGCCTTCATTCAATGTCAACACTATCACAAAATATTCTTCCAAGACAACTTTAACTTTGATACATCCAAAACTGATAGATATCTCATTAAATGTGTATCAAGTTGAAACTTTGTTTACTAATCATAATAAATAACCTTAGTTCCTGCTCCTTTCCATGTAATAGTTGTAGTCTGATCATAGCACACTCACTATTTCTTGTTTTACATTCATTGTACGTCATTCCCTTTTTGCAAGGAGCAACATATCATCATCCATTCCCCGCTCACCCTTATCCTGCACTAAGTGGGGGCAATGGGTTAGGAATCCTTGTCCTCATATGGGACTTGTCATTGTCTCTTTTGGCTAGTTGAATGCCTTCCATATACGTATAAGAGTAAGCTTGGGATGTGGACAACATGCCTTAAGTTGACTCGCATGTGACATAATTATTCATGACGTAGCTTATCAGAAATATATGACTTGTCATAGGGCTTTCCAAATAAGCTCTGATGTTTTATTTATTGGTAACATTTATCATATGCTACTTTAAAGTAATTTCCCACATCATGGTGTTTAGCAATTTCTTTAAGTGGGGGCATACATTGGCATTATTTTGGCATGATTTCATTTGCATTTTTCTTTGTTTCATGTTCCTTGATGTGATTTTCTTAGTTCATGTGCGATGTGTTTTCCTCTTTGTGGTGACATTGGGAGTAATTTCCTTCAAGAGCTTGATCTATCTCAACATATTACATTCCTCTTAGTGGTGATGCAACACACTGCATTCCCTAAGTTGTGAATCTTTTATCCTTTGATTGGTCCTCTCTTGGAGACATTAAGAATGATGTACCCTAAGATTAAGACCTCACATGAACTAAGCAAAATACCTTCGAACATCCCTCTTTCCTATTGTGTGCATTTTTCTTTTTCTTCCTTATTAAATTCATGGAGATATGGCTTTGATATGGCTCCCTAGGGCTCACCTAGTGAACAACTAGCTTCACTAGCCCTTGTGAGTGTGCACTTTATTTGCATAGTGGATAGTGCATTCCACTTGTAAACATCTTTTGGAAAAATGACCTAGACCTAGTCCATAGTGTGTTGGATAGCTAGTCAAAGCTTGATCTATTGCATTTTTCTTTTTCCTTTTTCTATTTCTTTGATGGTGTATGTTTGCAATCTAGTCATGGATTTATATATCATCCACAAGTGTGTTCCTTTGTACCTATGTTAGTCTATTATAGGATCTTGATCCTAGGGTCTTGGCCACCCTCTTGGTTATTGTCATCCTATCTTACTAGCATTTGTACATTTGAACCCCTCTTGATTGCATGGTTGGCAAACTTTAGTGTGAGTTTGAAGCAAGTTCACACTCTCACTAAAGTGGGGGCTAAATGTACTGTAGGAAAATGCATACCTTTTCATTTTCACACTTGTTTGGGCCTTCCTTGCATTATTTATCCTTATTTATGTCTTAATTGGTCCTATTTTGCATCCAAAATCCTAATAAACGAATCTTTTTTATGGCTATTCCTAACAAACATCAAAAGGGAAATGTTAATTTAATGATTATCGATGTGTATCAATTATTTTTGGGTCAGGACTAAGATGCCACCTAGGGTTTGTTTTTCTTCCAAAGGTCTTAAGACCCTAATTTTAAGTGCACCTTAAATGGGCCCCTTTTTGGAGTTTGTGCCCCGAGTTTCATGCCTCAAGACTAAGATGCCACCTAGGGCATCATAGTCCCCCTTAAGGTAACTTTGAGATTTAATTTCAAATATTGGAGGGATTCAACCTCCTTTAAATAATGAATTCATATGTTAGCTTGTTGTGGTGTAATTTTAGGATATTAAGCATAGATAAGTATAAATACAAGGTTCCTTCTCTCATTTTCAAATACCTAGCAATCTAACAAGCATCCAAGCATCCAAGGACTTGTGCCTTCAAGAGGAATTCATCAAGAATTTGGATCCATCATCAAGATTCAAGCATCATATCAAGGATATTCTTCCATCATGTGTGTTTTTGAGCTAACATTTGTGATGTAGGGTTTTGATTCAAGTATGTAATTCAAGTCAAGATCTATCAAGCACAATTTCAATTCAAGATCTACATCCAAGCTAGCCACTTCACACAATTATGCAGATTTCATAACAAGGGTTTGACTTAGGTTGAAGACTTGAAGATCATTTGAAGTGAAAAGTTGCAAAGTTGCATTGCAAAGTTGTCATATTCATGGAAACTCAACTACATGATAGATCTAAAATTTTTAGAACCTAAGATTAGAGAAGAAGAAAGTGTGGAAATTGAGCCTAAGGATCACATTTGAAGATTTTAGAAATTCATATTGGGACTAATTCTCCACCTAGGGTGTCTTAGTCCTCTAAGTGGAACTTTGTAGAGATTCTTTTGGATCCTATTCTGACATCTGAAGATTCCACATTTCCCCCAAAAAATAGCAATGGGACTAAGACAACAATAAGGGCGTCTTAGTCCTCCTTGACATATTTTGATAACATTTTTGCATTTTCAGGATCTTCATCACATTTACATACTTCCTAGGTACACATACCCTAACTTGTTACTTAATTTCATCATTTTCCCTCTTTATTTGGCTTGCATTACTAGCTTTTGTGAATTGAATGTTATAGTGTCTTTTCCAAGTTTTTTCTTGGTAATGAACCCCTTAAAGCTTAAAGAACCCCCTCCTAGGTCTTCCTTGTTGAGAATTGACTCACCCTTTGGGTTGATAGTCAATCTAATTTGGGAAGCTAGGACATATATTAGTGATAATAGGAGAATAGTGGTGCAACAACATCACCATTTTCATATTGTTCAACAATATAATCAATAGCCCCCCCCATAGGAGGAAAATAGAGAGACTATATAGCCCCCCCAGAATATGAGATCACCTATAAAAATGGTAAGTCTCTGAAGAGAAAACAAGATCCAATGTCGACAAACTTGTCTCCCATTCAGAAGAACCAAAACCAAGTAGAAATGTAGGTTCATGCATCCCATTCTAGATAGGAATTGAAGGAAGGAAGAAAGAATATGGATGATGATGTCTCTAAAAACTGCTCAAATGTCTCCTTTCCTACAAAGGATGAAGATGCCACAATCAATGAAGAAGGTGACAAACAAAGACTATACAAAAAATTGATGTTGAACAAGATCTAAAGACTGCAATACAATGATCCTTCCACTGAAGGAATAGATGGAGACTAGATTCCCCCTTAGAATGAAGTGTCCTCAAAACCACTGAAATAAGTCTGAAGCAACAAAGGTGTCCAAACCACATGTCTCCCACTAGGAAGAAGCAAATCCAATGGTGGATGCTAAAGAAACTCCAACTCCATAATTAAATGGAAGGGAAGAATTCCAATATAGGAAATATCTAAAGAGAAAACAAGTGCCTCCAAGGTAGTCTCAAGATCCCTAATCAAGGTTGAGAAAAAGGAATGTGGAGACTCAATAAAACCCTACAAGATAGGATCTGAATACAAGAGAGATATCCCCTCAAGAGTGTCTTCCAAACCTATAGAAATAGCCAAGTTTGCAATACCTGAAACAAAGCCATCATGTGATGCCAAGTCTAGAAAACTGAATGTGTCCTGATGAATAGAAATGATGGAAGCCTCAATCAATGACTCTAGACAAGGAATCACTCAATGTGAAGGGGTATCAATAGCCTTTGATGGAGAAGAAGGAACATCTAAAGAAACCTTGTCAACCTCTTCAGAAGATTCAAGGAAATCAACCTCCTACACAACAATATCATTATGGGGTACCTGATCTGAAGAATAAAGAGGGAAATGAAATTCTAAAACATGATCATTGGGGAATGGTGGATTATCAAGATCTCCATATGGATCCAAAATATTAATCCAAAGAATGTGAGGATAGTTACAATGATCAATAAATTTCAAAACATCATTAGCAACATACATTGCAACAACCCTTAAAACATCACACCTTTGACAATTCCAATCAAATTTTTGGATACAATTATTAGGAGGGGGAACCCAACAATATAAATGTGGCAAAAATTGAAGGGATTTACGATGGTTGATGATGAAATCTCTCCATTGATGATAGTTTCCCTTTCCCAACATTAGCAATGAATGATGACTTAAAACCCTGTAACAAAATAATGATTTTTTTTCAAAAATACAAAGATATTGACCTTCAACATCAAATAGAAACTTCCAAAGATGATATGCAACTGAAAATATAGCTCCCAAATTAAAAAAATATTCTTCAATCTTTAGGATGTCCAAGGAATCAAGAAAATGCACCAAATTGCAAAAATCCAATAAAACCCAAAGCTGAAACTAAAAGAAGTGACTGGACTAGTGAGAAAAGCTCTAAAATATCTTCTGAATGTTGCTAGAATCGCTAAATTTTGAAAATCTAATGAGAACTCAGAAGGTACTGGATTTTGAGTCCGAAATGGAGGGTTGACTTCAATTGACTATAGATTTTTATAGCAGAAGAATATTGCAAAATGAATAGCACCACTGGGTAATGCTTTGAATTACCTTTCTAATGGTATCTCATTTGCCAATGTTTTATATCCTAGCAAGAAATTATGCCCCTCAAAAAAAATTCCCTATTAGGGCTTGTAGGCTAACTAGATGCAAAAATAAGCAGCCTAGGCAAAAAAAAAGTTGGCCCTCAATTCTTGATATGACCGCAAGCAACATTGGTAGAGAGAAAAAAAATCTACCTCCAGGCAGAGTGATGACCAAGTGGTGGAGGAGCAGTGTCAGGGTGGCGCCACTTAGAGTGGTGGAGCACTCAAATCCTAATGGAATTGCTTCCTTAGTGAATGGGGCTTGAAGAAGATTCCTGTAGGAGCACTCTGGTTGTCAACAATTGATGGTGTCGGTCAACAAATCCCGATAGTGTAGAGTGTAAAGTGGAGATTGGCAAAAAATGGTGCAAACTTTTGGTGGAGGGAAACCAAGAACCGACGGGGTAACATTGTCAATACCCCAAGTGGGCCAACATTGTAATGAGTATCCCTTGCGAATCTTAAGGAGCTGACACAAATGTTTCTGCAGATTTTAATATTAAAAAATTAAAAAAATATACCAATGAAAATTTTCAATCTCATTTTAAAATATGTTTGTCGACTTCATAATAAGTGCCCCTGAAAAACAAATTCTTGCAGAATATAGCCAACAAGGATATAGTTTTTTTTAAAATAATTTTTAATATTATAGAATTGCAATTAAAAAACAAAAAACACTTTTGTAAAAAGAAATTCTGATCATATAAAATGATGTATGTGGAACAAAATAAATCCCAGATAGGAATATGATGCCAACAAAAATAAAATATCAACCCCTAATATTATATCGCTCAAATGAATTTTTTTCCAGGACTATAGACAAACTATAGAATTTTTTTTTTCCAATAATATAAGCCCTATATTTTTAGAAAGAGCCTATAGATTAATTTTTTTTTGCCTCAGATGATGATTGACAATACTGCGTGATTGACAATACTGTGCAGTTTGTACGGATCGAACAGTGACCTAATCGGTGATGAAAAGTTTTGATGACCTCCAGGAAAAGATGGATTCTCTACAACCCAACTTTTTGAAGAGAGATGGATTCTCCTATGGCCCGTGCTCCAATACCATGTTGAGAATATGGATGCACATGAATTCTAATGAAGTTGGCCAAAACTCACAAGATCTTAACCAAGAAGAACTCCACCCACACAAACAAGAAAGTGTTCCCACTCAAGCTTGCAATGAGATTCTATTACGAGAAATTGATATAATACAATGTACAAATGCCTAGAATATATAGGCAATAGATAAATCTAGAATGCAATATGATGTTGCTATGTGTCTTGATCTAATAACATGTGACAACATTTAAACCCTAACTAACTACCTAGGGAATGATGAAGTGATTAAGATAAGTTCTAGATGATATTCTAGAAGGAATCTTATCTCCTAAATACATGGAAAGGGTAATGACCCCATTATTAATGATTTTCCTAATAATGCAACCTAGGAATTAATTAAATATAATGCCTAAGTAAACTTATGCTAGTGTAATTAAATAATTATTTACACCAACAATTACAAGGGGTTTCCCCCAAGACAAAACCACTTAAAATACACAAGATCTTACATAAGGGATCCATAGATTTTGGGTTATTATAGACCATAGATAATATGTAATATGATTATTCTTGGAATCAAAATCATTTACCAAATACTAATGGTAATGCAAACACAATAGAGGAATGAGACACTAATCCAACAAACAAAACTTTAAGGTCAAAATTGAAGAGAACTAAATGTCTCAATCCAATACATGATCCCAAAAAGGAAAACACATGACAATAATTTGTTGATGATACAAAGAAGTATATAGGTATAAATAGACAAAATATGATAGTACATTTATTTCCTTTACATATCCTTATGATAATGGGAACAACAAGGATCGCCCAAAGAAAACTAATAAACATTTGATTATCTCATTCAAAATATGATAGTACATTTGTTTCCTTTACGATGTAAAGGGTCTTTAGAGAACTTTTTAGATTGATAATAAAAATTGTGTAAATAATGTATGACCATATTCACTATAAGGAATATACAAATTGATAAAATACTAAAAAATTCAAAAAATCAATAAAACTAAAATAAATAGTAAGAAAGAGAAAGTGAAATCTTGTGAAAACCATTTCTATGATACATTGGGGAGTCATCATGATGAAAAGATAACAAGTAGGTTCTATTATTAACATCCTAAGAACTTGAAAAAAGGAAAAATTAATATGAGAAAAGAGTAAAGATAAAAATCATCTTAGATGAAAACCACCTTTAGTGGCATGTTACACAAGTACACTAGTGAAAACCTATTTATAGAGACCATGTGTAATAAACTAGAATTCATCATATTACAAGTCCTAATCTATTTTACTTATCCTATTTACATGTCATTTTTTCATGTCTTCCACCCACTCTATTTTGCACATTGTTATATACTAGGTTTAAGTGACAACATCCTATTTTGGAATAAGTATTTCTTTATGCCTTTTTGCCAATTTAGTGACTAGAATACCTTTTATACTTGACAAGTTGCAATTTTCATTAATCTTCTATTGCCCCATCAATAAGCATAAAGACCAAACAATAACATGTACCTTCAAAATTCAAGCTATAGAATTGAAACATATGCTTTCAAATTTTTTTATTAATAAATTTACATTAATTTCTCAATAACATATAGTCAAACCCGTATTTTTTGCATCACAAAAATCTTCTTTTAATCCATGACTTGTCTTATGTGGGATGATTTCTTCCCTAAACTATGTGTGTTTCTTAAATGTGATGCTTCCTTCGTTGCATAAAATATGATCCAACTCCATCCTTTAGTCCTTTCCACAACTTGGCATGAGTCAGTACTACTGTATGAACTAGTTGACAATTTCTTTTCTTTTTCTTTGGTTTATCTTTTATTATTTTGATCTTCATTTTTATTTATCCTCTAAACCACACTATTCCTACTTGATCATTACATATCATGGTGTATTTTGAATACTATAAATTATAAAAAATTATATTTTTTTTTCTATGTTTGATGGTTGTCTCATCATGAAGCCACCAAAGTCATCAAATTACATCAAAGCATAAGAGATACCACATGTTTTCAATTAATGATAATTTACAATACGATTACAACTATCATTCCCCGAATGAGGTAAATCCAATAAGCATGATTACATATTACAACTTCCACCTCAATAAAAAATGAGGGGTAATTAAAATACAATATCAATTGAAATGAATAAAGCATGAAATGAAACTGAATCCCACGAGCTCTCCATCTGGAAATATTGTCCATAGGAACAAGAAGATGACCTAATGGATTAAGGTGCACATTCCACCCAACCATGTGATACCCAAAGGCTTAGCCCTCGTGTTAGGAGATAGTAACCAGGATTCCTAAACAAGACCATCTACCTCAAGACACAGGCTTCACATAACTAAACTGAATTAAATACAATTACAACATCACTTAACACAATGGTTACAATGCTTCTAGAGTTAAATAATCAATTGCATCACTGATACAAACATATTGCTGACTTAGGAGAAGTGTCATCACAATGTCACATGGGATATCCTGGTAAGTCTTCCTAGGTCTCGGCCCCCTTCTCGGGATATCTTGGAAACCTCTAACGACTCCCGGCCCCTCATGCAAACCAATGCAAAATCAATCATCTCTTGTAAAGATGAGATAATGATCTTTCCATTCCAGGCCTTCTCATCCCATCCCACGTCTATACAAGCCCTTGCGTCCATAAGTGAGGCAAAATTAATCTTGTTAAGTGTTTGATACAACCTAAACCTCTAATAAGTTTATTTACATTATCCCTGAATTAACTAACTTACAAAGAGTTACCCTTACACCACTTTGTGTGTCGGCCCTTATTGCAAGCCACTCCTCTAAGACAACATGTGGAATAACTCCACAACCCAAGGGTACACAAGTGCGACCTAAGGAGAATGACTCCCTATCCATGACATAAAGTCAACACACCCCGTTCATGATAACCGGTATCTAACTGGATCCAATAAGATGCACTACCCAAGGCAATTCATAGGTTGACTAACAAATTATGACAACCCACACAATCACGTGAAAACCCCATCTGGAAGACTTACATAACAATTAACTTCATTTGCCCAACATCACGAAAGACGGAGATTTCATAACGAAAAGACAAATTAGGCAAATTACTATCCTACTTTAGGATTTCCTAAATCCAATTGACTCAAATAACATTACTTGCAAATACTCAAGAGTAAATAAACTTAAATTTGCAACGTTGGGAAATTTAAAACAATAATTTAATTCCATGTTTCTCAATCATACATAATAATCAAAATCAACTTTTAAATAAAATCATTTGATTATAACATCAATTTTTTTGCCTCTATTATAATAAAAATAATCATCTTAAAAGAATTTATATTTAAATATAACTATATATTAAATATACATATAAAAATATATACTTAATGTATATACAAATATATATATATATATATAAATATATAATTATTATTTAAATAAATATTTAAAATCAACCAATTTAAATTCCTAATCCCAAATATTTAAAATATATAATATATATATTATATAAAATAATAATAAAGAAAAAGCAAAAGCTTTTTATTGGGCCGAAACCCCCAAAAGGGAGGGGATGCAACCATAGGCTGCGCCCATCCTCCCTTGTGGAGGTGGCGCTACCTGTGGCAGTGCTTCCCCCACAATCCGTGGGGAGCACTGCCACATCAGCGCCCTCCACTAGGGGGCGTGACTATGTAGCCATGGTTGCTTCCCCCCAAATACACAATAAAATAAAATTTATTTATATTTTATTTCCAATAAAAATTAAAAATAGCTCTCCCCTATTTGCACAAAGATTTTTCTGTGCAATTTTTTTTATAAAAACAAGAAAAATCTCTCTAGCATAACTTCATCCTGTGTAAATATATATAATATATATATATATGCATATATATATAACAAAAAATATATATATATGCATATATATATATAACAAAATATATATATATATATGTATATATATATTTTTTCATTGTTTTACAGTCAAATTGTGCAACTTTTCTATAGAAAATTTACAATAAAACTAATTTTTTAAACACAATCTCCTGGTTTCAATTTCAAATTTGATATGAAACATTTCAACTCCAAAATAGATGTTTTCAAATTTCATTTTGTTTCTTTCCATTTTTCTATTGTTAACATTGAAGATTTCTGTTGCAAGTTTTGTTTTTTCTACAAACAATCTAAATTTCTTCAAGATTTCAACAGGGTTTTCAAGAATGTTTGCAACAAGTTTTCAAAACTAAAAACCAGATTTAAAACAATAAAAGAAACAAGAAAGACCTGTTTGAAGCTTGAAGGAGAATCTAGTGTTGAGTTGCAATTCCAATTCTTTCAAAAACCTTTTCAAATCTTCACTCTAATCCCAAGTGCATCCACAAGAGAGAATCCTTTCT
Organism: Sequoia sempervirens; assembly: GCA_007258455.2. Taxonomy (NCBI): domain Eukaryota; kingdom Viridiplantae; phylum Streptophyta; class Pinopsida; order Cupressales; family Cupressaceae; genus Sequoia; species Sequoia sempervirens. The sequence goes on along the minus strand of VDFB02000363.1, from coordinate 77,064,052 downwards.
TTCTTCCTCACAGCCCAAATTTTCAAGAATGAACTCCCCTTCTATTTTTCCCCAAATTTGGTCAATATACCCTAAAATATCCCATCCACCATAGTTATTGCTCCTCTATCTATTTTGGAGATATATTATTTTTTGAAAATTTTAAAATAAACAAATTTCTTTCAACATGACTTTATTTCTTTATTTTATTTTTAAATTTCTATTTCAAAAAGAATTTGGATGCTTTTAACAATTTTCATTTCCAAAAGAATTTAACTTTAAAAATTTTCTTTTCAAAAACTTTAACACTTTTTAAAAATTTTCATTTCAAAAAGAATTTAACAATTATAATTTCCAAAATGAATAACTTGATTTAATTCCACACAATTAATTTAAATAATCAATAAAATAAATCTAATCCAAGATTAGATTATTTTATTAATTAAATTAAATTAATTAATAAATTAAGTAACATTTCTAACACTACAACTAGATTTATTTAATAAACAACCTAAATACAAAAAGCCATTTATTTACCTTTTTCAACTTGAAATTAAATAAATCAAGGAGAGATGAACAACACAGAAGCAAATTAACCCAACTAAAACCCGACAACACACTATGACTAGGGTGATGACTTGGCACGAAAAACCTAGCTACTATCTCCCAATCGAAAACCATTGGCCAATGGACACACTCAAACCTGTGAAATCAGGTGGAGTTGATGTCTTGTACCTGTCAACCTACGAACAAAGAGTATATCGAACATGCATATATATATATTTATCATTATAAAACACACCGTGAAGAGGAAATCTCAGAATTGTAGGGCGCTCGCAAGCGAGTTGTAGTACCCCCTGTTGTGGCTCTTTTGGATACATGTGTAAGTGTGAATTCATTGTGTATTGTGGTATTGAATTACTTGGTAAACGCAGTGGCCTTGTTTAATTAATTAAAGTAAAATAATAATTAAATAAACTAAGTTTATGAAACATAAAGTAGGTAGTTATTATTAAATAAATTAAAACTTTTTTTGTAAAAGTATCATATTTAATTATAATTGATAATTCATTATCAGACAAATATAATTAGTTAAATATGATAAAGAAATCAAATAAAGATAAATGCTCTTGTCAATTGAATAATTATGGAAAGAAAGATGATTTTTAATTGGATAAGAGAGATAAGATTTGAACAAGCTATTAAAGCAATGGAAAGGATAGAAAGTATTGGCATGCGAGTCCATGCACAGTTCAAACTAATTAACGAAAAAGAAAACTGGACATTTATTGGTGATTCTGTGAGGTTTTTATTGGATTTTAGCTTTTAGAAAAAGAAAACACCTTTCTTTTGCTAATACTTTCCACTCCACTATAAACAGTTGCCTCGAGGGTGAAACGGCCAAAATTTTAGGGATCTTGCATTTTCAAAAAAAACTTGTCTTGTTGGAAGCTTTATTTAATAGCGAATGGAAGGGATTAAGGGTATTATGATGATTACTATCTTTGAGATGGTTTGGTTCTCTAAAGAGAAAAAAATCCCAATTTCTAGTTTTGGGGAAAAATAGGGTTTTAGAGAAGTGGAATTGGTAGCAAAAGGTCGACCTCGGCTTCAGATCCGTGTCAGTCTAGGGAGAAATCAGGTTGGTTTCTACTTCACTCTTTGAAATGTTATTCGTTCAGTACTAAATTCACCCTCTATAACAAGGATGCATTTGCGTAGAGCATACTGTAGGGCTGACTGAAAACTAGAACTTACACTTCGGTATATACATTCTTTCTTGTGATCTATATTTCTTCTACCGAACATTAGCGTCCGTCACTCAGATAGCCTTTGACTAATTTCTGCATTTTATATGGATTGTTTCTTCACTAGGATTCTTGGAATGCTTTTTCTATGCTTCTTAAGTTGATTTCCAAGCTGTTTGTGCATTTTTTTCACAGCCATATTGCAGTACCTTCCTGTACCATCTTAAACATATCTTTTTCCCTTGGAACTTTGTTGTGTTATGCTTCCTGAAGGATTTATCCAACCATCTTTGTAGCCGCATGTCTCATCTTGGATGCATTGTCATGTACGGTGCATTCCCCTTAGAGATAAGTCTGTAAACTACCTTGCATCTATTATCCTAATCCTGTGGTCTGTGATAGGCTTGGTGGTAGGTATGTTTTTTTAGTCCTAATGGTTATATAATTAAATTTTATTGACCTCTCAGGAGTCTAATCATTGTTTTCAGCTCTCTCTGTATATTAGTTCCTTAGTTGAGGTTTAGTCTTTAGTAACTTTTTCCTTAGACTAATAGTCATCATTATCCACTCAAGGCTTGCATGCAAAACTGCCAATGTAGCTATATCTTCACGTTTTCTTTTTAGCTTGCCCCAAAAGTATTCGATTTTATGTGTTAGAAAACTTGGGTGGTTACTGATTCTAGCGTTAAAACTAGATTCTCGACCGCGAGTCTTGGGTCAACATCCTCCTTCATTCTTCATTCGCTTTGGCCTTTCTTGGTCATTCACTAGTGAATTATTGTACTTGGGATCCAAATTCAATGCATGATTCTTAGTTAGTAGTAGATAGTCAAGTTCTAAATTGATCTCACTTTCAACCCTGTACTCATTCTTCTTCCTTTATTCTGTAGATGCACATATCGCCTATTCTTACCTTTCAGATTGTTTCTTTTAGCATTACCAGCGTCCTCCATAAGAACTTTGTCAACCTGTAGCAACGATTCACTTGAGCATGGCAAGGTGTATAGATTTAATTAATCTCTCTGATTTCCTTGTCATCCTATCTCATTTGCGAGCTTGAGCATAATAGGAAATTTAAAAGTTTTAAATAATCTCCCCGATTTCATTGTCCACCTGTCATAGTCGTGCACTTGAACATAATAGGAAGTTTAAAGGTTTAAATAATCTCTTTGTTTTCATTATCGACCTGTCTTAGCTATGGCGCTTGACCATTATAGGAAATTATGTAAAGATTTACATGCCCCACTCGATTCTATTGACAATCTATCGCAATCCTCCTCATCTTTTATAATATCTTCCATTGTTTCGTATTCTACAGTATGTCTGGGTAATATAGGCGACTATTTTAGAGTGAAAGATAGCCAAACTTATTCTTGCTAAATACGCATTCCTCTCTCTTGCATAACTTAGCTATAATGGTGGATGGTTACCCTCGCAGTTTAATGTTCTGTCACTGCTTTTCTTACTTCTAGTTTTCGTATATTCCCATGCCTCCTTACTTTAAGGTGATAAAAGCTAAGTACCTTCTTTCTAAAAGCCTAAAGACTAGGATTTAAAATCAAAGCCCTCTTTAGGAAAATACCTTTTGATTTTAATTAAGGAAAGGAGGTTAAAATAATATTCCACCTTTGTTTTAAGATGATTTTCTTTAGATTACTCTTTTAGGATAATATATTTTAGGAAATTAACATGTAAGGAGAATATATATGTATATTCTTTTATTGACATTATTTAACAAATTAGGTAAGTAAACTAGAATAAATAAATAAATATAATTTTCTCATCTATAATCTTAAGTATCCAAGTAATTACTTTTAAGGAGAAGTAATTATTTAAGTAAATGAATTAATTAAGAATAAAGGGAGATATTAACTATATTAAAAATATTCTATTTGTATTTATGCATAATATTTTAGGGATAAATATTGTAAGCATGAAATTTATATTAGAGAATGAAGATAAGGAAATTGGATATTTCATTGATTAAGAAATTGTAAAATTAGGAGGTTTGTTATCATAGACTATAATTAATTATTGTAGTAACCTCTAGCAAATTATGTTGTAGTTTTGTAAAGTTGAATAATCTGAGTAGAGCTTAAGCTAGCTCATATAGTTTCTTTAATGATTTAAATAAAATCATATTCGACATATAAACCAATGTAGTTGAGTATATCAATGTTCTTTATAGTTATGTGGTGTCAGTGAAATTAATGGTTGAATTTCAATGGTTCTATGAAGTTATATCTTCTTGGCTTTTAAATTTGATGATTGTTTGATTAAGGAATATGTTTGTCAAGTGAATTGAAATAATGTTTATTGTTTGCAATTGATATCGTTGTTGTTGCACCATTTTTTCTATCTTTTGCCTCATGAATATTTGTGTGGGTGGTACCTCCTAGTGTATGGGTTTTGATCCTTGGATAGTCACGAGATGGTCATGCCTCATGTGTTATGTTTGATAAAGAATGTCTCTATGTCTTGAGGATTGAGGTACACCCATTGCTTGTCTTTTATTTTAGGGTAACCGTAGGGGAGAGTGGCTCTTCTTGGGGCTAGTGTACAAGTGGTCACCCTTGAAAGAATTTCCTTAAATAAGTGATAACCTAATTAATGTATTTAGTGGGTTGGGTTAGTTAACACATAACAAGATAAAAAAATGCACCTCACCCCTATTGTTAGCGCTCTCAAAGGTTAAGGATGGGTGTGAAGACCTGGTTGGTAAGGTCACTACCTTGTCTCTGTGAAAGGTAAGTGGCTCTGCATGAGACACCCTATGGGGTGGCACCTTGAGATAGGATGTCTGGATAACCATAGATGGAGGCAGCACCTTGAGCTAGGTTGTCTGGATAATCCATGTATAGATGGAGGCAGCACCTTGTGATAGGTAGTCTGGCGAATTCATGTAAGGCCATGCGATGACACTCTCCCACTATGCCCTTTGTTTCTCTTGTTCTTGTTGCCTCTAGAGTTGTTTATTATCATTGTTGTTTATTGATGTGGATGAAAGGTGCCCTTGGATATTTATTGTTGGTTGATTTTGCAATCTCAATTGGAGAGTTCTTGGATTCTATTGTTGTCGGAACCTCTTATGGTTATTTAGTGTTGATCTATAATATTGGCAATTGATTCTTGTTTGACATTTCATTACTCTTGTTGTGGTTATCTGTTGGCAATGTTATGGGTTATTATCTTGTGATTTGTTATCCTTTTGTGGAGTCTTGTTTACCATTGGTTCGTTTGACTTCTTGGGTGAGGATCTCTCTTGTTTACTCCTAGCACGGGGGTGGTCGGGTGGAACGTGCTACACACCCCATTGGGTCCCCATCCGAAGTTTGAGATGTGCAGAGTTGTACCTATTGCAGTGACTTCTAAGTTATGTTAGAGTTCGATCCAACCTGTAGCCTTGTATTCCTTCAATTTTCGGATTTATCTTTCCATGTTATTATATTCCTCCCATAGATGTTGGGAAACAACATTGTATTGATGTTAACCTTGAACAATGTATCTTCGTATTGTTAATGTATGATCCATGTTCAAGTCATTTGATTATTGGTGGATTTCTATCTCTCATGTAATGTAAGATGTTGATATGATAAGTGATGCAACTATTTAACCCCAAGGAACTTTGTTATATGTTGTTCTTATATTGTTACTTTTCATGTGATGTATGTTGTTGCATATTATTTCTTTAAAAAAAAAAAAAAATTGTGCCTTAAATGCTTGTATGTTAGTTTCCTTTGGGGTTGCATGGCGGGGCATTACAGCATGGTATCAGAGCCTAGGTTCATACACTGGGCACTATGTGTGCTCACTATGTAACCTTGCACTTAGACCCTTCAGTCTAGAGTTTCACTTTTCTATTGTGATTGTTGTGAACCTGATTTTTTCCCGCTAGTTAGTGTCGAGTCGATGGTGTAGGAAATTGATGGGAAAGGATAGGACCCTCAGTGTAGTGCGCAATGCACTGATATCCTTCTTGTTAGGAATGCACTATGGACCCTTGTGTTGTTGTGTGATGTGGTTTCCAATTATATGAGTCATGTGTAAGAATGTGTCGAGTGTGTGTGGAATTTTCAATTTTATGCTTTTGGAGTGATGAATTATGTTTTCTTGAATCTGTGAGGGTGTAAAATTTTGCCCTTTTTGCTGAAAATGTTGTAAGATTTGGTGTTGAATAATGGATAAAGTGGAGTGCCTTGTGTGAAAATGATGAGATTTAACAAAAATGTGCGTTTGTGTGGATAATTATGTTATGTGTATATGGAAGTGCAACATTTTGAGGTTAAAATGAAGTTTGAATTATTCATACTAATGTGTTATGTTCTATCATAGTTTGTGATTTTCAGGTAGGTTGCTTTGGAAAATCAGTGATAAAGGTAATGAAATTGGGAGTTATAGAGATAGATACTTATAATGTCTAGTAGTAGTCTATTTTTGATACAACATATGAAATGAATCCATGGTTAGGATCATTATATGAATATTGTTCTAACTGATATATAGCAAATTGTTACAAATTATTAGAATCGTTTTGATTATTGTGTGTGGTCTAGTGAGAGGGACAGTGTAGTATCACTCGCTCGCGAGTGCCCTACTACGTTGCAATTTCCTCTCACGGTGTGTTTGCAATGTATATATTGTGCACAACGTTTGTTTGTATGCAGGATTGCAGGGATTAGGCATCGATTCCACCTGCATTGTCAGGACAGGGCCAGCATCATAAACACCCAATGTGTATGACGTGGAAAATTGGAGTTGACAAGAAAGTTCCTCACCCTTGATCGTTACCCCATCCTTGTGGTTAACAATGTGGTTTATTTGCAACCCTATCATCATTTTGGTATTGTTTCTTTTCTTATTGAGTCGTTGAATTTCAATTGATTAATTGAAGAAGGTTACTTGTTGATATGGTTGTTGTTATTGTGTTGTTTTGATTTTTATTGCATGTGTTTTACTTCACTTTGTGACTTCAAGGAGTAAGTCGAAGCCTAGGGGGGGAGGATGTAGTGCCCCCTTGTTGTGGCTCTTTTGGATACATGTGTAAGTGTGAATTCATTGTGTATTGTGGTATTGAATTACTTGGTAAACGCAATGGCCTTGTTTAATTAATTAAAGTAAAATAATAATTAAATAAACTAAGTTTATGAAACATAAAGTAGGTAGTTATTATTAAATAAATTAATTTTTTTTATTGTAAAAGTATCATATTTAATTATAATTGATAATTCATTATCAGACAAATATAATTAGTTAAATATGATAAAGAAATCAAATAAAGATAAATGCTCTTGTCAATTGAATAATTATGGAAAGAAAGATGATTTTTAATTGGATAAGAGAGATAAGATTCGAACAAGCTATTAAAGCAATGGAAATGATAGAAAGTATTGGCATGCGAGTCCATGCACAGTTCAAACTAATTAACGAAAAAGAAAACTGGACATTTATTGGTGATTCTGTGAGGTTTTTATTGGATTTTAGCTTTCAGAAAAAGAAAACACCTTTCTTTTGCTAATACTTTCCACTCCACTATAAATAGTTGCCTCGAGGGTGAAACGGCCAAAATTTTAGGGATCTTGCGTTTTCAAAAAAAAACTTGTCTTGTTGGAAGCTTTATTTAATAGCGAATGGAAGGGATTAAGGGTATTATGATGATTACTATCTTTGAGATGGTTTGGTTCTCTGAAGAGAAAAAAATCCTAGTTTCTGGTTTTGGGGAAAAATAGGGTTTCAGAGAAGTGGAATTGGTAGGAAAAGGTCAACCTCGGCTTCAAATCCGTGTCAGTCTAGGGAGAAATCAGGTTGGTTTCTACTTCACTCTTTGAAATGTTATTCATTCAGTACTAAATTCACCCTCTATAACAAGGATGCATTTGCGTAGAGGATACTGTAGGGCTGACTGAAAACTAGAACGTGCACTTCGGTATATACATTGTTTCTTGTGATCTATTTTTCTTCTACCGAACATTAGCGTCCATCACTCAGATAGCCTTTGACTAATTTCTGCATTTTATATGGATCGTTTCTTCACCAGGATTCTTGGAATGCTTTTTCTATGCTTCTTAAGTTGATTTCCAAGCTGTTTGTGCATTTTTTTCGCAGCCATATTGCAGTACCTTCCCGTACCATCTTAAACATATCTTTTTCCCTTGGAACTTTGTTGTGTTATGCTTCCTGAAGGATTTATCCAACCAGCTTTGTAGCCGCATGTCTCATCTTGGATGCATTGTCATGTACGGTGCATTCCCCTTAGAGATAAGTCTGTAGACTACCTTACATCTGTTATCCTAATCCCGTGGTCTGTGATAGGCTTGGTGGTAGGTATGTTTTTTTAGTCCTAATGGTTATATAAACTTAAATTTTATTGACCTCTCAGGAGTCTAATCATTGTTTTCAGCTCTCTCTGTATATTAGTTCCTTAGTCGAGGTTTAGTCTTCAGTAACTTTTTCCTTAGACTAATAGTCGTCATTATCCACTCAAGGCTTGCATGCGAAACTGTCCAATGTAGCTATATCTTCACGTTTTCTTTTTAGCTTGCCCCAAAAGTATTCAATTTTCTGTGTTAGAAAACTTGGGTGCTTACTGATTTTGGCGTTAAAACTAGATTCTTGACTGCGAGTCTTGGGTCAACATCCTCCTTCATTCTTCATTTGCTTTGGCCTTTCTTGGTCATTCACTAGGGAATTATTGTACTTGGGATCCAAATTCAATGCATGATTCTTAGTTAGTAGTAGATAGTCAAGTTCTAAATTGATCTCACTTTCAACCATGTACTCATTCTTATTCCTTTTATTCTGTAGATGCACATATCGCTTGTTCTTACCTTTCAGATTGTTTCTTTTAGCATCACCAACGTCCTCCATAAGAACTTTGTCAACTTGTCACAGTGATGCACTTGAGCATTGCAGGGTGTATAGATTGAATTAATCTCCATTGATTTCCTTGTCATCCTGTCTCATCCGCGAGCTTGAGCATAACAGGAAATTTAAAATTTTTAAATAATCTCCCCGATTTCATTGTCCACCTGTCACAGTCGCGCACTTGAACATAATAGGAAGTTTAAAGGTTTAAATAATCTCTCTGTTTTCTTTATAGACCCGTCTCAGCTATGGTGCTTGACCATTATAGGAAATTTTGTAAAGATTTACATGCCTCGCTTGATTCTATTGACAATCTATCGCAATCTTCCTCATCTTTTATAATATCTTCCATTTTTTCGCATTCTACAGTATGTCTAGGTAATATAGGCGACTATTTTAGAGTGAAAGATAACCAAACTTATTCTTGCTAAATACGCATTCCTCTCTCTTGCATAACTTAGCTGTAATGGTGGATGGTTACCCTCGCAGTTTAATGTTCTATCGCTGCTTTTCTTACTTCTAGTTTTCGTATATTCCCATGCCTCCTTACTTTAAGGTGATAAAAGCTAAGTACCTTCTTTCTAAAAGCCTAAAGACTAGGATTTAAAATCGAAGCCTTCTTTAGGAAAATACCTTTCGATTTTAATTAAGGAAAGGAGGTTAAAATAATATTCCACCTTTGTTTTAAGATGATTTTCTTTAGATTACTCTTTTAGGATAATATATTTTAGGAAATTAACATGTAAGGAGAATATATATGTATATTCTTTTATTGACATTATTTAACAAATTAGGTAAGTAAACTAGAATAAATAAATAAATATAATTTTCTCATCTATAATCTTAAGTATCCAAGTAATTACTTTTAAGGAGAAGTAATTATTTAAGTGAATGAATTAATTAAGAATAAAGGGAGATATTAACTATATTAAAAATATTCTATTTGTATTTATGCATTATATTTTAGGGATAAATATTGTAAGCATGAAATTTATATTAGAGAATGAAGATAAGGAAATTGGATATTTCATTGATTAAGAAATTGTAAAATTAGGAGGTTTGTTATCATAGACTATAATTAATTATTGTAGTAACCTCTAGCAAATTATGTTGTAGTTTTGTAAAGTTGAATAATCTGAGTAGAGCTTAAGCTAGTTCATATAGTTTCTTTAATGATTTAAATAAAATCATATTCGACATATAAACCAATGTAGTTGAGTATATTAATGTTCTTTATAGTTATGTGGTGTCAGTGAAATTAATGGTTGAATTTCAAAGGTTCTATGAAGTTATATCTTCTTGGCCTTTAAATTTGATGTTTGTTTGATTAAGGAATGTGTTTGTCAAGTGAATGGAAATAATGTTTATTGTTTGCAATTGATATCGTTTTTGTTGCACCATTTTGTCTATCTTTTTCCTCATGAATATTTGTGTGGGTGCTACCTCCTAGTGTATGGGTTTTGATCCTTGGATAGTCACGAGATGGTTATGCCTCATGTGTTATGTTTGATAAAGAATGTCTCTATGTCTTGAGGATTGAGGTACACCCATTGCTTGTCTTTGATTTTAGGGTAACCGTAGGGGAGAGTGGCTCTTCTTGGGACTAGTGTACAAGTGGTCACCCTTGAAAGAGTTTCCTTAAATAAGTGATAACCTAATTAATGTATTTAGTGGCTTGGGTTAGTTAACACATAACAAGATAAAAAAATGCACCTCACCCCTGCCGTTAGCGCTCTCAAATGTTAAGGATGGGTGGGAAGACCTAGTTGGTAAGGTCACTACCTTGTCTCTATTAAAGGTAAGTGGCTCCGCATGAGTCGCCCTATGGGGTGGCACCTTGAGATAGGATGTCTGGATAACCATAGATGGAGGCAGCATCTTGAGCTAGGTTGTCTGGATAATCCATGTATAGATGGAGGCGACACCTTGTGATAGGTAGTCTGGCAAATTCATGTAAGGCCATGCGATGACACTCTCCCACTATGCCCTTTGTTTCTCCCATTCTTGTTGCCTCTGGAGTTGTTTATTATCATTGTTGTTTATTGATTGTGATGAAAGGTGCCCTTGGATATTTATTGTTGGTTGATTTTGAAATCTCAATTGGAGAGTTCTTGGATTCTATTATTGTCGGCACCTCTTATGGTTATTTAGTGTTGATCTATAATATTGGCAATTGATTCTTGTTTGACATTTCATTACTCTTGTTGTGGTTATCTATTGGCAATGTTATGGGTTATTATCTTGTGATTTGTTATCCTTTTGTAGAGTCTTGTTTACCATTGGTTCGTTTGACTTCTTGGGTGAGGATCTTTCTTGTTTACTCCTAGCATGGGGGTGGTCAGGTGGAACGTGCTACACACCCCATTGGGTCCCCATCCGAAGTTTGAGATGTGCAGAGTTGTACCTATTGCAATGACTTCTAAGTTATGTCAGAGTTCGATCCAACTTGTAGCCTTATATTCCTTCAATTTTTGGATTTATCTTTCCATGTTATTATATTCCTCCCATAGATGTTGGGAAACAACATTGTATTGATGTTAACCTTGAACAATTTATCTTCGTATTGTTAATGTATGATCCATGTTCAGGTCATTTGATTATTGGTGGATGTCTATCTCTCATGTAATGTAATATTTTGATATGAAAAGTGATGCAACTATGTAACCCCAAGGAACTTTGTTATATGTTGTTCTTATATTGTTACTTTTCATGTGATGTATGTTGTTGCATATTATTTCTTTTTAAAAAAAATAAAAAAATTGTGCCTTAAATGCTTGTATGTTAGTTTCCTTTGGGGTTGCATGGCGGTGCATTACACGAGTGGTACAATCACGTCCCCTTCACCAATACAAACTTACTAACTAACGAATCTAACATCAATAATATACTCAAAAGCATAAAGCATCATTAATTAAATATCTGCTAAGTTAATTCAAAGCATGCCATAATGATAACATTAGAGTAAACTACCATCACATCAAAATATAACATTCGCATCGCTTTACAGTTAGCAATCAAATAGTAACCAAGTACCATAGTCAAAGTAATAGTAGAACAAATCATAACAAAGAAAACATTGTCCGATCAAAAGAGCCAAGATGGAGGGGTGCTACATTATATTACAAAATTACTTACATAATTAAATTGTGTTGCATTTATCATTATTTCAATAAATATTTGTAGCATTCCTTTTGTTCTCAAAGTGGTTTGTTGGGTATTAATACTAATGGACCTTTCTTATAGAAAACATTGAGTGCATTATCTTTTCTAGCATAGCATTCGAACATGTCCCCCTCCCTTGTCCCCCTACCTTTCCAACAATATGAAATCATGAATGGTACAAAATTTAATTTATCCATATTAATCGTGAATTATAATATTTATCTTAATATGTTTATGATGAAAATGGTTTCAAATGTAAAGCAATGTGTATTTACTTGTTATTATCTTGACTATTATAATTAAATTTATGGTTATGAATTTTAACAATCAATTGTAGAATAATTATTCTAATTGAGGGTGTGATAAAATTGGAAAAATAGAAACTATAATTACATTTAGAATGAATCATAATGATATTTATAAACATTTCATTATTAACTTGCTTCAAAATATTAATGCAAAAATGTATATCAAATTTTAGAAATAAATAAAATGGAAATAATAATATTGATCTGGTTAGAAATAATATTAGAACCTAAAAGGTTAGGCTATGTTGAAATGGTTCTTAAGAAAACTCATTAAAACATTGAATAATTAACATTATTTTAAAGGGTCGTAACTAATAGGATATCTAATATTTCTTTTTCCAAGAATGTTCTATATATTATAGATAAATTATTCACTCATCCTTAATATTACTTATTAGATATATGTGGTTCTTTAAAATTTATTCTTTTACTTATGAAGAAATAAATACTTTTCAATTATAATTACATGATTTTGTTTATAGTATCAAATTTATTTATAAATATTAAAAAAGATATATTATATTAATTTTGAACAAAGGCTAAAATAATTTATGTTGGAGATTGATTTTTTTTAAATTTAATTTAGCTATCTCATATGCATAATAAATTATTATATATTAGAGAGAGATTTTGTAAAATTTATTCTTTAATAATTTATTATAATGGTTAATAAAATTAATTGTATATTATTAAAAAGGTGTAATAATATCTTAACATAGATCATGTTATATATTTTTGGAAGAAGGTCTCAAGTACTTTTAAGATAGAATTTGAAATAAAAATAAAATAATGATTGAAAGAATTATATATAATCATAAGTAGATTTTTTACCATGCAAAAACTCAAAATCCCTTCCTACCATATAGTTTTATAATTTAATTCTACATTATAAACCATACAAATTAATTCATTATAAAAAAAACATTTATCATTTAAGATTAATTTAAAAATTATTAAAATACTATAATACTTTATTGATTATTCTTGATTCTAAGCTTAATTTTACTCTTACCTTTATTTCATTTATCTTTCAATCCTCAATTCAAATTAAATAATATAATATAGAAGCTAACTAATTAAGTGTTAAACTATGCAATCTCAACTTTACTAATTGAATTCATATATGTAAAATTAGCAATTTCACCTTAGTGTTCAATGGGTATGCCGAAGAGGTGTAGAAAGTCAATTAAGATAAATATTGCTCTATTTTTTGCATACATTTGTGTAGTACATTAGGCCAATTGGTAGGCCATTTAGTAAATGATGTTGTTTGTTCTAAAAAGGTGTCAATGGAGAAGTGAGCTTCAAATAAACCATGCATCCACTTACAAGGATGCAAATGTAATGCCCCATCATAATAACCTAAGGAATGTTGCAATTGTGTTATAAAGGTGCAATAATTTTTTTTTTTAAAATATAATTATTAAGTTAATTAGTTGCATATATTCATTAAGTTATGCAATGTTACATTACTTTGAGTTTCCATAGATGACTATAGTATTTTGCATTGCACATATTTAATTAATCATAAACTTAAAGATAAAAATTGCATAACATTTGAATACCATTCAAGATAACATAAAGTATAAACATGTTTCTTACATTGCATTTGATAAGATATACAATACTCATCCATCTGATGAGGTAGTTCAATAATAATTACATTTTACAATGTTCACCTCATAACAATTGAGGGATTTTTTACAATACAAGTTTTACAATAATGCAATAAAGAAAGTACATATGTATCCAAGTGCGAGCTCTCCATCCATGAAGCTCTCAATGCCATGATCATAAAATTGGGGACCCAATGGAGTAAGGTGCACGTTCCACCCAACCATGTGGTACCCGTAGGTCGACCCCCTGTGCTAGGAGATAGTAATATGGTTACCTAGACATCATCTACTAACCCTAGACACAAGTACATAACTGACTGATGGTTACATTGCTTCTAGATTTAAGACAATCAAATGTACTACATACACAAGGTAGACTATTATCTTAGGTGGAGTGTCATCACAATTTTGCAAAGGTTACCCTGGTGTTTCTTCCTAGGTTTCGGCCCCCAACTTGGGTTACCCTGGCAACCTCTTACGAAACCTGGCCCCATTGCAAATCATTGCGGAATCGAATGTCTTTTGAAGAAACAAGACATCGATTTTCCATTCCAGGCCTTCTCATCTTATACTCAAGACTGAACTAGCTCAAGAGCCCATAAGTGAGGCATAAACATCTTGTTAAGGATTTTATTCTAACTATTGTGTCATTTAGTTATCACTGACTTACTAACTCTTTGTAAGTTACCCTGACACCACTTTGTGTGTCGGCCCTTACAAAAAGCCACTCCCCTAAACATAACAAAGGTGTTCTAGGTTTTATTGACTAAGGTTTACAAGGTGTACAGAAATACAATAAGAAATTCTACACTTTTCAAAATGAACAACAATAATTATGTTCATACAATCAGGTGTCTAAACACCACGTAAATACCATGTACACAACCTTAGCTATCTCAAGAATTTAACTTTAACAATCACAATCCCCATGGTATTTAACTGGTCTGGAAGACTTGTTCATTTGAAACTTTCCCAATTTGCCCAACAAAGAAACAAGATTTAAAGAAAATTGAAAAAAAATAACAAATCTACATTAGGATATACTAAATCCATTCAAGCAATATAATTTGCATGTAATTAAGTCAACTTAATTAAAATTCACTTTCAATTAATCTAATTATACTTCCTCAATTTCATATATAAAAGAAATAACTAAATTTGCTCTTTCATTCATAATATTTAAAAACTAATTTAATCTTATATTTTCAAAAATATAATAAATTATTCCATACTTATATACAAAAGTATTATTTCTTTTTTTTAATATCATAAATATATATATATATTAATTTAAAAAGAACTCATTTATATATACATACATATATATATATACATATATATAAAATATTAAATAATCTTAATTTTGAAATTTGCGAATATAAAAGAAGTCTGAATTTTACAAATTATATATTAGGCAAAATTTGAAATGAAATGAAATTCTTTTAATTTAAATTTAACAAGGAAAACCCTTATGCAGGGTTTGCTGGCTGTGTGCACAGCCGGCCATGAAAGGCTGCAGCTGTGTGGGCGGCCTAAGCACTGCCTACGCGGGCAGCGCTAGCTGCCTCCACAGTCGTCGCCCTTCATGGGCGGCTATGGGGGTAGCCCTACGCCCCCAGCCTCAACAATAATAGTCAATAAAAAAATTTGAAACTTCATAAAATTTAACTTTGCATTTTATAAAAAAAAAAAAGAGACTACGGATTTAATTCCGTCTCTCCAAAATTCTGAACCCTAACTCGCCCGTACGGCGATTTCATTTAAATAAACATATAATTTAAAATAAGTTTCTTCCACAATCCAATTTATAAATAAGATTAAATATATGTATAAATAAATATATATATATATATTTCTCATATATATATTTATACAATTTAACAGGATTTACAAATAGAGAATTTTAAGAAAAATTTACAGAAGTACAACGAGGTTTCAAAAGGGAAATAGGGCAAATTGTCAAATTTCATTAGGGTTTTAAAAGAAAACACGCATAGAATTGATTTCAAATTCATTTTCCCATTTTTCAATAATTTCCCTTCACACAACTTTTTTTTTTTTCCAGAAAGAAAATCTACATAAGATTTAAGAATTCAATAAATTCTTTCTGAAAATAAATAGTGAATGATATTTTTATTTTTCAATACAAATATTTAAATTAACGAAATTTCTTTCTTAGATATTCTTTTCAAAACAACAAATTAAAACCACAAGAGGAATACCTAATTTCCCGAAGCTTTTGAAGATAATCTGGAGATGAGAACCTCTATTGTTTCCTGTAGCCTTCCAAAACTTTTCCTGAGAACCAATACCCAAATTGGAAACCCAAGAACTTCCACAAATTTTCAACAATCCAAAAGCATATACAAAAATTTAACCAAGCACTGATATTTTTCCTGTGAAGAGCAATAGAATAGCCTATGTGTTTTTTCCCATATCCAAAATAATATCCATGAACAAATCCCTCAACCAAAAATCATAAATGCACTGGCACACTTGTCAAGAAGTACAAAAATATCTTCTCAACCACTTCTCGACAATCTTGCCTTTCAAGATTTGCATGATTTAATTAATTTATTTAAAATTAACAATTTTAAATTGCAAATATATTTAATAATAAAATATGCCATTGCCAAATAATATATAAATTTCAATAAATCTATACACACACAATTTAAACAATATTAATTTAATTAATTAATTAATTTAATTAAATACATTTAATCTTTATGATCAAATTACTTAACTAAACAAACTAATTAATTAATTAATAAAATATAAAAACCTTATTTCTTTAACATTTAACAATTAATTTAAATAATAATAAATTAAAGCATAATAAACTAACATTAAAAATTGACAAATTTTTCTTTCAAACAATTAAATCCAAACAAAAACAAACAAGACAATCTATGACTCCAAACTAAAACAGATGATGTACTATGACCGGGATAAAGACTAGACTAGGATGAACCAAACTACTACCTCCCAATCAACATATCCGTTGAGTCTTGACACGCTCAGGCCTGAGTAACCAGGTGGAGTCGGTGTCCTATACCTGCAATCCTGCAACCAAGCAATAACATGCATATATATATAAACCATTGAACAGGCACACCGTGCAGAGAAAATCACGGACATCACAGGGCACTCGCAAGCGAGTGATGCAATTCCATTCTCCACACCAATACACGTCACATCAGACTGACGAATTAAATAACTGTTAGTCCATCATAAACATACATATAACAATAATCATCTGAAGGAAAACATCTACGCTATATCAAAGCATATCAAAAATTAAATATCATAGTACAATGTATCATCATGTCATAGATTAAATCCACTGTTGCTCAAAACCAGTGATCAAAATATCCAAACAGAGTACCATAGTCTAACAATGTGAAAACATATCAGTAGAAAACATAAGCATAAATGGAGGGGTACTATAGCAAACATGATGAAAATAAAATATTTCAATCAGGAAGATAATTGGGCTCCATTACCAACAACCAATAGGCTCATGTTATGTTTGCAATAGGGAGAGAGAGGGGGGGGAAGAGAGAGAGATAAGGAGATAGAGATAGAGGAAGACAAAAATAGAGATGGAGAGATGGAAAAGGTAAATATATAGAGAGGGAGAGAATGACAGGGGGATGGATAAAAAGATAAAGATAGAGATAAGAAGTGAGATAGATCGAGAGGTAGAGAGAAGAAGAGATATAGGGGTAGAGAGAGATGGAGTGATAATGAGATAGAGATAAAGGGAGAGATGTAAGAAGAAGTATGAAGAGATAGAAATAGAGAGGCAAAGATATATAGATATAGAGGTCTAGGAAGAGGGAGAGGGAGAGAGGGAGAGAGATGGATGGGCAGAGAGCTTGGGAGGCATGTCTAGATATAGAGGGGGGAGAATAAGAGGGAGAAAATTAGATAGAGATAGAGAGAGGTAGGGGGAGAGATAGAGGTAGAGTGAGAGATAAAAATGGAGAGAAATAGGGAGGTAGAGAGGGAGAGATAAAAAGATATAGAGGGAGAGAGAGATATATATAGAATGTGAGATAGAGTGATAAAGGGATAGAGATATAAAAAATATAGAGAGAGGGGAGAGAGAAGAGACATAGAGAGACAAACAAAGATGGAAAGGATAGAGAAATAGATAGATAAAAATATTAAGAATAATGATATGTTTTTAATTTTATCATTTTTTGTACGATTAAACTTTATTTGACCCAATTTTAATGGATTGGATCATTTAATTGTGGTATTTAACCAAATAATAGCTTCTACTTTAGATATGTGCCCCCTCATAATATTATAATCTAACATATAAAAATAAAAATACATAATCCAATTTTTTTTGTATATATAAAATAAATTATATTTATTTAATTTAGTTAAAATATTAACTATTTGTATTTATGCATAAATTTTCTCCTCTTAAAAAATACATGTATAATTAGTGTTTGATAATATTATATTTTATTAATTTGAATAATAAAATAAATATATTTATTGTAAATTTAAAGGTGATTGTTTTAATAAAATTTAACATTATTTATTTATTTAAAATTTTGGTTTAATAAAATAATATTTTAAATGTAAATGTTTTTAACTAATTTGTTAATACAAATATTTATTTTATAATTAAAAATTATTATAAATTTAAATATTTCAATAAAATACAAAATATAACATGATCAAATTTAATTTCTCTAAATTTTTTTGTTTTAAAAGAAATGATTTATATTCCCTAATTCAAAGAATAAAAAATATGAAGTAAATAAAACAACTCTATAATAGCATACACTAAAGACACCAAAGACTTTAAATATGCATTAAATAAAATAATTTCATACTAAGATAAAAACATAATTTTTTAAAGATATTTAATAAATAAAATAACTCTTTGATGAATAAAAAATAATTCTATGTTTTTTAATCTTAAATACATCCATTTAAAAACATAATCCATCCTAAATGAAAAACTTTAAATTGATTCTTTATACATTATAAGCAAGGATTGTGTAATACCCCTCATGTTACTGCTTGTTCTTGACATTCTTTGTGGTTTTTGTTTGGCACATTTTGGTTTTGATGATACTGTTGATATTATGCTGTGGTAGCTTAGATTGTTACTGATTATATTACTTTTATGATGCTATGGATATTATAATGACATTTTTATTATGATTGTTTTGATGAAGTTAATTGGAATGCAGTAGACTAGAGAATAGTAATTGATGATGTTGATGCGAATTAATGTAATTCTTTAATGCAATAAATGATGATATGATTTGGTGAGGGGACAGGTAGCATCACTCGTTCACGAGCGCCCTGCTACACTGCAAATCCTTCTCACGATGCTTTGTAATTGATTATATGTATGTATGTTGTGTATCACCTTGTTGGATGCAGGCTTTGCAAGAATAAGACTCGATTCCACCTATTTCGATAGGTCTGGGCGAGCATTGAACCAACCCAACGGCAGGAAGTTGAACAAAGGTGACATGGAAGTAACTTCGTTCCAAGGTGTCAACTGTCTTGTACCTTTTTGGTTTGTGCATCTTGGTCATAGCCATTTTGTTGTTACATTAGTCTTTGTATGTTATTGTGATTTTATGACTTTTAAATGTGGTGTATGGTTTTATGTTGTGATTTAAATAATTAAACAATTAATAAAATAGAGCATAAAATAATAAATAAATAAATAAATGTTAATAAGTAGTTTGTGAAAATATTAAATTTATTTTGAGAAAATCTTGCAAATGGTTTATTTCAATTATTTTAATGGGCATGTGATTATTTAATAACGTGTTTGTGGAGATGATAAATAAATAAATAAATAAAAAGTTAAAATTTGTAGGATTTGAATATATTTAAATTTTATTTATTTTTGAGAAGTGACTTCTAGTATTCACGGGAAGAGGAAACGGAAGAGACTTTCTGAGTGTTGATTTTATTTAGGGGATTTTTCTTTGTATGAGGTTGCATTCTCTTTCTTCCTGATTCTAGAGAAATTTTGCATTCACTTTTTCTGTCATTCTGGAGGAGTATTGCATTCTCTTTCTATTATTCTGGAGAATTTATTGAAGAAAAAGGTTCAGTTTGAAGGAGGTTCTGGATCTGTTGCTGGAAACAATCAACAACGAAGGATTAGCTCTACAAAAAGGATAAGCTTCCACAAATCCTCTACAGGTGCAGGACACCAGGTTCTTTTCTCATTTTTGATTATCTTCTTTCTGTAGCAACAAATGAAATAAGAATTGTTCTTTGTGAATTAAATTTCCTCCTGGGGTTTGAAATTTAATGCGTGTGGAAAGAAAATCTTTGAATCTATAGAAATGTTTTGGACTGTTATTCAATCAAAGGAAATTTTACTGGGGTTCGAGATTGTTGATTTTTAAAATGAAATTTTTGTTGCAATCCTGGAAATTAAACAGTATTACTGTAGTTTTTGTTCTAGAAAATAAATAAATTAAGAATAATCTCCTTACTGTGAATTCTGGGTTGTGTATATTCTTGTTTATATATATATATTTTACAAATATATTTTATATATAAACATATACAATAAATTGTACAGTTGATTATCATTCTCTATTTTTGAAATATTTAAAATACAGTATATATATGTATATATATATATATATATTAGATATATATATATACATATATAAATATTGAATGAAAATTTAAATTCTAAAGTTTTGAATTTTTCCGACCTTATTAATTTTTGTTTTTGTATTATAAAAACCCTGGTTGAGTGGTGGTTCGGCCTCGGCCATACCCACCACCCAGTCGGCCTTAGTAATGGTGCGACAGTCTGCGAACTGTCCACGGCAATCCGTAGACTGTCCACGGCCGTGTATTATTCTATGCCTTTGGATGGTCTGGTCTCCATTTGAAAGGAGCTTCGAATATGTGTTTTATTCAAAATGAAAATTCTTTTTAAATTATAATGTATGTGTATGTATTTAAAAATATATATATATATATTAATTTATTTAATTATATTCTGTATGACACAATTTCACTATTAAATTTATTTAATTAATTCTATCTGTAAACAGATTGTTTCATTTTCTGGTATGAATAAAACAAGATTTTATTATAGTGAAAATATGAAAATAAAAAGGATTTTTTTTTTTAATTTGTTAAATTATGAACTTTGATAGTATAATATAGTAAAAAGGCAATTTATGAATATATGTCAGCATTGATTATTGCATTCTTGTTTTAGGGTGTATATTGTGGAAATGGAATTTATTTTGGAATTAAATAAGTTATCTTTTTATGAAGTTGAGTCTTGTAGACTTGTTGGGTTCGGGACATTGTGAGTTCATTGATGTGGGAACCCCGTTTGTGTTAAAACTGTAGTCTTCTAGAGGATTTTGATTTTGTTGGATTTATACCTTTTCATTATGAGTATTTGATATGTCATAATTTGAGAACGGGGTATATAGACTTGTGAGATTTTGATAATGTACTCATTTAGAGAGATGGGTTATGCCTCGCATGTTATTGTTGTTGTATTTCAATGTGCATGATTGTGATGGTACAACCCCTGTTTCTGTTTTGGTTTTTGGTTGGGTCTCTAGGGAGAGTGGCTCCTCGTGGGGGCCGACGCCCCGTTTAAGGGGAAGAGCACAGGATAACCCATGAGTGAGTTAGTAATCAAGTGAAAACCTAATATTTAATTTAGGAGGGTTGGGTAGTAATATCATTATAATATTTAAAATATGGATGCCTCATCTTCATTAGTGCTTCCGCAGACTAATGGAAGGCTGAGAAGGCCGTGGTCGACAAGGTCGTAACCTTGTCTTCACGAGAGGTTTATGGCTCTGCATGAGTCACCCTATGGACTGGTGCCTCCAGTTGGGGGGAAGGGCATAGGATAGCCATAGATGGGACCGGCACCTCCAGTTGGGAGGAAGAGCACAGGATAGCCCATGTAGGACCATGCGATGACACTCTCCCCTGGTTGCCCAAGTGTTTTACTTTATTGTGTTCCTCTGGAAATAGGTTATGGGAGTTGGTTTAGATTGTTGTTAAATGGATTTATTTTGATTTATGGAATATTGTCTTGATACATCTTTAGTGTACCTTGTGGTCTTGTATGATTTCATTGATATTTGATTTATGACCTTGTACTCTTATGGTATTGTTATATGATGTTATTGTTTTGTTTCATTATAATTTGGAGTATTGTGTTATGGCTCTATGTTGGTACTTCTTGTATGTGTGTACTTCAGTTCTTGTCAATTGACAGTCTTGGTCGGAGTTACTTCTTTGTCACCTCTTAGCACGGGGGTGGTCAGGTGGAACGTGCTCCGCACACCGTTGGGTTCCCCATCAGCGTTTGTTGGCTCAGTCTCATCCTATTGAAGATTTGTACCAGTTGATCTCTATGTATTTTGATAATCTTGTATATTGTATTCATCCCACAAGATTGGGAATCATGATGTAAATTATGTTTATGGATATGTTGTATATTTAAAAGATGTTGTAATGTAATTTCAACCTTGTATCCTTATTTGGCTATGTGATTCCTCATGATGGAATTTATGTTGTCTTTTATAGTTCCTGTGTTGATGCTTTGTAATGTTTAATTTGAGGTGACCTTGCGTGCCCCAAAGAACATAGTTGGTTACGTTATTTGTATTGTAATGAAATGAAGTTTATGATCATGTATATGAGCATTTAATATTTGTATATTGATTGTTTATTTTTTTTTAAAAAAATTGTGTGCTTTATATGTGGTTGTTCTTTGGGGTTTGCATGGCGGGCGTTATAGATTGATTAAGAAATTCCAATAACAAACAAATGCCTATTAAAATTTACCACTTTTAAATAATAATTTACTATATATATTTAATTTTTGTTTTAAATCACAATATGTATATGTGTAATGGTTGAATTTGTATATTTATGTGATTATTTTGACCTTCACATACTTTTGTATAATGTTAGGTTTGATTTTTTAGCTTTCACATATTCTTATATACACTTTTTTTTTTTATAGATGAGTACTACCAAATAAGGGGGTAGCTCCTGGATACAGTAACAGATTTAGGTAGGAGAATGCCATAAACATCCCAAAGTGTTGACTTTTAGCTAAACAAACCTAGACACTCAAAAGCTGGTATATTGTTGTCATAAGATTACCCATCCTAACAAGCTTGTTGAGACTGCCCACCCCCATCCATGAGAGATCAGAGTCCATGTATCTTGCGAATGTCGCCATGTCCCCGTTCTTGACTCCCATTCAGAAAACCTTTAATGCATTGGACATGAAGTTAAGAAGAACCTCATGCTTGTTATTTCTCGTTTCACTGCCATTACCTTCATCGTCACTCAATATTGCAGGATCAAAGTAGACTCTGAGAAGACTGACCCAACCATCTGTCCTTAGCTCCATCGTAGCATTTGCAACAGCATGCACATAGATCGGCACCACAAGCATGTCTAACCATGCCACCACACATTCTCTAGACTCTGTGATATCCACCATAACGCCAATCCGAACCTTCTTATATACACATATTTGCATACATTTATTTGTATTTTATTTATTTTTACACATCCATCTATATAGACCACATCATTAAATTCTCCCTAGTTATAATTTAATTAATTTAATTGTATTCCTTGATTATACCATTTTTAAAAATTCAATTCTCATAAAAATATTTAACTAAATTTTAACCCTTAAATAACTTTAATAAAAAAAAAAATCCTATAAATTAAATTAAATCACCATTCATACCAACAAAATTAAAGAAAAACAATACCATTTTCTCATTTTAAAATCTGTTAGTCTATAAATTAACTTTTTATTGTTCTCTCCTGAAATTTGTCTCTAAAATGAACCCCAATTAATAAAAAAAATTAGAATTGTATTTTTTTTAATGAAGTGTGAACAATTTATCAAACTTGACAAAGAAATTCAATCTGCTTGAAGAAAATAATGAAGCAACACATACAATTGCCTGTTAAATTGCAAATTTTTCTTCTTAATGAAAAATTGCCATGTAAAAAAATATTGAAAATTTTGAACATTTAAACACTTGCAAAGACATTTGAAACATTTGAATAAATATTTTTTACATAGTAATGAAGCTGATTTTATGAGGTTTTTGACGGCTAAGTTGTGTTCTAGGGCGATTTACTTTTTAAGCCCACAATTCAACGATTAAAAAAAACAGCAAATAACTTCAAACCACTTTCCTTCCCTTATTGTTGGCTGTGCATTAATTGTCTCGCGTGCTGTTAAAATAACTACCTCTTAAAATGTTGAATGAAATAACCATGAAAGGGCAAAAAAACCGGCGAGAAATTTAAAACGACAATAAAAGTAATGAAACGTTGAATGAAATAACCATGAAAGGGCGAAAAAATCGGTGAGAAATTTAAAACGACAATAAAAGTAATGAACGATTAGGATTAATTTAACCGTCTTGCATTGTTTTTAGTGATCTCTTGATCATTGATTTTACTAATTAGCTTGGCATTCTCAAATAAAACACACCTTCTGTGCAATTAATAATCAACAGTATTATTATTATTATTATATATAATTAATAAAATGTAAATAGATAATTTTTATTTAAAAATAATGAAATTAATAATATTACATTTTGATAATTATTAGATTTAAGAGATATTTAAATAACAATCTTTTTTTAGATAGGAAAATATTTTATTGATTTTCATAAAGATATTACATTCAGCCCATTTTTGGCAAAAAAACATCTGGAACTCCATTCAAATTAAATAATATAGTATAGAAGCTAACTAATTAAATAATATAGTATAGAAGGTAACTAATTACACATAAAATTAGGATGAAGGGTATGGTTAACGTTAGGGTTAGGGTTAGGATTGGGGTTAGCATTAGGACTAGGGTTAGGATTAGAGAGAGAATTATGATCAAGGGTAGGGTTAGGGTTAGGGTTAAGGGTAGGGTTAGGGTTAGGGTTAAGGGTAGGGTTAGGGTTAGGGTTAGGTTTAGGGTTAGGGTTAAGGTTAGGGTTAGGGTTAGTGTTATAAATTACGGGTTAGGGTTAGGGTTAGGATTAGGATTGGGATTAGGAGTATGGTTAGGGTTATGGTTAGGATTAAAGATAGAATTAGTGTTAAGTTTAAGGTTAGGATTAGGGTTAGGGTTGAGATTAAGGATAGGGTTAGGGTTAGAGATAGAAATGATTAGGGTTTGGGTTAGAATCAATATTAGGGTTAGGTTTAGGGTTAGAGATAGAATCAAGATTAGGGTGGGATTAGTGTTAGTATTAAGATTTAGGTTACTATTAGGGTTAGGGTTGGAGATATAATTAGGATTTCAGCTGGGCTTAGCATTTGGACTGGGGTTGTGATTAGTGTTAGTATTAGGATTAGGGTTAGGTTTATGTTTAGAGATAGACTTAGGATTAGAGTTGGGATTAGCATTAGGGTTAGGGTTAGTGTTAGGATTAGGGTTAGGGTTCAGATTAATATTACAGTTAGATGTAGGATCAAGGGTAGGGTTAATGTTAGGGTTAGGGTTAGAGATAAAATTAGGCTTATGGTTAGGATTAAGATTAGGATAGGGATTAGGTTTAGGGTTAGGGTTAGAGATAGAATTAGAGTTAAGATGCTCAAAAGGTCCATAGATCCAAAGGAAAGAAAATTTTCAGATGCTAAGTTTGTCCAAGGTTGTGTACAATCAAGTTTATGGTGATTTTGATCTTACTTCCTTTGTACTAATAGCCATGCAACTTTTGGAGATGTCATTGGCCTTACAAATTTGTAGAAAAAAATCTAACCGAAATCAAATATCTCAATGAAGCATTTTCTCAAGAAAAAATTACTAGGAGAATAAATCACTTTAAACCAAAACCCAAGTAGGGTGGACATTATAGGCATATAAATTGAAAAGAAATTAGATGCAAAAGGAAAGTCAAACAAAACAAGTCTGGTTAGGGTATATGTTTAATATTTCAGTAAACAATCTATTCACTAAATAATCTATTAAATGCTCAAATGTGAAAAAAAATACTACACAACTTATCTTATGAGGAAAACTAATGTACAATCCTAGATCATCTTTTGGAAGCTGAATATTTTCAAAAAAGCTATTCAGGATAATACACATCACTCTAAATAGATTAGGAGAAAGTGCCTACACAAATGTGCTTTAAACATGCAGTAACAAAGTGTCAACAGACACAAGCATGGGGAGCATCTCTTTCTCTCTAGGTAGAGTTCGTTTCTTTTTTATGACATGGACAGTTTCTTCCATCTATTCATTAGGGTTGAAGTGAGATCAGACATAGAGAATAGGAAGGTCTAAAGTTTGAAACGCAAATCTATAGTGCACAATGAATATGGAGAACCAGTAGTCTGTTGACCCCTCGTTTCTATGGAATGTGATCTTCTTCCTTGGATACTCGCATAATTTATTGCAATGAATCTGGTAAACATGCAAACAAAATAGTGTTTGAAATGGAAAGGCCATGGTGCAGATCACGAATGAATGCAACAAGGAAATAAAACATATGAAGGATATTTACCTGATATGAACTTGAAACGGCTGCCTGCCAGTACCAATTGGCATGCAAGGCGATGGAATGGTATATTGTTACTAATTTCAGTTACTTTCATGCCTCCTCCTCTTCTATTATTTCCAATTGCCCTTCAATTTGAACTTGATTTGTTTTTGTTTACATGGATCGTTGTCACTATAGGAAGCCTCTCGGTTTAATTATACATTGTTCAACCAATAAAGATAAGCAATGAAAAATTGCTTTTATGTGTAGTTAGAATATTTTTTTGATTATTGAACCTTAACAATAATATATGTAAATATTTGTGTGGGATTCTATCTTATTTGAATATAGCATTTTCAATATTCTTTAATGATTTTTTACATATTTTTCTTCATCAAAATTTTACAAACCTTTTATGGAATCTAGAATAAGAAACACATTTTGTGTTGCCAAAACCAGGTTTTGA
The DNA here is from genome assembly GCA_007258455.2 of Sequoia sempervirens. Lineage (NCBI taxonomy): Eukaryota > Viridiplantae > Streptophyta > Pinopsida > Cupressales > Cupressaceae > Sequoia > Sequoia sempervirens. The sequence continues at coordinate 77,037,385 of VDFB02000363.1, read as the reverse complement.
AGTAAATAAAATTGCATTTGCTAGTACATCATTCACATAGTGTGTTTCTCACATAATTTCCACAAAATATTTCTTGTGTCGAAAAAGCACAAGAACCTTATAAGAAATTCATTAAAAAATCACATAAATAATTATCAACAATAGACAAAAATTTGAATAAAATAAAATTTCTTAAATAAAGAAAATAATTCTAAACTAATATCTGTTCACTTTTTCTATAGATGTTAATACTCTTCATTTAAAAAATATAATAAGTTATATAATTAACATTATAATTATATATATATATACTTTATTATTCTTTTTCTATATGATTTCTTCTTGCAAATTAACTCCACATTATCCAATAGGGTAATAAAGAAAGATACATATATGATTTAGATTAGTAATTTATTTTTATTTTAAATGTAAACTTATTTAAAATGGAATGAAACAAACTTTCCTTTAATTCCGTGATTTATTTATGTAATGGTCACTTTGTGGCCAATATAAAGACATAATAAATATATTTTGTTCAACTTTATGACTACACTGTGTAAAAATGAGCATTCCATTGACATTTGTAGATTCATATTTAATGTCATAGTGCCCCCAATGCATACTCATAGCTATGTCATTCCAACTATAATCATCCCTCAGCCACAAATTAATTCATTATAAAAAAAATCATTTATCATTTAAGATTAATTTAAAAATTATTAAAATACTATATCACTTTATTGATTATTCTTGATTCTAAACTTAATTTTACTCTTATCTTTATTTCATTTATCTTTCAATCCTCAATTCAAATTAAATAATACAGTATAGAAGCTAACTAATTAAATGTTAAACTATGCAATCTCAACCTCACTAATTGAATTCATAAATGTCAAGTTAATAATCAACAGTATTATTATTATTATAATATATACTTAATAAAATGTAAATAGATAATTTTTTATTTTAAAAAATGAAATTAATAATATTATATTTTGATAATTATTAGATTTAAGAGATATTTAAATAACAATCTTTCTCTCTCTTTTTTTTACATAGGTAAATATTTTATTGATTTTCAGAAAGATATTACATTCAGCCCATTTCTGGCAAAAACCATCTGGAACTCCATGACATCAGACCAACAGAAACACCATGACATCGGCCCCAATTGCAAAAACATTTATCACCATTCTTCCCCACCGCTTGACTAAAGTGTTCTTACACAGAGACCCAGGCATACAACTTTTGCCAGCCCAACCTTGTGGCGACCCGCCACCTTACCAACTCGACATGGACGCAAACTTGCACCGAGATAAAAAAAGAGAGCATTATTGTTACAGCTAAAAATTTCCTACATACATACCTATATAGTCATATGGATCACAACAATGTGATCCTCTTTTTCGATTTAATTCTACTTCAGCTATCTCTGCATCTTCCATCACCACGTCCATGAAGACATATTCGTCGGCATCTAGCATGAAGATATCTGTCTCCTCCATTTGCGCGTCTCCCATGATCACATCTTCCCCGTCCATCTCCGCATCCATCATGAAAGCATCGTCCTCGTCGATCTGCGCATCCTCCATAATAACATCTTCTTCTTCAACATCAGCGTCTATCATAATCACGTCTACATAGTTCACAATCTCCATTTCAACGTCGCTACGCTAATTCAGAAGAAAACGAAGCTAAATCAGAGGTAGGAATCTTGAAGAAATTTAAACAAAATGAGGATGAAGGAGGACTGAAATTCAAGTCATATGACTATGTAGGAGGGTTGAAAATCTTATATATAAGTGCTAAGATGCCGAGGACTGTTCAATCAGCCCTGCCGCTACAGCTCATAATTAGATATATTATAAATTCAAATATCCTTGCTTACTGAAATCTAGTAGTAGGTTTTGAGGGTTAGGTTCAATTTACAGATACTTCAAATATTGTCATTTATTAAGATCCCGGTTGTAATTTTCGAGAGGTTGAGTGGAATATGCTGTCAAAAACAAAAATCATAGTGTTTAATGGGGTTTGGTAGAATATTTTGTAGCAAAATCTTAGTGTTTATACTCGCTGCACCGTTTCTTTGGGATTCGTAAAAACATGGTTGCTATATCTATCGCAATGATTTTTGGCAAATTGAAATGCAGTGTGTCTGCAACCGCCACCTTTGCAATTCAGAGAAGTGAATCTTGTAGATGCCCTTCTGGTCCATAGGATTTGGAAAAGATATCCTTGGTCATGATGCTGTAGAGAATTATAATATTGTCATTTATTAGTGTTTATTGCTGGGGTATATTCGGAATTCATAAAATCATGGTTGTTTATTTATTGCAATTTTTTTTTTTGCAAATTGTAATGCAGTATGGCTGCAGCCTGCTTTGTAAATCAGAGAAGTGAATCTTGTAGATGCCCTTCTGGCGATAGGATATAGAAATATATTTGGAAAAGATTTCCTTGACCAGAAGCACGATGAAAACAGATAATCCTGTGGAAATCTAATATCGCTGTCTAACAGCTTTGATAATATGAGAATTTGAAGCGAAAAAAAGCAAACCAATACTCACCCACTCGTTCAAAGTAACAAATGCATAAACATGTTTTCATCACAATCATCTGTTAATCAGTCAAAGAAACACCATTTGTGCTTTGCTACAAACTCAATGGAGCATGACATTCAAAATTTTGGAAGAAAATAGTTTAGTTAACAGTAGTAAATTCTGGTTCAGGTAATCATTTTCCTTTTAATTTTCAGATAAAATTTCTTCAATTTTAATTAGAAACGTCTATTCTTTAACAAATGTCAATTGTTCCTTTTTCATTATTTTTGTAATAAATATTTTCTATATAATCTTATTGAATACAAGATAATATTTTTTAAAAATATAAAGAGATACATCCAAAAAGTTTAATTGAAATAATAATGATATGTTTATACAATTTTTGAAGCCGGGTAAGTGCACCAAGATGGTCGCAATTTTTGAAGCCGGGTAAGTGCACCAAGATGGTCCATAGGATTTGGAAAAGATATCCTTGACCACAAGCACAATGAAAACCGCTAATCCTATTGATAATGCCAACATGTGGAAACACTAATAGGATTTGGAAACAAGAATTATAATATTGTCATTTATTAGTGTTTATTGTTGGGGTAGAATATTTTGCACTAAAATTTCAGTGTTCATAATCGCTGCACGGTATATTCGGAATTCATAAAATCATGGTTGTTTATTTATTGCAATTTTTTTTTGCAAATTGTAATGCAGTGTGGCTGCAGCCTGCTTTGTAAATCAGAGAAGTGAATCTTGTAGATTTCCTTGACCAGAAGCACGATGAAAATAGATAATCCTGTGGAAATCTAACATCGCTGTCTAACAGCTTTGATAATATGAGAATTTGAAATGAAAAAAAGCAAACCAATACTCACCCACTCGTTCAAAGTAACAAATGCATAAACATGTTTTCATCACAATCATCTGTTAATCAGTCAAAGAAACACCATTTGTGCTTTGCTAAAAACTCAATGGAGCATGACATTCAAAATTTTGGAAGAAAATAGTTTAGTTAACAGTAGTAAATTCTGGTTCAGGTAATCATTTTCCTTCTAATTTTCAGATAAAATTTATTCAATTTTAATTAGGAACCTCTATTCTTTAACAAAAGTCAATTGTTCCTTTTTCATTATTTTTGTAATAAATATTTTCTATATAATCTTATTGAATACAGGATAATATTTAAAAAAAATATAAAGAGACACATCCAAAAAGTTTAATTGAAATAATAATAATATGTTTATACAATTTTTGAAGTCATTATATTTTATTTTGAGGAACAATTAACAATTATGTATCCCATAAACATATGGACTGGCATTTTGGAAACAATTATATCAATTTCCATAATTCATAGTACTCTCGTAATCGTTTCTAGATTATATTTTGTGAGAGATCATTTTGCATCAACAAGAAAAAATATCTCACACAATCTAATCAACAAAAACAAACCATTGTCATTAAGATAATTCACTATTATATTTTCATAATATAGTTGTTTATTAATAAATAATATTATTATAATTATAACATGTTTTTGAAAAGGAAAAAACAGGTTTTATAGGGACCTGAAACCGCAGAGTTTAAACAACAAAAGATAATAGAAAAAGTTCATACAAGCAGACGGCTGTCCAAAAAAGACACGACAGCACCAAGAGACAACAGGGCCCAAAAAAGGACCTCCCAAAAAAATAGCAACAAACACCATCAGGCTACTCCAAGGTGTTCAGCAACTCCACAGCCTCCTTTTCAACATCCTTTATGTCCTGTAACCCCTGATTGAGAATTTGAGCTGTATGTGACGAAGTCGGGGTCTTTCTCTTAATGTTAGCCTGGGTACGAGTCGAAATCCCTTCACCAGCTGATCTGCTTCCTCCCCTGTTTGCATCCAAATCCACGACCAACAAACCCTTTTGGTTTTTTTCAAGCTTTTCCACCATCGCATTAATGATAATGGTGTTATGCCTAGCGATTTTGTGATTGTTCGCAACAGTGGCCCTAATGTTTTGGCCAATCTTGGACATGCTGCATTCGATACTTGTCAATCTATCCTCCTGTGATTGTTGTCTTTTCCTCAGTAAGGGAGTTTCCTATCCTTCATTATCTCTATGATTCCAACTGATCTTCTGCTCCAAGTCCATGACCCTATTGCTGAGATCAGTAAAACGGCCTTTCAAATCACAGACTTCTTTCTGGGTCCACTTGAGAACAGTGAAAAGGCCATCCGTACTTTTTTTCGCTATACTCACCATGTCCTCAGGCTTGAGCTTATTCAGGGCTGGATTAATTTCATCCTGAATAGGGGACTCATAATGATCATTCCCCAATCTTTCAGACGCAGGGGCACTAGGGGCCGATTCCTTACTTACCATGGGTTTATTAGAGAGGATTTCCATTGAATTCCCAGAAAATGAAACAAGTTTCGTAATAGGGGTACCTTTAAAACCAGGGGACAAACATCTTCCCATGATCACATCTTCCCCGTCCATCTCACATCTTCCCCGTCCATCTCCGCATCTATCATGAAAACATCGTCCTCGTCGATCTGCGCATCCTCCATAATAATATCTTCTTCTTCAACATCAGCGTCTATCATAATCACGTCTACATAGTTCACAATCTCCATTTCAACGTCGCTACGCTAATTCAGAAGAAAACGAAGCTAAATCAGAGGTAGGAATCTTGAAAAATTTAAACAAAATGAGGATGAAGGAGGACTGAAATTCAAGTCATATGACTATGTAGGAGGGTTGAAAATCTTATATATAACTGCTAAGATGCTGAGGACTGTTCAATCAGCCCCTTACTGAAATATATTATAAATTCAAATATCCTTGCTTACTGAAATCTAGTAGTAGGTTTTGAGGGTTAGGTTCAATTTACAGATACTTCAAATATTGTCATTTATTAAGATCCCGGTTGTAATTTTCGAGAGGTTGAGTGGAATATGCTGTCAAAAACAAAAATCATAGTGTTTAATGGGGTTTGGTAGAATATTTTGTAGCAAAATCTTAGTGTTTATACTCGCTGCACCGTTTCTTTGGGATTCGTAAAAACATGGTTGCTATATTTATCGCAATGATTTTTGGCAAATTGAAATGCAGTGTGTCTGCAACCGCCACCTTTGCAATTCAGAGAAGTGAATCTTGTAGATGCCCTTCTGGTCCATAGGATTTGGAAAAATATCCTTGACCACAAGCACAATGAAAACCGCTAATCCTATTGATAATGCAACATGTGGAAACACTAATAGGATTTGGAAACAAGAATTATAATATTGTCATTTATTAGTGTTTATTGCTGGGGTAGAATATTCTGCACTAAAATTTCAGTGTTCATAATCGCTGCACGGTATATTCGGAATTCATAAAATCATGGTTGTTTATTTATTGCAATTTTATTTTTTGCAAATTGTAATGCAGTGTGACTGCAGCCTGCTTTGTAAATCAGAGAAGTGAATCTTGTAGATGCCTTCTGGCGATAGGATATAGAAATATATTTGGAAAATATTTCCTTGACTAGAAGCACGATGAAAACAGATAATCCTGTGGAAATCTAATATCGCTGTCTAACAGCTTTGATAAAATGAGAAGTTGAAACAAAAAAAAGAAAACCAATACTCACCCACTCGTTCAAAGTAACAAATGCATAAACATGTTTTCATCACAATCATCTGTTAATTAGTCAAAGAAACACCATTTGTGCTTTGCTACAAACTCAATGGAGCATGACATTCAAAATTTTGGAAGAAAATAGTTTAGTAAACAGTAGTAAATTCTGGTTCAGGTAATCATTTTCCTTCTAATTTTCAGATAAAATTTCTTCAATTTTAATTATGAACGTCTATTCTTTAACAAAAGTCAATTGTTCCTTTTTCATTATTTTTGTAATAAATATTTTCTATATAATCTTATTGAATACAAGGTAATATTTAAAAAATATATAAAGAGACATATCCAAAAAGTTTAATTTAAATAATAATAATAATATGTTTATACAATTTTTGAAGCCATCATATTTTATTTTGAAGGAATAATTAACAATTATATATGATAATTCATAATTCTCACAAGTCACCAAAGAATTTATCCCATAAACATATGGACCGGCATTTTGGAAACAATTATTATTAATAATATCAATTTCCACAACAAAAAATATCTTACACAATCTAATCAACAAAAACAAACCATTGTCATTAAGATAATTCACTATTATATTTTCATAATATAGTTGTTTATTAATAAATAATATTATTATAATTATAACATGTTAATTTTGAAATATTATATTATTTTAATTCTTAATATTACTTAATATTCTATGTAAGAACTAGAAGTATAGAATAGAATAAGGGTGAAATTTATATATATGTATTATTTTCATATAGTTTTGTGTTTATTTTGACAAAATGTTTTAATATATAATAACAAATATCTAAATACATGTACAAGTCATTCTTATGCATATCTACTCCTATGATTATAATCATATATTACTCTATGTGTGCATATTAGTACATATGTAGCCTATTTGTTTGACTATCATGTGTTCATCCCAAGGTAATTGTTATCCATTCCTATTAGACATCTATTTTATCCCATTTTACGTTCATAGTTATTAGGTTAAATTCTCAAGGGCTAAATATATGCTTATGAGAATTGATTCCATGCACATATTTAATGAAATTTATCACCTCCATTCTAGGGTATTACAAATACGTGTTTTATCTCAACATTGAAAGAAAAATGATAGGAGCAAACACTTCGATTTGATGCACTAAAGGGAATACCAAACCAACATTTTAGGTTTTTGTCTTCTAATTTCTATCTTTCTATTCTCAAGTTGTAGATTGAGGGGTATTTCCTTTGCCACATTAATTGTATGAAAACCTATTAATGGCCTTTTAGTACCACCTATCCCATAGACTAGTAGAAGAAGTAGAATAGAGAAATTAGGATTAAAATGGAAAAAAATCAAGACCAATCTAGGATATATTTAAAGGTAGAAGATTTGTTTGTAGAAATAAATATTGCTAAAATAATGAATTTATATTGTGGTAGGACAAAGATAAAGCACAAACTTGTATGGTATTGCTAAATCAAACAAGTATATTTCTTGAGGAAAATTAGGAAAAAAATTTAGTGTTTTCATTTAGTCAACACTATTACTCTATCAAGAAGCTAAATACTCATGTTCTCATTTACTTCAAAATCATAACATTATGTACTTGTTGAATGATTTCACCCTAGTTTTTTTGAATTTCATATATGAATAAGGTTTGTATAACATGATTTGATATAATGTATTAATGTATTATTTTTTAAGGGTGAAATAAAGTTCAAAATATTTATGCTAAGAATAATAAAAAAAACAAAGATAACAAAGCATTACAAGATATAATATAATAGCTGTCCTAAAATATAGAATCTACTAAAATAAGATGAGATATCCAAAATATATACACCACTATGTAAGATGAGAGATCAAGTATAATGGGTTGATATGTATAATTGATTTGATACTAAAGAGTGAGCTAGAGGTACATAAGCGAACCATATTTTCCTTAAACCCAAAACCCTAAATTATATAAAATTATTTTCCTGATGATTATATAAATAAACCTAAATACTCATAAAATTACTTTTTATCTACAATATTTTATGAGAAAAACATATTTGATTAGCCTAGTATTTGTCTCTACTAATTATGTTTAGTTCCTAGTCTTGGAAGCACTTCCTAGATGTTAATTTTGTGTCATATTTCAAATATAAATAAGTAAACATGATAAATATTTTTGATATTAAAGCATGGGAAGGGCCCTTCGACCCATGAGTTAAACAAAATATTAAAACAAAAAAAGAGGTCTTAACACATCAACCTTCTAACCATCAATTATTTTCTTGTATGCATTATGTCATTTTCTTATGCATTCTAGTTATTTTGGTACCTTAGTCCTGAGTAGAAAAATTATACTATGACTCTCTTTCTTGATGTTTCCTATTTTATGTTCTTAACATGAAATTAACCTCTTACTACCTTTTGGGAGTTAGTCAATATTTGTAAAGTAGGTGGTTAAGAGTCTAGTTTGTTAAGAAAAATTAGGATTAGTTAGTTCAATTAAAAGTATATATATTAGAAGTTAAAGAGTAGAAGCATAGTAGTGATTTTTTACATTTTTTGTAAACCAAGAGTTTTTTTCTATAAAATAGTACTATTTTGAATGTGAATGAATGAAGAAAAAAATATCGATTAACATTTTTATAAATTAGAACAATGCAACAACCCATGAAAAGGCCCACTTGAGGTAATGTTGTTATTCAATTATTAATCTAAGTGACTAGTTGTTTTATAATTTTAATTTTAAGTCATTGATTGATTATCAAGAAATTCTTAACTCTTACCGATATCAATTAGTCTATTTTATCTACATAATACACAATACCAGCTTTATCCCATAGCAATAGTTGTAGGATATTTATATAGCACATATAATTTTTCTAATATTATTTATTTTATGAATAAGAATGTGAACAATTCTTATACTCCACTTCTTAGGAACCCTAGAAACTTGTGAGTCATACACATAGTATCAAAATATTATAAGAAGAAACATCTCTAGTGTGAAATTATATGTGTAACCCTCATAGTTTATGAGTCACTTGATAAATGATATCTTGGTCTATTGAGTTCAATGCATGCCCTTGCTACACGATATTTATTATTCAATAAATTGAGCATATATTTTTGCAATTATTTCCAACAATGTTTCCAAGCTATAAGAGTCTTGAAGTCTTTGAGTAATTTTTGTAAATTTAGTAGCATACATTTTATATTTCTAACTTCTAAGATTATTAAGGTTGAAATTTTTGTAAAATTATTGTATGCAAAGAGGAAGAGATTTCATATAGATATTTTTTCAATTTACATCTTGTGTGAAGATATACTAGTGCCAATGGAAGAAACTTAACTAGGAAAAATAAGTGAACCCTTGATTGCTGAAGCACAACACCTTAAAAATAATTTAATAAATAGTTCAAGGAAAGGGTCCAATAAACCACATTCTTAAGATATTCCTTTACTCCCTTTTCACAAACTCCACATCACAATGGGGTATTTATGGGAAGAATAATCACCTAAAACCATAAAATTCTAGTTTCCCATTTTCTATCAGGTAGGGTACACTACTGTAAGTATTATTCCTCACTTAACTCTTCCAAAATTTCATGGCCTTACTATAAAATACCTTGATATGTTCTTGTTTCAAATTTTACGTCCTATATAAAATTTATGACTATACTACAAATGCATGCCAATAAAGTATATTCCTAGCTAGCCACCACTTATAGTGGAGTTGGATGGGGCTTGGGGTTTGCATGCATCAAGGTAACAAGTTTGAATTTGCTTCGTAGTGGGAATGGAAAGGGTTAGTATTATTGTGGTAGTTCCTACTTTGTTGACCCGAGGTATAAGAATGGAATTTTCCCCTAACCTCCTTGAGGTTAGATATTAAAAAAAAGGTTAGATAATTTTAATTTTTTCACACTAATGAACGAGAGAAAATGGCATAGTGAAAATTGGTAGCCTAATGGCTATATTTCTAAAAGCGACAAGTTCATCCATTATGGTCCCCAAGGCTATGTCATACACCTCTCTCACTAGCATGGGAAAAATATTAATTCAAATTGGAAACATGTAAGTAATGATTCGTACATTGTTAGGCACAAATTTGCTAAGAAAAATTGGGTACCATTTTTTATCACATAGATGTTTGGTTAGAGATAAGAAAGAATCCTTTGATACTTGTGTGGATGACAGATCTACTTACATGCAAAAGCTAAATCAGAAGCAAGCAAATAGAAGTCATCATGATTATAAAATAGGTTTTCTTAAACCACTCTACAAAGATTCTTAAGCAGTATTAGGTGTAAGAAAGGTTGATGAACCATCTACGATTAGGGTTACAAAAATAAATATGTCACATGTAGGATCTCAAAACCATAGAACATGGTGTGAAGTGAAAAAGTGATAGTTCAATCAATATACTACTCTAGATCATGGGGTTCCCTTCAATCCAAATGAACAACACCATTATGTTTCAATGAGAGAAAATCAAAAGGACCACAAGAAGGGCTCAACTAAGGGTAAAAATGTTAATGGAAACTAGATGGATAGAAAAAATAGAGAGATTCAAGAGAAAAATGGAGTTGAAAAGAAAAAAAGTGTCAAAAGGAGAATGAGGAGCAAGGAAAATGCCAAGGGGGTCAGGGAAAGGATTCTATTATTTTGAGTCAAAAGAGGAAGAAGAAAAATGTTGCAAAAAGAAAAGCAAGAAAGGTAGCTCAACACAAGAAAGAAAACCTGTAATGGAGGTGAAAGGTTGTCCTAAGTGCAGATTCTGAAGCAATGACACCAACTCAAGAGAAGAAGCTAGGGAGTGATAAAATTCCACTTTCAGATCAAAAGGGAACTATGAAGATCACCTTGCCAAAATATTTGTCACAACATCAAGTTCAAGATTTGCATAACAAAAGTTTAATTTGTAAGTTCTAGAAGCTTATGCTTGAATTAGATGCTTTATAGGATTTTCTATTTCATGAATGGGTAGGGTTTCGAAGGTTTTCTATCTTGAAAAATAAAAAAGGTGTCTTTATTGTTCTTTTTCATGAAAAATCTAATAGAGATTCTATTTACAAAGTTAAATCCTCGGTATTTCAGGGATCTACCTATATATGCAACCCTTGTCTTCAAATTTTAAGCTAGATGGTTTAGCCATTAGGTTTAGACCTGTAGAACTTGAATTTAGAGAATTGCAACTAATAGAAATAATGGCTAATTAAATAGGGATTTTTCTTAAACATGATAAGTCTTTTTTCAATAATCCATTAAAGTCGGCAAGGGTTTGTGTAATGTTAGATTGTACAAAGCCAATACCTTCTCAAATTCAAATAACATCAAAATATGGCTTGTGGATACGACATATTATAGTAGAAACACCAGAAAACACTTACACAAAGTGTCATTCTCTAGAACATTGTAGTAGTATTTTTTTGAGAAATGGACGAATGTAACATGTTAGAAAAGCAGTAGAGGGTATGTTAAGATAAAATATCACCTAAGGTAGTCTCTTAGACAACTAAGACATCCTCATCTTTACATATTAGATTTTTAGTGAGGCAAAAATGATCAAATTTATATATAGAAGAAAAGGTCTCTGAGGAACAAGGAATGTAAATTTTTGGTGTAAACAAGGATTCTTCATGTTTCCAATTTTCTCTAATAGAAAAAAAAATTCTTCTCTTGAAAAAGAGCATGGGACTGATGCTACATTTGTATAATCTGAATCTTCCACAAATTTGACAACATATGGATGATATTATCAAAAAATTGATGTTTGAGGAAGGAATTCAATCCTCTAAAAAAAATCATCCATTGTTGTAGAAAGCGAAAACGAAAATGTAGTATCAAAGTGTCTAATTCCTACAAAATCTGATCAAGAGTTGGAAAATTTAGCTCAAGAGCTAATTTTTTGGTTGGTTCAGACCCATTTGATAAGTTAACAAATGAAATAGAAAAGGGGGATGAGTTTTTGTAGTTAAGAGAAAGGTCAGGATTAAAATTTTATGGGCATAATGCATTGCAAATTAGGGAAAAGAAGGGTGAGTTGAAGCATGAACCAGATTTTATAGCAGGTAAGGTTGATTATGTTAGAACCTTGGGGAGAAGAGGGAGAAATCCCAAGGTGGTAGAGTTGAAGGAAGAGCCTTTGGTATTCGATCAGGATCCCATAGTTGGCACCGTGATGGCAAGGGTAAACAATTAGAATGATCAATTGGTAGAGTTTGATTATTCCAAAACTTTGTCTCTATCACATTCTTCGGAAATCCAACAAGTATTAAAGAAATCTCTTGGTAAGAGAAGCAAAAATTCCAATACGAAGAAATTGAAAGAAGAGATACAAAAGGAGTTGAAAAAACTCTCAATGGAAATATTGTTATGTCTATGACCAAGTGCTCAAGGAGAGCATGTTTCTCTCCTTGAGTGCAATGAAGATAATTTCATGGAATGTCAGGGGCATTAATGCCTCTAACAAATGATCTTGAATCAAGCATCAATTAGATGTTTGTAGAGAAGACGTATTTTTTCTTTAGGAGACAAAAAATTCAGAAACCACGTATGAAGCAACAATTCAAAAATGGAAAAAGTGGAATTCATGTTCACATTCACCAACCCAAGGTTCCTTTGGGGGTTTGGCAGTTTTATGGAACTCTAAGGTCATTAAGGTATTCTCAATAAAACATGACAAGAATTGGTAGTTATTGGACCAATTTTATGTGAAGTTAGGCTACCCAAGGGTTTGCTCCATGAATATCATCCCGTCAGTTAGGCTAGGGCTTGAAAAGAAAATAAATGAATGTAACATGTAATGTATTATGCAAAACCTAACTAAATGACCTAGGAAATGACACTAAAATGCAGAATAACAAACTAAGAATGAGCAAAGATGCACCTGGAAGAAGGATGATGTCAAAACACGCTCCAAAACTCTAAAAACCTATTGTTTGATACCCACTAGGACTCATATCCCAATCTGGGTGATTTAGTCCTAGACTAGGGTTTTTGTGTTGAAATTGGAATCTCACAATGGTTGATCCAAATTCACTAAAATCTAGAAAATGTGCTATACTAGAAATCATACGCCACAAGTGGCATATTAGTCCCACTCTACTTTTTTATAGCGTGAAGACCTTAATCTGGTCCACTATTTATGTTCTTCCTTCCACACTTTGTTTACGGGTCTAAAACCTTGATTTACAACTTGTTGGTGACTTTCTGTGAAGATATTAGCCTTGTAACAACTTGACAACTTTCTTTAATCTTGTGGCTTAGTCTTCAAAGAATCTTCAAGCCTCAAAGCATCTAGATCTGCACTCAAACATGAAGAGAGAAGGAAAAACTTGTTGATTGTTAGGAAATGGGGGTTTTCCTTGGTTAAAACCTATTTAGGTAATTAAACCTTATGATGAAACAATGATATATGAACATGAAACATGAAATATGGAACATGAACAACGATACCTTCAATGATGTTGTGAGATGTAAATTAACAATCTAACATGAAGTGGCAATGTGGAATGCAGATATTGATCTTGAATATGGATATGAAACAATGCTTGCAAATGGATCTTCAATGCTACATCACAGCACTGGCTCAACAACAAGCTTGATTCCTTCTAATCTTTGATATGATGATTGATCTTGAATTGTTGCAATAAATGATGAATACTTTTTCCCTCTAATGCCTTAGAAATGCTCTTATAAACTCTCTTGATAGTCTTGTGAAGTCTTGGAATGCTTAACTCTTGATAGCTTATGTTGATATCATGAAGGCTTAGGTAAATAATGATTTGATACATTTTTTTAATAGGAAATCCATCCAACTTTCCATTTACTAGATCTCAGAGGCCAACATTCATGAAATTTGAACTTAAAACCTTGATTTCTCACTCATAACCCTAAAAAGGGGCCAAATGGGACTCATACGCCACTTGTGATGTATAGGTCATATCTGGATGGGGCTATATTCCCAAGGTGGCATATGGGTCCAACCAAGCTTTTTTAGGTGGAGGAAATGTCAGGGAGTTAAGAAATTAAATGTATTTGATGTTTATGTCAAGATTTCGGTTAAAATCATATCTGGATGGGGCTATATTCCCAAGGTGGCATATGGGTCCAACCAAGCTTTTTTAGGTGGAGGAAATGTTAGGGAGTTAAGAAATTAAATGTATTTGATGTCTATGTCAAGATTTCGGTTAAAATAAGCCTTGGGATGTATAATATAGGGTATTAGGGGCCTATTAATAATGATATGAAGGTCATAAATGAAAGAGGGCCCAAAAGTCAATGTGAAGGTGTAAATAAATACACTTTACAACATTAAATTAAGGAAAAAATAGGTCAATTTAGCTTAAAAGGGCCCAAAACCTAATGTGAATGTGTAAAACACATTACAACAATAGATCAAGGCAACATTAGGTCTATTTTAATGTGTTATTCCCAAATTAAGTGTGAAAATTTAAACAAAATTTTTGTACACTACATTTAGCCCCCACTTTAGTGAGAGTTGGGACTTGCTTCAAACTCACATAAAAGTAGTCATTCAAGAGGGGTCTGAGCGTACCAATGTGGATAGTATAAGATAACAAAGATCAAAGGAGGTGCTCAACCCCCCAAGATCCAATATTTTATGTCAAAGCAACATAAGCACAAAAGGACATGCACAAGGTGTATGATATACAACAAAACAAGATACACAAACATATAATGTCAAAAAGAAAGAAAAAACTAAAATAAAAAAGGGGGTGGATCAAGCTTCAAAAAAATTTCCCACATATTGTGGATCAGATCTAGGTTGTTTGTCCAAAACAAAATGCTCACTCTGAGGCAACAAAACTTTAGGCTGTCCACTAGTTGAGTATCCAAAAAGGCTGGCTTAGTGAGAAAGTCATGCCTCTATATCGGCTTCTCATCGTACGCTAACCATACCAAAGCTATACCTCCTAATAACTTTGAAAAGGCACCAAAAAATAGTGAACTTCAAGCTCCATGAGGCAAGAAAAGCTTTGTATGCTTGAAACTCATGAAAAAACAAGATGGGACCACAAGTAAACAAAGTGTGTCATGCAAGGTGTCCATGTAACAATTGTTGTAGCTGTGAAATATTGTAAGGTATGTTCAAAGTGATTTTGCTTGGATCATGTAAGGTCTCTTCTTAGGGAACATTGTGCCTAATGTCTCCAAGAGAGGACAAGTGAAAGAAATATCATGTTCTAGAAGGAAATAAAACCTAAATGCACTACCAAGAAAATGACACATAATAAGAAAATTGCATAGTGAAACATGAGTGTCGATGTATACCCCCACTTTAAAGCAGTTGCTAACACCATTGTCATGATAAATTGCTTTAAAGTAAAAGAAGACATGAGAGCTTATTCAAAAATCTCTATGCCAAATCATATGTTTCCAATAAGCTACATCATGAAAAGAAAAGGGGTTGCCCCCAAAATGTGTAACTCAGTACGTCACATGTGAGCGAACTTAAGGAATGTTGTCCAAATCCCAAGATTTCTTTTACATGTACATGAAAGGCTGTCAACTATCCAAAAGAGACAATGACAAGTGACATATGAGGACAAGGCTACCTAACCACTTGCCCTCACTTATTGCAAGACAAGGATGAGCCAACGTGATTGATGAGAAACATGCTAGAGTGAAAATCAGTATCAATTAGAGGAATTAGGTGCCCCAACATAAGAAAGAGCACCACACTCCTTAAGATGTTGAATTTTTCTACCCAAAGTTTTACACTCATTAGTAGAATGACCATGAACTCTATGATATGCACAAAAGGAATTTTTTGTAGTGAAATTTATTTCATGTTCTTGAAGGAAGAGATATCAAAAAATCTTGGAGGAGTCTCAAAAAGATACCCTCTTGATCAATAGTAGAGTATGATCCTTTATTTGCACAAGATAGCATACACACACTAAATGATAAGGCCTTAGATAAAAATGGAGATAAAGGTGGTAAACCTAGATATTTCTTGAAAGAGTATGATATATTAGTTTTCTTTGTGCATTCATTTATCCATGTTTAGGAGGGAGTTTTTCATCAATACCATAACAATCTTTCAATTTAGATGAAGGGGGTTTATACTTCTGAGAAGGATTGGCTTCTTCTTGAGAACAAATAAAGAAGATTAGGAATCTCAAAAGTTGTATTCAAGTGCACGTATCTTGGCAAAGTAGCTTCTTCAAGTAGGATATCGATGGCACATTATGAAAGGGGCATCTACATCAGCAACACCTTGTGATTCAGCATGAGTTTAAAATCTTTTAAAAAAATCAAAAAAATCAAAAAATATGAAAATCCCAAAAAATCAGAAAAAGGATTGAAAACAGTAAAGAAAAAAAGTGTCCTCTAGTGAAAACCACTACGGTGGTGCTTTGGGCAAGACCATGATGAAAACCTGGAAAATAGGCGTCATGTGTAGAATCAAGCATCTATGTGTACCACTTTAGATGAAAGCATCTCATCCCATTTTTAATAAATCCAACATTCCATCCATCTTAGCCATAATAAATCCATTCACCCATGAATCATCTATCCAATCCATGTGCATATATTTTCATCCTCAGTCTGAGTTATTTTGATCTTGACAAACTTCGGTGCACACTTTACGCTTGCTTATGGTAAACATCTTGACAAGGGTTGCTTTCATTGATCCTATCCTATGCATCGTTATCTGAGCCATGAAGCACTATCCAAATGAGGTTTCTTTATCTTCACACCTTATCTTATTGCAAGACAATCCTTGGCATCCTTTGTATGCTTACCATATCCATCCATCTGTACACCTATCCAAGCATCCATTCAGAACATTCCACACATTGGTAGACACTGGGGCAGATATTTACATCTTGCTTTGAGAATAAATCTTGGTCTATATCCTCCAACTTATGTGGTGATATGAACATTGAAAAACATGAAATCAAATTGGTCCACCACTTGTGAGCAAAAATCCAAATCACTAGCCCATGGCATATTTTGACAAGAATAAATTCCTTATTAGTCTTCATCTTTCATCGAACACCGATCCAAACAATCACTATATCAGTCGCATCCAATTTGCACGTCAAACGTGACATCCAATTATTCGAAACATCTTTTGTTCCAAATCAAGCTTCAAAATACTGATCAATCGAATCCAATCAACCCATCATCATCTTGGGATATCATTCCCAATCATTGTGTTGCTTAACACTATCCTTGCATTGTTGTGCATCCTCACCAATGTTATCGTCATCAATCCTGATCAATCAAATCCTTGCATTGTTGTGTATCCTCAATAATTTTATCATCATCATGAATCCATTGATTCGATCAGTCAACCTTAGCTTGGTTTTCAACAAAATCCCAAACATAGCACTGATATCATCACACATATCCATATCTAAATCATCAAAATCATGCAAAAATCCAAAAACATCAAAAAATCCAAAAATCCAAAAACATTCAAAACATATCAAAATCCAAAAACACTCAAAAAGTCAAAAAAATATCAAAAACATTGGAATCTGAACTACGTCATCTCTGAGCTTAAACGTAGGCAAGGCTAATCTTTGATTAGTTAGCTAAAATCAAAAAAATCAAAACATTCAAAAACATCAAAATCCAAAACTTCATAAAATCTCATAAAACCCCAAAACATCACAAAATCAAAATCAAAACATTTGAAAATCTCAAAATACCAAAACAACCTCGGAACATTGTAAAACTCTAAAACATCCAAATATTTTAAAAATCCATCGGCTCATCTCGCTTTCACCCGCAATAATCAATCATCCATAATAAACTGATCGTCACCTTCATCTTTTGGCAAAACAAACAGAAACAATCACAAAAATCAGCAAAAGCAAGCTTCAATCGTAAAATAAAAAGCAAACAACAAATCGTTAAACGCAAAATCAAACTCTTGATCAATCGCAAACATGTCAATCAACCTTATATCAATAGCCTATCAATCAACTTATCAAACCATCATCATCCTATACAATTCATGTCCTAAGATATATTGTTCCGACAATGGGCATCATTTTGGATATCACTTGGATTCTTATCCTATCAAAACACATCCCTTTGGCTCAAGGTATGAAGAACATTGGCTTGTTTGCGTACGTGATCTTATCTTTTGATTTATCTTATTATGCTCATTCCAAGGACCTCTCAATGATATCTGAACAAAGGATTTAGAGAGAAGGAATGGGGAAACGATCATTATCTTTTGTCTGTTGTACGTGTTGGATGTTCTTGTAAAATAACTTGGCGAATACTTGCTTTGTTAGGTACGTCCTAGCAAGGTTTTCATATGTGAAGTGTGAACAAGAATCTCCTATTTGTTTGTCAAGTCAAACTCCATTGCACTAGGTACAATGCCATCTTGGTTCTTTATACCTTGATGCATTGTATCTATGTGTATTATCAAACATAAGGTAAGTAACCCTTTTAAAAGTCCCAATCCTTGATAAGAAAATCATCATCATCTCATCATCATCATCTCTAATAAAGTCTCATCAGATCATGGACTTGTTGGATCCTCTTGTCATTATCTCATTTCTTCTCTGCGCTAACATAACATCATGAATATCCATCATGCATCCATCATGCATCATCTGCATCCATCATGCATCATCATCATTCATATCATACATAATAGGAAACATTGATCATCTCACATACATGATCATCATCATAATATAGATTTGTTAGTCTAAGCATTTGCATAAATCATACATTTTCATAATCACAACATATCACATCATCAATCTCATCCATCTCACATCATATCATCATTTAAGTTGTTCAGGATAATATAGATTTGTTATTCTAAGCATCTTAAAATCATCTCATCATAACCATCCATTTTGAACCTCTTTATCGCGAGATCAACCCTCAAATTGAATCTTTTCACTCGATCTCTCCAGGGGGCAATGTACCAGTGTACTTTCCGCTGGGGCACCCAAAAAATCTAGAATTTTTTAATGTTGATCGCGGCAAGTTTATTCTTTGAACCCACACAACAAGTACATTGCTTCAAAGAGGGGCAAAATATAGACACGTGAAATTGACATCATGCATTCAATTAGGTCATATTCATCCATTCAACAAATAAATCAATTTTATTTATCAATCTCCTGAAGTCATCAGTTTAAATCAAATAAATCAACTTGATCCTAACATCACCCTCCTTGATTAAATAAATCAATCCTTTATTTAATTAAGTTTGAAATCACCTTTCATCCCTTTTTTATTTAAATAAATCAAAATATTCAAGTCAAAAAAAGTCAAAATCATCCTAATCATCATTAAGCTAATCTAATCCTGATTAAACTAGCCTAACCACCCATCACATCCTCTAGTTTTCCCACTTGCACCAATAAATCATTTTAATTCATTTATAAAATCAACATTTTCCATCAACATGGCATCTTTGAGGAATATTCCATCATGTTTGAATTCAAAAACAAGTGGACATGTACATCCAACAAGGCATTTAATAGCTCTTACATGTCCCTTGCACAAGTCAAACTCATCATTTACTCTCAAATTCAAATTTCAAATCTCCCTCTCTTTGGCACATTGACCAAAATGTGCTCATCCTCAAGCCTATCACAAGTTGACAAGTGTTCTCTTTTCATTGGCTAAATCTTTGTCCCACATTCATCCATTTGGCTATTTCTCTCATCAAAGCATTTTATAAATAGAAGGCTTCATTCTTGATCAAAACCTACACAACTCCACAATCATTCATGTAAAGTCACTCTCTTCAGGAGATTTGATTTTGCCCACCATCACTCCATCTTCAAGGCATTTCATCATTTAGCTTATCTATCTAAAGGGGTTGGGAAAGGGCTACTTTTCATATCAAAGTAGCACCAATCCCCCTATGGGATGATGCTTGAGTAGTTTAGGAATAGATTTTATGCTTATATTGCTTATGATATTTTACATTAGTGTGATAATGTCATTATTTCCTTTATGTTTACTCAACAATTTCATAGGGAAGACTTTCATCTCATTGGTTCAAAGTTGACAGATTTAACCCATATTTGTCAATCTTTGTTCAATGCAGATTTTTGGTCTTCATCTAACAACATGTGACTGTAAACCCTAACTAACTACCTAGGGAATGATGAAGTGATTGAGATAAGTTCTAGATAATATTCTAGAAGGAATCTTATCTCCTAAATACATGGAAAGGGTAAAGACCCCATTATTAATGATTTTCCTAATAATGCAACTTGGGAATTAATTAAATATAATGCCTAAGTAAACTTATGCTAGTGTGATTAAATAATTAATTACACCAACAATTACAATGGGTTTCCCCCAAGACAAATCCACTTAAAATACACAAGATCTTAAATAAGGGATCCATAGATTTTGGGTTATTATAGAATAGATAATATGTAATATGATTATTCTTGGAATCAACATCATTTACCAAATTCTCATGGTAATGCAAACACAATAGAGGAATGAGACATTAATCCAACAAAAAAAACTTTAAGTTCAACATTGAAGAGAACTAAATGTCTCAATCCAATGCATCATCCCAAAAAGGAAAACACAAGACAACAATTTGTTCATGATACAAAGAAGTATATAGTTATAAATAGACAAAATATGATAGTACATTTGTTTCCTTTACATATCCTTATCATAATGGGAACAACATGGGTCGCTCAAAGAAAACTAACAAACATAAATACACATCAACTAGCACAACATGAGAGATCATCACATCATGTGCAAGAAAATACACAAAAACTCACACAAAAGTACAACTCACACAAAAGGGTGAGTTGAAGCATGAGTAGATTTTTTACTATGCAAAAATTCAAAATCCCTTCCTACCAAATAGTTTTATAATTTATTTCTACATGACTAGCATATATATATTATTTATTAATAATATATATAAAATACGTTGAGAAATATCCTTCTCTAGGCGTCTCCTCGAGAAAGATATGTCCCGACATATTTTATATATATTATTAATAAATAATATATATATGCTAGTTGTAATATATTTGAAAATTAAATTAATTTCTTGAATGTGATTGTATAAAATAATATATCATTGAATTGGTCTCTTGACTGATAGTTGATTAAATTTGGGTAATAATTTGATAATGCTATATATATATATTTAAATATCACATTTCACAGGTAAAAATTATATATAATGTACTTAATAGTTTTCAATATTTTTTTAAATAATAAAATAAAAGGGTGTATAGTTGGGGGGTGTGCTAATAAATAGTATAAATGGATTAAACACACATATTTAAAAAAGTCAAGATAACAATCTCAAACTATTTTATTTTACTTTTAGAGTGATATACTAATGATTTAGTCTCTCTTTCATATAGACTATTTATGTGATAAATTGTTTAAAAATAGACGCCTCGAGAAGGATATCTCTTGGCATTTATATACATATATATTATTTATAAATTAATATATATATGCTAGTAGCATTCGTAGCGTGACATGAAAGGAAAAATTATTAAGGTTAGGGTTGGGGTTAGGGTTAAGGTTATGATTAGGATTAGTGTTATCATTATGAATAGGGTTAGAGTTACAGTTAGGGATAGGAATGGGGTTAGGGTTACGATTATGATTAGAGTTAGAATTAGAATTTGGGCTGGGGTTATCATCACAATTAGGGTTAGGGTTAGAATTACACATAAAATTAAGATGAAGGGTATGGTTAAGGTTAGGGTTAGGGTTAGGATTGGGGTTAGCATTAGGATTAGGGTTAGGATTAGAGAGAGAATTATGATCAAGGGTAGGGTTAGGGTTAGGGTTAAGGTTAGGGTTAGGTTTAGTGTTATGAATTATGGGTTAGGGTTAGGATTAGGATTAGGATTAGGATTAGGAGTATGGTTAGGGTTATGATTAGGATTAAAGATAGAATTAGTGTTAAGTTTAAGGTTAGGATTAGGGTTAGGGTTAAGATTAAGGATAGGGTTAGGGTTAGAGAGATAAAGGATGAGGGTTGGGGTTAGAATCAATATTAGGGTTAGGTTTAGGGTTAGAGATAGAATCAGGGTGGGATTAGTGTTAGTATTAAGATATAGGTTACGATTAGGGTTAGGGTTGGAGATATAATCAGGATTTTGGTTGGGCTTAGCATTTGGATTGGGGTTGTGATTAGTGTTAGTATTAGGATTAGGGTTAGGTTTATGTTTGGAGATAGACTTAGGATTAGAGTTGGGATTAGCATTAGGGTTAGGGTTAGTGTTAGGATTAGGGTTAGGGTTAGGGTCCAGATTATTATTATAGTTAGATGTAGGATCAAGGGTAGGGTTAATGTTAGGGTTAGGGTTAGAGATAAAATTAGGCTTATGGTTAGGGTTAAGATTAGGATAGGGATTAGGTTTAGGGTTAGGGTTAGAGATATAATTAGAGATGCTCAAAAGGTCCATAGATCCAAAGGAAAGAAAAGTTTTAGATGCTAAGTTTGTCCAAGGTTGTGTACAATCAAGTTTATGGTGATTTTGATCTTACTTTCTTTGTACTAATATCCATGCAACTTCTGGACATATCACTAGCCTTACAAATTTGCAGAAAAAAATCTAACCGAAATCAAATATCTCAATGAAGCATTTTCTCAAGAAAAAATTACTAGGAGAACAAATCACTTTAAACCAAAACCCGAGTAGGGTGGACATTATAGGCATATAGATTGAAAAGAAATTAGATGCAAAAGGAAAGTCAAACACAATAGGTCTGGTTAAGGTATGTGTTTGATATTTCAGTAAACAATCTATTCACTAAATAAGTTATTAAATGCTCAAATATGAAAAAAAATAATACACAACTTATCTTATCAGGAAAACTAACGTACAATCCTGGTGCATCTCTTGGAAGCTGAATATTTTCAACAAAGCTATTAAGGATAATACATATCACTCTAAATAGATTAGGAGAAAGTGCCTACACAAATGCGCTTTAAACATGCAGTAACAAAGTGTCGACAGACGCAAGCATGGGGAGCATCTCTTTCTCTCTAGGTAGAGTTCGTTTCTTTTTCATGACATGGACAGTTTCTTCCATCTATTCATTAGGGTTGAAGCGAGATCAGACATAGAGAATAGGATGGTCTAAAGTTTGAAACGTAAATCTGTAGTACACAATGAATATGGAGAACCAGTAGTCTGTTGACCCCTCGTTTATCTGAAATGTGATCTTCTTCCCTGGATACTCGCATAATTTCTTGCAATGAACCTGGTAAACATGCAAACAAAATAGTGTTTGAAATGGAAAGGCCATGGTGCAAATCACGAAGATCGAATGAATGCAATAAGGAAATAAAACATATGAAGGATATTTACCTGATATGAACTTGAAACGGCTCCCTGCCAGCACCAATTGGCATGCAAGGTGATGGAATGGTATGTTGTCACTAATTTCAGTTACTTTCATGCCTCCTCCTCTTCTATTATTTTCAATTGCCTATCAATTTGAATATGATTCATTTTTGTTTACATGGATCATTGCCACTATAGGAAGCCTCTCGACTTAATTATACATTGTTCAACCAATAAAGATAAGCAATGAAAAATTGTTTTTATGTGTAGTTAGAATATTTTTTTGATTATTGAACCTTAACAATAATATGTGCAAATATTTGTGTGGTATTCTATCTTATTTGAATATAGCATCAATCTCATCCATCTCACATCATATCATCATTTAAGTTGTTCAGGATAATATAGATTTTTTATTCTAAGCATCTTAAAATCATCTCATCATAACCATCCATTTTGAACCTCTTTATTGTGAGATCAACCCTCAAATTGAATCTTTTCACTCGATCTCTCCAGGGGGCAATGTACCAGTGTACTTTCCGCTGGGGCACCCAAAAAATCTAGAATTTTTTAATGTTGATCGCGGCAAGTTTATTCTTTGAACCCACACAACAAGTACATTGCTTCAAAGAGGGGCAAAATATAGACACGTGAAATTGACATCATGCATTCAATTAGGTCATATTCATCCATTCAACAAATAAATCAATTTTATTTATCAATCTCCTGAAGTCATCAATTTAAATCAAATAAATCAACTTGATCCTAACATCACCCTCCTTGATTAAATAAATCAATCCTTTATTTAATTAAGTTTGAAATCACCTTTCATCCCTTTTTTATTTAAATAAATCAAAATATTCAAGTCAAAAAAAGTCAAAATCATCCTAATCATCATTAAGCTAATCTAATCCTGATTAAACTAACCTAACCACCCATCACATCCTCTAGTTTTCCCACTTGCACCAATAAATCATTTTAATTCATTTATAAAATCAACATTTTCCATCAACATGGCATCTTTGAGGAATATTCCATCATGTTTGAATTCAAAAACAAGTGGACATGTACATCCAACAAGGCATTTAATAGCTCTTACATGTCCCTTGCACAAGTCAAACTCATCATTTACTCTCAAATTCAAATTTCAAATCTCCCTCTCTTTGGCACATTGACCAAAATGTGCTCATCCTCAAGCCTATCACAAGTTGACAAGTGTTCTCTTTTCATTGGCTAAATCTTTGTCCCACATTCATCCATTTGGCTATTTCTCTCATCAAAGCATTTTATAAATAGAAGGCTTCATTCTTGATCAAAACCTACACAACTCCACAATCATTCATGTAAAGTCACTCTCTTCAGGAGATTTGATTTTGCCCACCATCACTCCATCTTCAAGGCATTTCATCATTTAGCTTATCTATCTAAAGGGGTTGGGAAAGGGCTACTTTTCATATCAAAGTAGCACCAATCCCCCTATGGGATGATGCTTGAGTAGTTTAGGAATAGATTTTATGCTTATATTGCTTATGATCTTTTACATTAGTGTGATAATGTCATTATTTCCTTCATGTTTACTCAACAATTTCATAGGGAAGACTTTCATCTCATTGGTTCAACGTTGACAGATTTAACCCATATTTGTCAATCTTTGTTCAATGCAGATTTTTGGTCTTCATCTAACAACATGTGACAACATGTAAACCCTAACTAACTACCTAGGGAATGATGAAGTGATTGAGATAAGTTCTAGATAATATTCTAGAAGGAATCTTATCTCCTAAATACATGGAAAGGGTAAAGACCCCATTATTAATGATTTTCCTAATAATGCAACCTGGGAATTAATTAAATATAAT
The DNA here is from genome assembly GCA_007258455.2 of Sequoia sempervirens. Taxonomy (NCBI): domain Eukaryota; kingdom Viridiplantae; phylum Streptophyta; class Pinopsida; order Cupressales; family Cupressaceae; genus Sequoia; species Sequoia sempervirens. Next base: position 77,012,056 of record VDFB02000363.1, on the reverse strand, counting down.
GCCTAAGTAAACTTATGCTAGTGTGATTAAATAATTAATTACACCAACAATTACAATGGGTTTCCCCCAAGACAAATCCACTTAAAATACACAAGATCTTAAATAAGGGATCCATAGATTTTGGGTTATTATAGACCATAGATAATATGTAATATGATTATTCTTGGAATCAACATCATTTACCAAATGCTCATGGTAATGCAAACACAATAGAGGAATGAGACATTAATCCAACAAAAAAAACTTTAAGTTCAACATTGAAGAGAACTAAATGTCTCAATCCAATGCATCATCCCAAAAAGGAAAACACAAGACAACAATTTGTTCATGATACAAAGAAGTATATAGTTATAAATAGACAAAATATGACAGTACATTTGTTTCCTTTACATATCCTTATCATAATGGGAACAACATGGGTCGCTCAAAGAAAACTAACAAACATAAATACACATCAACTAGCACAACATGAGAGATCATCACATCATGTGCAAGAAAATACACAAAAACTCACACAAAAGTACAACACACGTGAGTCGATCTAAAGAAAATTTTCTACACCCCAATATTGCTCATCATAAATCAAAGATAGAAAATATGCTAAAGGTAATACAACAAGTGTTATAAAGATAATATCACCAAGTTCAAAAAATGGTGGATCACTCTTAGCAAGAGGATCATCATGGTTGGGCCCCTATTTAAATTCATTGATTTAGAAAATATAAGGTCTAGTTCATTATAATTTTCTTTTTGATTTTCTATCTTATCTTCTTCTTCTTCACTATAAAAATTTATCACAATAGACTATTTATGATAAATATTATCATGAGTAATTTCATTCATATGATACTTTCATTTTTTTCTTGGAGTATGATAAGTAAGGTTAAATTGCATGGTTTTGTGAGGGTGGTAGGGTTGAGTCAAGTGAAGACAAGGATGGATGGGAGGGACGCAACTCAACGGAGCTAGTTTGGATTAGTGGTTGGTCATTAGGTAAGTTTTTATTCTTTTTAGCTAGTTGGTGAGTGATGGCAAGACACCTACACTTATGCCCCTTTGAACCTCTTTTCCTTATCACATGGGTTGCAACTTGCGAAGGGTTAATTGAGGGATTCCTCATCATAGATATCTTTTATTCCTTTCAATGAGGAATGCAATGGACCACTATAGGTTGGGAAACCAATTGAACCATCAATTTTTGTGATGCTATGAACTTCTCTTGCACTCTTAGGGTTTCTCACCTAAAAGGAGAGAGATAGACCCCAAAAACTAAGGTGGTTCACTCAAAATAAGGTATGTATGATCTTAATATTCCTAAATGAAATGATCTTGATGTAATACATTGATGAAATTGATTGATTATTTATGCAAAACCCAAGAAATATGAAGTGTTTGAAAACACAACGACGTTTGAAAAATACTTAAAAGTATAAGCCTGATGAAGACTGGAAACAACCTTGAAATTTTGGAAAAGTTGACTTTTTGGCTGACTGGGACTCATTCGCCACCTTGGGTGAATTAGTCCCAAGTTAGGGTTTTTTGCCCAAAAATTGGTTTCTGCTAAATGGGTACTGGAATTTCCATTTAAATCTGATAGGAACCTCCAGTGGGACTCATTCACCATCCATGGCGAATCATTCCTTTTTCAATTTTCTACAAATTCAAGCTTCAGATATGTACCTTGTCACCTGCACAACACTTTCTGATGGAAACCCATATCAGAATCTTGGAAAATACCTACAATATAGTTTAAAGTTTGTTGTCTAATGGCGAGTTTTCCTTGGTCAAACCCCTAATTTGGTAATCAAACCTTGAATGATCAAAATCTGCATAAAACCCTAGTCTTAAGTGTGTCTAAGACTAGGAAAGCCTAAAGTAAAACAAAGAGGCCGACATCCACTGAAAATTTGAATTAAATTGATTAAATTCTTGCTCAAAATTGAATATTTCCCCAAAAGGGACCCATTCACCACCCTTGGAAAATGGGTCCCACTAGTGGTTTTTGGAGGTGGGTTTTTGTGATATGAGTGAATTAAGTGTTGTTTGTCGGGATTTAGATGATTTTTAAGTGAAACGGGCCTTTAGATAAAAAATAATGGGTCTTAGGGGCCTATAAATGCTATTTTAAAGAATGATTAATGCAAGGGTACTCATAAGTAGGTCCAAAGTAAGCGTGAAATTGTCCCTTTTCTCAAGAGTGTTAAATTTTCTACGCCACACCAATCTATTCTTAGGTATGGGTATGTGCAGGATCATGATGGGCCAAAAAAGTGGCAATATGATGGGTATATGTAGGGTATGTGGTTGATGAATTTTCTTTTACCCAAAATTGATGAAATGAAAAGGGTTTTTAAAGGAGATTCTCAGCTTATCTCAAATATAAATAATACACAACTTATCTTATCAGGAAAACTAACGTACAATCCTGGTGCACCTCTTGGAAGCTGAATATTTTCAACAAAGCTATTAAGGATAATACATATCACTCTAAATAGATTAGGAGAAAGTGCCTACACAAATGCGCTTTAAACATGCAGTAACAAAGTGTCGACAGACGCAAGCATGGGGAGCATCTCTTTCTCTCTAGGTAGAGTTCGTTTCTTTTTCATGACATGGACAGTTTCTTCCATCTATTCATTAGGGTTGAAGTGAGATCAGACATAGAGAATAGGATGGTCTAAAGTTTGAAACGTAAATCTCTAGTACACAATGAATATGGAGAACCAGTAGTCTGTTGACCCCTCGTTTATATGAAATGTGATCTTCTTCCATGGATACTCGCATAATTTCTTGCAATGAACCTGGTAAACATGCAAACAAAATAGTGTTTGAAATGGAAAGGCCATGGTGCAAATCACGAAGATCGAATGAATGCAATAAGGAAATAAAACATATGAAGGATATTTACCTGATATGAACTTGAAACGGCTCCCTGCCAGCACCAATTGGCATGCAAGGCGATGGAATGGTATGTTGTCACTAATTTCAGTTACTTTCATGCCTCCTCCTCTTCTATTATTTTCAATTGCCTATCAATTTGAATATGATTCATTTTTGTTTACATGGATCATTGCCACTATAGGAAGCCTCTCGGCTTAATTATACATTGTTCAACCAATAAAGATAAGCAATGAAAAATTGTTTTTATGTGTAGTTAGAATATTTTTTTGATTATTGAACCTTAACAATAATATGCGTAAATATTTGTGTGGGATTCTATCTTATTTGAATATAGCATTTTCAAAATTCTTTAATGATTTTTTACATATTTTTCTTCATCAAAATTTTACAAACCTCTTATGGAATCTAGAATAAGAAACACATTTTGTGTTTGCCAAAATCAAGTTTTGAAGTAAATAAAATTGTATTTGCTAGTACATCGCTCACATGGTGTGTTTCTCACATAATTTCCACAAAATATTTCTTGTGTCGAAAAACCACAAGAACCTTATAAGAAATTCATTAAAAAATAACATAAATAATTATCAACAATAGACAAAAATTTGAATAAAATAAAATTTCTTAAATAAAGAAAATAATTCTAAACTAATATCTCTTCACTTTTTCGATAGATGTTAATACTCTTCATTTAAAAATATAATAAGTTATATAATTAACATTATAATTATATATATATATACTTTATTATTCTTTTTCTATATGATTTCTTCTTGCAAATTAACTCCACATTATCGAATAGGGTAATAAAGAAAGATACATATATGATTTAGATTAGTAATTTATTTTTATTTTAAATGTAAACTTATTTAAAATGGAATGAAACAAACTTTCCTTTAATTCCGTGATTTATTTATGTAATGGTCACTTTGTGGCCAATATAAAGGCATAATAAATATATTTTGTTCAACTTTATGACTACACTGTGTAAAAATGAGCATTCCATTGACATTTGTAGATTCATATTTAATGTCATAGTGCCCCCAATGCATACTCATAGCTATGTCGTTCCAGCTGTAATCATCCCTCAGCCACAAGTTCTTCAATATAACAGTGGAATTTCACAAAACTTAGAACTTCAGCGGCTAGAAAACATAAATTCAGCACAACTAAGTAATTAATTGCTATGGCTTCAACAAGTGACAAATAAAGCAAGGCTTTGAATAAAAGAGAAGAACTAAAGGAGTTGAAGTATAGAAGGCTGCATCATCAGAGTTGGAAAAAATGGGTGTTCGAAATTCGGGAGCCGAAAAAGAAGATATCAAGAAAGCATGTATAATAATACAAGATATCAACACAATGAGTTAGGGGAGGACTACCGATCTGAGGAGCAACTACCTCACACCCCTATCTAGAGAATAGAGGGGCATTAGTAAGTGTGAATACCAATCTTGAGTTTGTATACCATAAGTTAGAACAGCCGAGTTTGAGTGGCGAATAGTCGAAGGGCCAAAATAACTCTAGAGGAAATGAAGGTATTGTATTCAGTCGCCCTATCCCATCTTGACCGGCTGTCCATCCGGTGAGTGCCTAAATGGATAGATAGATAGGGATGCTGTATTCTGAGATAGGGCCCGACTGACTTCAGATTGGCATACACATATTTCTATAAATATCACCAAAAAGAAATACTTGAATCAATCCAAATGACAAAATGCTGAAGAATAAAAAATAGAACAATAACAAGAATATTTTGCAATGACATTTTGGATCAATTCTTTCAATAAAGACTCACTAATCAATCATTAAACAAGAAGCTTGAATAGACGGGAAGTTGCAGAAATTAAATTAAAACATGATTAACCAATACAATGTGAATAACCATGGCCAAAAGAAAATCTGATGCAATACGATTGAAACCATAAAAGTAATATATCATGATGAAATCAGAGAGAGAAAATAAGTTGGTTCACTGATCATAGAGTTGGCTAGAAAGAAACCATTACCCATCTTCAGCTGTCGCATGACTTGAAAAGGAAAATCATTAAGAATTGGTTTGGCAGGTGGAGTATGAAGCCAAAAAATGCACGCTGAGAGACTGCCATGTGTGGTTAAAAGATGGAGAGAGCAAGTGAGACATGCTTCTGCCTATATAAAGAAAGTAACGCAAGATTTTTGCAACTACCTGGCAAGAATTTTTCAAAACATCTGGCAAGAATTGTTCAAAACATGTTTAAAAAGATCGAAATTAACCCTGCAGTAGCGAATAGTGATTCATCATTTCCAATAATGATAGAATCAACAACGTTTACACAAACTTTGTTAGATGTTAAAAGACTTGCAGAAGAAGGTGAAGCGACCTAGGGCACAGAGTGCAGTTATCCTACGGATGTCGAAAGCATAGATGAAACTTGAATTTGGTTCTCTGTGGAACTAAGTCCTCCTCCTGCTTTTCCCAAAAAGAAGAATTATGGGTTGAAAGAAGAGCTTCTACAGAGGAGGACATTGGCTCAACATGGGATTTTCTGAAGCAGGAATGACCTCTTGTATTCCCCAACATGGACACAGCCTACTTAAGTCTATTTACAGTCGCATCGCTCGTTCTACTCTATGCTAGATTTTGATTTTGTTTGGGACAACAAATGTAAGAGATTTTGCATTGCTGCCTCATGCACCTCTCGTTGCTTCACATTTCTAAAATCCAACATCTCCACTATATTTTTAAAGACACCAATGTCTCTTCGACTACCGACAGTTACATTAATTTGATGATTGTTCATTTCACAAAGATATTACATAGGTAAATATTTTATTGATTTTCAGAAAGATATTACATTCAGCCCATTTCTGGCAAAAACCATCTGGAACTCCATGACATCAGACCAGCAGAAACACCATGACATCGGCGCCAATTGTAAAAACATTTATCACCATTCTTCCCCACCGCTTGACTAAAGTGTTCTTACACAAGACCCAGGCTGCAAAATCGTCCACGCAGAGGCATACAACTTTTGCCAGCCCAACCTTGTGGCGACCCGCCACCTTACCAACTCGACGTGGACACAAACTTGCACCGAGGATACACAGGTGCATTCCACCAAAACCATCAAACAAACTACCCTTCGCCATTGACGCGACCACAGCCCGTATTACCAAATGTCTACGGTGCGCCTGCGTTTACAGGACCTATATATATCTGCAAGATCAATCTCACCTATTAGCACATAAAATCAAGGCCAAAATCAAATTTTTAAAACTGCAGAGAGATACAAAAAGAGAGCATTATTGTTACAGCTAAAAATTTCCTACATACATACCTATATAGTCATATGGATCACAACAATGTGATCCTCTTTTTCGATTTAATTGTACTTCAGCTATCTCTGCATCTTCCATCACCACGTCCATGAAGACATATTCGTCGGCATCTAGCATGAAGATATCTGTCTCCTCCATTTGCGCGTCTCCCATGATCACATCTTCCCCGTCCATCTCCGCATCTATCATGAAAACATCGTCCTCGTCGATCTGCGCATCCTCCATAACAACATCTTCTTCTTCAACATCAGCGTCTATCATAATCGCGTCTACATAGTTCACAATCTCCATTTCAACGTCGCTACGCTAATTCAGAAGAAAACGAAGCTAAATCAGAGGTAGGAATCTTGAAGAAATTTAAACAAAATGAGGATGAGGGAGGACTGAAATTCAAGTCATATGACTATGTAGGAGGGTTGAAAATCTTATATATAACTGCTAAGATGCTGAGGACTGTTCAATCATCCCTGCCGCTACAGCTCATAATTAGATATATTATAAATTCAAATATCCTTGCTTACTGAAATCTAGTAGTAGGTTTTGAGGGTTAGGTTCAATTTACAGATACTTCAAATATTGTCATTTATTAAGATCCCGGTTGTAATTTTCGAGAGGTTGAGTGGAATATGCTGTCAAAAACAAAAATCATAGTGTTTAATGGGGTTTGGTAGAATATTTTGTAGCAAAATCTTAGTGTTTATACTCGCTGCACCGTTTCTTTGGGATTCGTAAAAACATGGTTGCTATATTTATCGCAATGATTTTTGGCAAATTGAAATGCAGTGTGTCTGCAACCGCCACCTTTGCAATTCAGAGAAGTGAATCTTGTAGATGCCCTTCTGGTCCATAGGATTTGGAAAAGATATCCTTGACCACAAGCACAATGAAAACCGCTAATCCTATTGATAATGCCAACATGTGGAAACACTAATAGGATTTGGAAACAAGAATTATAATATTGTCATTTATTAGTGTTTATTGCTGGGGTAGAATATTCTGCACTAAAATTTCAGTGTTCATAATCGCTGCACGGTATATTCGGAATTCATAAAATCATGGTTGTTTATTTATTGCAATTTTATTTTTTGCAAATTGTAATGCAGTGTGACTGCAGCCTGCTTTGTAAATCAGAGAAGTGAATCTTGTAGATGCCCTTCTGGCGATAGGATATAGAAATATATTTGGAAAATATTTCCTTGACTAGAAGCACGATGAAAACAGATAATCCTGTGGAAATCTAATATCGCTGTCTAACAGCTTTGATAAAATGAGAAGTTGAAACAAAAAAAAGAAAACCAATACTCACCCACTCGTTCAAAGTAACAAATGCATAAACATGTTTTCATCACAATCATCTGTTAATTAGTCAAAGAAACACCATTTGTGCTTTGCTACAAACTCAATGGAGCATGACATTCAAAATTTTGGAAGAAAATAGTTTAGTAAACAGTAGTAAATTCTGGTTCAGGTAATCATTTTCCTTCTAATTTTCAGATAAAATTTCTTCAATTTTAATTATGAACGTCTATTCTTTAACAAAAGTCAATTGTTCCTTTTTCATTATTTTTGTAATAAATATTTTCTATATAATCTTATTGAATACAAGGTAATATTTAAAAAATATATAAAGAGACATATCCAAAAAGTTTAATTTAAATAATAATAATAATATGTTTATACAATTTTTGAAGCCATCATATTTTATTTTGAAGGAATAATTAACAATTATATATGATAATTCATAATTCTCACAAGTCACCAAAGAATTTATCCCATAAACATATGGACCGGCATTTTGGAAACAATTATTATTAATAATATCAATTTCCACAACAAAAAATATCTTACACAATCTAATCAACAAAAACAAACCATTGTCATTAAGATAATTCACTATTATATTTTCATAATATAGTTGTTTATTAATAAATAATATTATTATAATTATAACATGTTAATTTTGAAATATTATATTATTTTAATTCTTAATATTACTTAATATTCTATGTAAGAACTAGAAGTATAGAATAGAATAAGGGTGAAATTTATATATATGTATTATTTTCATATAGTTTTGTGTTTATTTTGACAAAATGTTTTAATATATAATAACAAATATCTAAATACATGTACAAGTCATTCTTATGCATATCTACTCCTATGATTATAATCATATATTACTCTATGTGTGCATATTAGTACATATGTAGCCTATTTGTTTGACTATCATGTGTTCATCCCAAGGTAATTGTTATCCATTCTTATTAGACATCTATTTTATCCCATTTTACGTTCATAGTTATTAGGTTAAATTCTCAAGGGCTAAATATATGCTTATGAGAATTGATTCCATGCACATATTTAATGAAATTTATCACCTCCATTCTAGGGTATTACAAATACGTGTTTTATCTCAACATTGAAAGAAAAATGATAGGAGCAAACACTTCGATTTGATGCACTAAAGGGAATACCAAACCAACATTGTAGGTTTTTGTCTTCTAATTTCCATCTTTCTATTCTCAAGTTGTAGATTGAGGGGTATTTCCTTTGCCACATTAATTGTATGAAAACCTATTAATGGCCTTTTAGTACCACCTATCCCATAGACTAGTAGAAGAAGTAGAATAGAGAAATTAGGATTAAAATGGAAAAAAATCAAGACCAATCTAGGATATATTTAAAGGTAGAAGATTTGTTTGTAGAAATAAATATTGCTAAAATAATGAATTTATATTGTGGTAGGACAAAGATAAAGCACAAACTTGTATGGTATTGCTAAATCAAACAAGTATATTTCTTGAGGAAAATTAGGAAAAAAATTTAGTGTTTTCATTTAGTCAACACTATTACTCTATCAAGAAGCTAAATACTCATGTTCTCATTTACTTCAAAATCATAACATTATGTACTTGTTGAATGATTTCACCCTAGTTTTTTTGAATTTCATATATGAATAAGGTTTGTATAACATGATTTGATATAATGTATTAATGTATTATTTTTTAAGGGTGAAATAAAGTTCAAAATATTTATGCTAAGAATAATAAAGATAACAAAGATAACAAAGCATTACAAGATATAATATAATAGCTGTCCTAAAATATAGAATCTACTAAAATAAGATGAGATATCCAAAATATATACACCACTATGTAAGATGAGAGATCAAGTATAATGAGTTGATATGTATAATTGATTTGATACTAAAGAGTGAGCTAGAGGTACATAAGCGAACCATATTTTCCTTAAACCCAAAACCCTAAATTATATAAAATTATTTTCCTGATGATTATATAAATAAACCTAAATACTCATAAAATTACTTTTTATCTACAATATTTTATGAGAAAAACATATTTGATTAGCCTAGTATTTGTCTCTACTAATTATGTTTAGTTCCTAGTCTTGGAAGCACTTCCTAGATGTTAATTTTGTGTCATATTTCAAATATAAATAAGTAAACATGATAAATATTTTTGATATTAAAGCATGGGAAGGGCCCTTCGACCCATGAGTTAAACAAAATATTAAAACAAAAAAAGAGGTCTTAACACATCAACCTTCTAACCATCAATTATTTTCTTGTATGCATTATGTCATTTTCTTATGCATTCTAGTTATTTTGGTACCTTAGTCCTGAGTAGAAAAATTATACTATGACTCTCTTTCTTGATGTTTCCTATTTTATGTTCTTAACATGAAATTAACCTCTTACTACCTTTTGGGAGTTAGTCAATATTTGTAAAGTAGGTGGTTAAGAGTCTAGTTTGTTAAGAAAAATTAGGATTAGTTAGTTCAATTAAAAGTATATATATTAGAAGTTAAAGAGTAGAAGCATAGTAGTGATTTTTTACATTTTTTGTAAACCAAGAGTTTTTTTCTATAAAATAGTACTATTTTGAATGTGAAAGAATGAAGAAAAAAATATCGATTAACATTTTTATAAATTAGAACAATGCAACAACCCATGAAAAGGCCCACTTGAGGTAATGTTGTTATTCAATTATTAGTCTAAGTGACTAGTTGTTTTATAATTTTAATTTTAAGTCATTGATTGATTATCAAGAAATTCTTAACTCTTACCGATATCAATTAGTCTATTTTATCTACATAATACACAATACCAGCTTTATCCCATAGCAATAGTTGTAGGATATTTATATAGCACATATAATTTTTCTAATATTATTTATTTTATGAATAAGAATGTGAACAATTCTTATACTCCACTTCTTAGGAACCCTAGAAACTTGTGAGTCATACACATAGTATCAAAATATTATAAGAAGAAACATCTCTAGTGTGAAATTATATGTGTAACCCTCATAGTTTATGAGTCACTTGATAAATGATATCTTGGTCTATTGAGTTCAATGCATGCCCTTGCTACACGATATTTATTATTCAATAAATTGAGCATATATTTTTGCAATTATTTCCAACAATGTTTCCAAGCTATAAGAGTCTTGAAGTCTTTGAGTAATTTTTGTAAATTTAGTAGCATACATTTTATATTTCTAACTTCTAAGATTATTAAGGTTGAAATTTTTGTAAAATTATTGTATGCAAAGAGGAAGAGATTTCATATAGATATTTTTTCAATTTACATCTTGTGTGAAGATATACTAGTGCCAATGGAAGAAACTTAACTAGGAAAAATAAGTGAACCCTTGATTGCTGAAGCACAACACCTTAAAAATAATTTAATAAATAGTTCAAGGAAAGGGTCCAATAAACCACATTCTTAAGATATTCCTTTACTCCCTTTTCACAAACTCCACATCACAATGGGGTATTTATGGGAAGAATAATCACCTAAAACCATAAAATTCTAGTTTCCCATTTTCTATCAGGTAGGGTACACTACTGTAAGTATTATTCCTCACTTAACTCTTCCAAAATTTCATGGCCTTACTATAAAATACCTTGATATGTTCTTGTTTCAAATTTTACGTCCTATATAAAATTTATGACTATACTACAAATGCATGCCAATAAAGTATATTCCTAGCTAGCCACCACTTATAGTGGAGTTGGATGGGGCTTGGGGTTTGCATGCATCAAGGTAACAAGTTTGAATTTGCTTCGTAGTGGGAATGGAAAGGGTTAGTATTATTGTGGTAGTTCCTACTTTGTTGACCCGAGGTATAAGAATGGAATTTTCCCCTAACCTCCTTGAGGTTAGATATTAAAAAAAAGGTTAGATAATTTTAATTTTTTCACACTAATGAACGAGAGAAAATGGCATAGTGAAAATTGGTAGCCTAATGGCTATATTTCTAAAAGCGACAAGTTCATCCATTATGGTCCCCAAGGCTATGTCATACACCTCTCTCACTAGCATGGGAAAAATATTAATTCAAATTGGAAACATGTAAGTAATGATTCGTACATTGTTAGGCACAAATTTGCTAAGAAAAATTGGGTACCATTTTTTATCACATAGATGTTTGGTTAGAGATAAGAAAGAATCCTTTGATACTTATGTGGATGATAGATCTACTTACATGCAAAAGCTAAATCAGAAGCAAGCAAATAGAAGTCATCATGATTATAAAATAGGTTTTCTTAAACCACTCTACAAAGATTCTTAAGCAGTATTAGGTGTAAGAAAGGTTGATGAACCATCTACGATTAGGGTTACAAAAATAAATATGTCACATGTAGGATCTCAAAACCATAGAACATGGTGTGAAGTGAAAAAGTGATAGTTCAATCAATATACTACTCTAGATCATGGGGTTCCCTTCAATCCAAATGAACAACACCATTATGTTTCAATGAGAGAAAATCAAAAGGACCACAAGAAGGGCTCAACTAAGGGTAAAAATGTTAATGGAAACTAGATGGATAGAAAAAATAGAGAGATTCAAGAGAAAAATGGAGTTGAAAAGAAAAAAAGTGTCAAAAGGAGAATGAGGAGCAAGGAAAATGCCAAGGGGGTCAGGGAAAGGATTCTATTATTTTGAGTCAAAAGAGGAAGAAGAAAAATGTTGCAAAAAGAAAAGCAAGAAAGGTAGCTCAACACAAGAAAGAAAACCTGTAATGGAGGTGAAAGGTTGTCCTAAGTGCAGATTCTGAAGCAATGACACCAACTCAAGAGAAGAAGCTAGGGAGTGATAAAATTCCACTTTCAGATCAAAAGGGAACTATGAAGATCACTTTGCCAAAATATTTGTCACAACATCAAGTTCAAGATTTGCATAACAAAAGTTTAATTTGTAAGTTCTAGAAGCTGATGCTTGAATTAGATGCTTTATAGGATTTTCTATTTCATGAATGGGTAGGGTTTCGAAGGTTTTCTATCTTGAAAAATAAAAAAGGTGTCTTTATTGTTCTTTTTCATGAAAAATCTAATAGAGATTTTATTTACAAAGTTAAATCCTCGGTATTTCAGGGATCTACCTATATATGCAACTCTTGTCTTCAAATTTTAAGCTAGATGGTTTAGCCATTAGGTTTAGACCTGTAGAACTTGAATTTAGAGAATTGCAACTAATAGAAATAATGGCTAATTAAATAGGGATTTTTCTTAAACATGATAAGTCTTTTTTCAATAATCCATTAAAGTCGGCAAGGGTTTGTGTAATGTTAGATTGTACAAAGCCAATACCTTCTCAAATTCAAATAACATCAAAATATGGCTTGTGGATACGACATATTATAGTAGAAACACCAGAAAACACTTACACAAAGTGTCATTCTCTAGAACATTGTAGTAGTATTTTTGAGAAATGGACGAATGTAACATGTTAGAAAAGCAGTAGAGGGTATGTTAAGATAAAATATCACCTAAGGTAGTCTCTTAGACAACTAAGACATCCTCATCTTTACATATTAGATTTTTAGTGAGCCAAAAATGATCAAATTTATATATAGAAGAAAAGGTCTCTGAGGAACAAGGAATGTAAATTTTTGGTGTAAACAAGGATTCTTCATGTTTCCAATTTTCTTTAATAGAAAAAAAAATTCTTCTCTTGAAAAAGAGCATGGGACTGATGCTACATTTGTATAATCTGAATCTTCCACAAATTTGACAACATATGGATGATATTATCAAAAAATTGATGTTTGAGGAAGGAATTCAATCCTCTAAAAAAAATCATCCATTGTTGTAGAAAGCGAAAACGAAAATGTAGTATCAAAGTGTCTAATTCCTACAAAATCTGATCAAGAGTTGGAAAATTTAGCTCAAGAGCTAATTTTTTGGTTGGTTCAGACCCATTTGATAAGTTAACAAATGAAATAGAAAAGGGGGATGAGTTTTTGTAGTTAAGAGAAAGGTCAGGATTAAAATTTTATGGGCATAATGCATTGCAAATTAGGGAAAAGAAGGGTGAGTTGAAGCATGAACCAGATTTTATAGCAGGTAAGGTTGATTATGTTAGAACCTTGGGGAGAAGAGGGAGAAATCCCAAGGTGGTAGAGTTGAAGGAAGAGCCTTTGGTATTCGATCAGGATCCCATAGTTGGCACCGTGATGGCAAGGGTAAACAATTAGAATGATCAATTGGTAGAGTTTGATTATTCCAAAACTTTGTCTCTATCACATTCTTCAGAAATCCAACAAGTATTAAAGAAATCTCTTGGTAAGAGAAGCAAAAATTCCAATACGAAGAAATTGAAAGAAGAGATACAAAAGGAGTTGAAAAAACTCTCAATGGAAATATTGTTATGTCTATGACCAAGTGCTCAAGGAGAGCATGTTTCTCTCCTTGAGTGCAATGAAGATAATTTCATGGAATGTCAGGGGCATTAATGCCTCTAACAAATGATCTTGAATCAAGCATCAATTAGATGTTTGTAGAGAAGACGTATTTTTTCTTTAGGAGACAAAAAATTCAGAAACCACGTATGAAGCAACAATTCAAAAATGGAAAAAGTGGAATTCATGTTCACATTCACCAACCCAAGGTTCCTTTGGGGGTTTGGCAGTTTTATGGAACTCTAAGGTCATTAAGGTATTCTCAATAAAACGTGACAAGAATTGGTAGTTATTAGACCAATTTTATGTGAAGTTAGGCTACCCAAGGGTTTGCTCCATGAATATCATCCCGTCAGTTAGGCTAGGGCTTGAAAAGAAAATAAATGAATGTAACATGTAATGTATTATGCAAAACCTAACTAAATGACCTAGGAAATGACACTAAAATGCAGAATAACAAACTAAGAATGAGCAAAGATGCACCTGGAAGAAGGATGATGTCAAAACACGCTCCAAAACTCTAAAAACCTATTGTTTGATACCCACTAGGACTCATATCCCAATCTGGGTGATTTAGTCCTAGACTAGGGTTTTTGTGTTGAAATTGGAATCTCACAATGGTTGATCCAAATTCACTAAAATCTAGAAAATGTGCTATACTAGAAATCATATGCCACAAGTGGCATATTAGTCCCACTCTACTTTTTTATAGCGTGAAGACCTTAATCTGGTCCACTATTTATGTTCTTCCTTCCACACTTTGTTTACGGGTCTAAAACCTTGATTTACAACTTGTTGGTGACTTTCTGTGAAGATATTAGCCTTGTAACAACTTGACAACTTTCTTTAATCTTGTGGCTTAGTCTTCAAAGAATCTTCAAGCCTCAAAGCACCTAGATCTGCACTCAAACATGAAGAGAGAAGGAAAAACTTGTTGATTGTTAGGAAATGGGGGTTTTCCTTGGTTAAAACCTATTTAGGTAATTAAACCTTATGATGAAACAATGATATATGAACATGAAACATGAAATATGGAACATGAACAACGATACCTTCAATGATGTTGTGAGATGTAAATTAACAATCTAACATGAAGTGGCAATGTGGAATGCAGATATTGATCTTGAATATGGATATGAAACAATGCTTGCAAATGGATCTTCAATGCTACATCACAGCACTGGCTCAACAACAAGCTTGATTCCTTCTAATCTTTGATATGATGATTGATCTTGAATTGTTGCAATAAATGATGAATAATTTTTCCCTTTAATGCCTTAGAAATGCTCTTATAAACTCTCTTGATAGTCTTGTGAAGTCTTGGAATGCTTAACTCTTGATAGCTTATGTTGATATCATGAAGGCTTAGGTAAATAATGATTTGATACATTTTTTTAATAGGAAATCCATCCAACTTTCCATTTACTAGATCTCAGAGGCCAACATTCATGAAATTTGAACTTAAAACCTTGATTTCTCACTCATAACCCTAAAAAGGGGCCAAATGGGACTCATACGCCACTTGTGATGTATAGGTCATATCTGGATGGGGCTATATTCCCAAGGTGGCATATGGGTCCAACCAAGCTTTTTTAGGTGGAGGAAATGTCAGGGAGTTAAGAAATTAAATGTATTTGATGTTTATGTCAAGATTTCGGTTAAAATCATATCTGGATGGGGCTATATTCCCAAGGTGGCATATGGGTCCAACCAAGCTTTTTTAGGTGGAGGAAATGTTAGGGAGTTAAGAAATTAAATGTATTTGATGTCTATGTCAAGATTTCGGTTAAAATAAGCCTTGGGATGTATAATATAGGGTATTAGGGGCCTATTAATAATGATATGAAGGTCATAAATGAAAGAGGGCCCAAAAGTCAATGTGAAGGTGTAAATAAATACACTTTACAACATTAAATTAAGGAAAAAATAGGTCAATTTAGCTTAAAAGGGCCCAAAACCTAATGTGAATGTGTAAAACACATTACAACAATAGATCAAGGCAACATTAGGTCTATTTTAATGTGTTATTCCCAAATTAAGTGTGAAAATTTAAGCAAAATTTTTGTACACTACATTTAGCCCCCACTTTAGTGAGAGTTGGGACTTGCTTCAAACTCACATAAAAGTAGTCATTCAAGAGGGGTCTGAGCGTACCAATGTGGATAGTATAAGATAACAAAGATCAAAGGAGGTGCTCAACCCCCCAAGATCCAATATTTTATGTCAAAGCAACATAAGCACAAAAGGACATGCACAAGGTGTATGATATACAACAAAACAAGATACACAAACATATAATGTCAAAAAGAAAGAAAAAACTAAAATAAAAAAGGGGGTGGATCAAGCTTCAAAAAAATTTCCCACATATTGTGGATCAGATCTAGGTTGTTTGTCCAAAACAAAATGCTCACTCTGAGGCAACAAAACTTTAGGCTGTCCACTAGTTGAGTATCCAAAAAGGCTGGCTTAGTGAGAAAGTCATGCCTCTATATCGGCTTCTCATCGTACGCTAACCATACCAAAGCTATACCTCCTAATAACTTTGAAAAGGCACCAAAAAATAGTGAACTTCAAGCTCCATGAGGCAAGAAAAGCTTTGTATGCTTGAAACTCATGAAAAAACAAGATGGGACCACAAGTAAACAAAGTGTGTCATGCAAGGTGTCCATGTAACAATTGTTGTAGCTGTGAAATATTGTAAGGTATGTTCAAAGTGATTTTGCTTGGATCATGTAAGGTCTCTTCTTAGGGAACATTGTGCCTAATGTCTCCAAGAGAGGACAAGTGAAAGAAATATCATGCTCTAGAAGGAAATAAAACCTAAATGCACTACCAAGAAAATGACACATAATAAGAAAATTGCATAGTGAAACATGAGTGTCGATGTATACCCCCACTTTAAAGCAGTTGCTAACACCATTGTCATGATAAATTGCTTTAAAGTAAAAGAAGACATGAGAGCTTATTCAAAAATCTCTATGCCAAATCATATGTTTCCAATAAGCTACATCATGAAAAGAAAAGGGGTTGCCCCCAAAATGTGTAACTCAGTACGTCACATGTGAGCGAACTTAAGGAATGTTGTCCAAATCCCAAGGTTTCTTTTACATGTACATGAAAGGCTGTCAACTATCCAAAAGAGACAATGACAAGTGACATATGAGGACAAGGCTACCTAACCACTTGCCCTCACTTATTGCAAGACAAGGATGAGCCAACGTGATTGATGAGAAACATGCTAGAGTGAAAATCAGTATCAATTAGAGGAATTAGGTGCCCCAACATAAGAAAGAGCACCACACTCCTTAAGATGTTGAATTTTTCTACCCAAAGTTTTACACTCATTAGTAGAATGACCATGAACTCTATGATATGCACAAAAGGAATTTTTTGTAGTGAAATTTATTTCATGTTCTTGAAGGAAGAGATATCAAAAAATCTTGGAGGAGTCTCAAAAAGATACCCTCTTGATCAATAGTAGAGTATGATCCTTTATTTGCACAAGATAGCATACACACACTAAATGATAAGGCCTTAGATAAAAATGGAGATAAAGGTGGTAAACCTAGATATTTCTTGAAAGAGTATGATATATTAGTTTTCTTTGTGCATTCATTTATCCATGTTTAGGAGGGAGTTTTTCATCAATACCATAACAATCTTTCAATTTAGATGAAGGGGGTTTATACTTCTGAGAAGGATTGGCTTCTTCTTGAGAACAAATAAAGAAGATTAGGAATCTCAAAAGTTGTATTCAAGTGCACGTATCTTGGCAAAGTAGCTTCTTCAAGTAGGATATCGATGGCACATTATGAAAGGGGCATCTACATCAGCAACACCTTGTGATTCAGCATGAGTTTAAAATCTTTTAAAAAAATCAAAAAAATCAAAAAATATGAAAATCCCAAAAAATCAGAAAAAGGATTGAAAACAGTAAAGAAAAAAAGTGTCCTCTAGTGAAAACCAGTACGGTGGTGCTTTGGGCAAGACCATGATGAAAACCTGGAAAACAGGCGTCATGTGTAGAATCAAGCATCTATGTGTACCACTTTAGATGAAAGCATCTCATCCCATTTTTAATAAATCCAACATTCCATCCATCTTAGCCATAATAAATCCATTCACCCATGAATCATCTATCCAATCCATGTGCATATATTTTCATCCTCAGTCTGAGTTATTTTGATCTTGACAAACTTCGGTGCACACTTTACGCTTGCTTATGGTAAACATCTTGACAAGGGTTGCTTTCATTGATCCTATCCTATGCATCGTTATCTGAGCCATGAAGCACTATCCAAATGAGGTTTCTTTATCTTCACACCTTATCTTATTGCAAGACAATCCTTGGCATCCTTTGTATGCTTACCATATCCATCCATCCGTACACCTATCCAACCATCCATTCAGAACATTCCACACATTGCTAGACACTGGGGTTAGATATTTACATCTTGCTTTGAGAATAAATCTTGGTCTATATCCTCCAACTTATGTGGTGATATGAACATTGAAAAACATGAAATCAAATTGGTCCACCACTTGTGAGCAAAAATCCAAATCACTAGCCCATGGCATATTTTGACAAGAATAAATTCCTTATTAGTCTTCATCTTTCATCGAACACCGATCCAAACAATCACTATATCAGTCGCATCCAATTTGCACGTCAAACGTGACATCCAATTATTCGAAACATCTTTTGTTCCAAATCAAGCTTCAAAATACTGATCAATCGAATCCAATCAACCCATCATCATCTTGGGATATCATTCCCAATCATTGTGTTGCTTAACACTATCCTTGCATTGTTGTGCATCCTCACCAATGTTATCGTCATCAATCCTGATCAATCAAATCCTTGCATTGTTGTGTGTCCTCAACTAATTTTATCATCATCATGAATCCATTGATTACGATCAGTCAACCTTAGCTTGGTTTTCAACAATCTAACATCACCATCAACATAATATCAAAAAATCCAAAAATAAAAATCAAAAATCCAAACATTCAAAACATATCAAAATCCAAAAACACTCAAAAAGTCAAAAAAATATCAAAAACATTGGAATCTAAACTACGTCATCTCTGAGCTTAAACGTAGGCAAGGCTAATCTTTGATTAGTGCCCGAGACATTTAAAATAAAATCAAAACAAAAAAAATCAAAATCCAAAACATTCATAAAATCTCATAAAACCCCAAAACATCACAAAAATCAAAAATCAAAACATTTGAAAATCTCGAAAAATACCAAAAACAACCTCAGAACATTGTAAAACTCTAAAAACATCCAAATAATTTAAAAAATCCATCTGGCTCATCTCGCTTTCACCCGCAATAATCAATCATCCATAATAAACTGATCGTCACCTTCATCTTTTGGCAAAACAAATAGAAACAATCACAAAAATCAGCAAAAGCAAGCTTCAATCGTAAAATAAAAAGCAAACAACAAATCGTTAAACGCAAAATCAAACTCTTGATCAATCGCAAACATGTCAATCAACCTTATATCAATAGCCTATCAATCAACTTATCAAACCATCATCATCCTATACAATTCATGTCCTAAGATATATTGTTCCGACAATGGGCATCATTTTGGATATCACTTGGATTCTTATCCTATCAAAACACATCCCTTTGGCTCAAGGTATAAAGAACATTGTCTTGTTTGCGTACGTGATCTTATCTTTTGATTTATCTTATTATGCTCATTCCAATGACCTCTCAATGATATCTGAACAAAGGATTTAGAGAGAAAGGAATGGGGCAACGATCATTATCTTTTGTCTGTTGTACGTGTTGGATGTTCTTGTAAAATAACTTGGCGAATACTTGCTTTGTTAGGTACGTCCTAGCAAGGTTTTTATATGTCAAGTGTGGACAAGAATACTCCTATTTGTTTGTCAAGTCAAACTCCATTGCACTAGGTACAATGCGATCTTGGTTCTTTATACCTTGATGCATTGTATCTATGTGTATTATCAAACATAAGGTCAGTAACCCTTTTAAAAGTCCCAATCCTTGATAAGAAAATCATCATCATCTATCATCATCATCATCTCTAATAAAGTCTCGTTAGATCATGGACTTGTTGGATCCTCTTGTCATCATCTCATTTCTTCTCTGCGCTAACATAACATCACCAATGCATCCATCATGCATCCATCATGCATCCATCATGCATCCATCATGCATCCACAAAACTGTTAGCATACCACATATCATTCATATCATACATAATATGAAACATTGATCATCTCACATACATGATCATCATCATAATATAGATTTGTTAGTCTAAGCATTTGCATAAATCATACATTTTCATAATCACAACATATCACATCATCAGTATTCACTCTACGTAAGCTACATCATTTGAGTTCGTTTGGATGTATAGATTTGTTATTCTAAGCATCTTAAAATCATATATTAAACATCCATTTTGAACCTCTTTATCATGTCAACCCTCGTGAATCTTTTCCTTTCGATCGTCTCTCGAGGGGGCAATGTACCGGTGTACTTTCATTTGGGCATATCTAGAATTTTTTTGAATGTTTATCGCGGCAAGTTTATTCTTTGAACCCACACAACAAGTACATTGCTTCAAAGAGGGGCAAAATATAGACACGTGAAATTGACATCATGCATTCAATTAGGTCATATTCATCCATTCAACAAATAAATCAATTTTATTTATCAATCTCCTTAAGTCATCAGTTTAAATCAAATAAATCAACTTGATCCTAACATCACCCTCCTTGATTAAATAAATCAATCCTTTATTTAATTAAGTTTGAAATCACCTTTCATCCCTTTTTTATTTAAATAAATCAAAATATTCAAGTCAAAAAAAGTCAAAATCATCCTAATCATCATTAAGCTAATCTAATCCTGATTAAACTAACCTAACCACCCATCACATCCTCTAGTTTTTCCCACTTGCACCAATAAATTATTTTAATTCATTTATAAAATCAACATTTTCCATCAACATGGCATCTTTGAGGAATATTCCATCATGTTTGAATTCAAAAACAAGTGGACATGTACATCCAACAAGGCATTTAATAGCTCTTACATGTCTCTTGCACAAGAGTCAAACTCATGTTTTACTCGCAAATTCAAATTTCAAATCTCCCTCTCTTTGGCACATTGACAAAATGTATAAGCCTATCTGGTTGACCAAGTGTTCTCTTTTTCATTGGCTTCTTTGTCCCACATTCATCCCATTTGGCTATTTCTCTCATGAAGCATATTATAAATAGAAGGCTTCATTCTTGATCAAAACCTACACAACTCCACAATCATTCATGTAAAGTCACTCTCTTCAGGAGATTTGATTTTGCCCACCATCACTCCATCTTCAAGGCATTTCATCATTTAGCTTATCTATCTAAAGGGGTTGGGAAAGGGCTACTTTTCATATCAAAGTAGCACCAATCCCCCTATGGGATGATGCTTGAGTAGTTTAGGAATAGATTTTATGCTTATATTGCTTATGATATTTTACATTAGTGTGATAATGTCATTATTTCCTTTATGTTTACTCAACAATTTCATAGGGAAGACTTTCATCTCATTGGTTCAAAGTTGACAGATTTAACCCATATTTGTCAATCTTTGTTCAATGCAGATTTTTGGTCTTCATCTAACAACATGTGACTGTAAACCCTAACTAACTACCTAGGGAATGATGAAGCGATTGAGATAAGTTCTAGATAATATTCTAGAAGGAATCTTATCTCTTAAATACATGGAAAGGGTAAAGACCCCATTATTAATGATTTTCCTAATAATGCAACTTGGGAATTAATTATATAATGATTTATGCCTAATAATGCAACTTGGGAATTAATTAAATATAATGCCTAAGTAAACTTACGCTAGTGTGATTAAATAATTAATTACACCAACAATTACAATGGGTTTCCCCCAAGACAAATCCACTTAAAATACACAAGATCTTAAATAAGGGATCCATAGATTTTGGGTTATTATAGACCATAGATAATATGTAATATGATTATTCTTGGAATCAACATCATTTACCAAATTCTCATGGTAATGCAAACACAATAGAGGAATGAGACATTAATCCAACAAAAAAACTTTAAGTTCAACATTGAAGAGAACTAAATGTCTCAATCCAATGCATCATCCCAAAAAGGAAAACACAAGACAACAATTTGTTCATGATACAAAGAAGTATATAGTTATAAATAGACAAAATATGATAGTACATTTGTTTCCTTTACATATCCTTATCATAATGGGAACAACATGGGTCGCTCAAAGAAAACTAACAAACATAAATACACATCAACTAGCACAACATGAGAGATCATCACATCATGTGCAAGAAAATACACAAAAACTCACACAAAAGTACAACTCACACAAAAGGGTGAGTTGAAGCATGAGTAGATTTTTTACTATGCAAAAATTCAAAATCCCTTCCTACCAAATAGTTTTATAATTTATTTCTACATGACTAGCATATATATATTATTTATTAATAATATATATAAAATACGTTGAGAAATATCCTTCTCTAGGCGTCTCCTCGAGAAAGATATGTCCCGACATATTTTATATATATTATTAATAAATAATATATATATGCTAGTTGTAATATATTTGAAAATTAAATTAATTTATTGAATGTGATTGTATAAAATAATATATCATTGAATTGGTCTCTTGACTGATAGTTGATTAAATTTGGGTAATAATTTGATAATGCTATATATATATTTAAATATCACATTTCACAAGTAAAAATTATATATAATGTACTTAATAGTTTTCAATATTTTTTTAAATAATAAAATAAAAGGGTGTATAGTTGGGGGGTGTGCTAATAAATAGTATAAATGGCTTAAACACACATATTTAAAAAAGTCAAGATAACAATCTCAAACTATTTTATTTTACTTTTAGAGTGATATACTAATGATTTAGTCTCTCTTTCATATAGACTATTTATGTGATAAATTGTTTAAAAATAGACGCCTCGAGAAGGATATCTCTTGGCATTTATATACATATATATTATTTATAAATTAATATATATATGCTAGTAGCATTCGTAGCGTGACATGAAAGGAAAAATTATTAAGGTTAGGGTTGGGGTTAGGGTTAAGGTTATGATTAGGATTAGTGTTATCATTATGAATAGGGTTAGAGTTACAGTTAGGGATAGGAATGGGGTTAGGGTTACAATTATGATTAGAGTTAGAATTAGAATTTGGGCTGGGGTTATCATCACAATTAGGGTTAGGGTTAGAATTACACATAAAATTAGGATGAAGGGTATGGTTAAGGTTAGGGTTAGGGTTAGGATTGGGGTTAGCATTAGGATTAGGGTTAGGATTAGAGAGAGAATTATGATCAAGGGTAGGGTTAGGGTTAGGTTTAGTGTTATGAATTATGGGTTAGGGTTAGGATTAGGATTAGGATTAGGATTAGGAGTATGGTTAGGGTTATGATTAGGATTAAAGATAGAATTAGTGTTAAGTTTAAGGTTAGGATTAGGGTTAGGGTTAAGATTAAGGATAGGGTTAGGGTTAGAGAGATAAAGGATGAGGGTTGGGGTTAGAATCAATATTAGGGTTAGGTTTAGGGTTAGAGATAGAATCAGGGTGGGATTAGTGTTAGTATTAAGATTTAGGTTACGATTAGGGTTAGGGTTGGAGATATAATTAGGATTTTGGTTGGGCTTAGCATTTGGATTGGGGTTGTGATTAGTGTTAGTATTAGGATTAGGGTTAGGTTTATGTTTAGAGATAGACTTAGGATTAGAGTTGGGATTAGCATTAGGGTTAGGGTTAGTGTTAGGATTAGGGTTAGGGTTAGGGTCCAGATTAGTATTATAGTTAGATGTAGGATCAAGGGTAGGGTTAATGTTAGGGTTAGGGTTAGAGATAAAATTAGGCTTATGGTTAGGGTTAAGATTAGGATAGGGATTAGGTTTAGGGTTAGGGTTAGAGATATAATTAGAGATGCTCAAAAGGTCCATAGATCCAAAGGAAAGAAAAGTTTTAGATGCTAAGTTTGTCCAAGGTTGTGTACAATCAAGTTTATGGTGATTTTGATCTTACTTTCTTTGTACTAATATCCATGCAACTTCTGGAGATATCACTGGCCTTACAAATTTGCAGAAAAAAATCTAACCGAAATCAAATATCTCAATGAAGCATTTTCTCAAGAAAAAATTACTAGGAGAACAAATCACTTTAAACCAAAACCCAAGTAGGGTGGACATTATAGGCATATAGATTGAAAAGAAATTAGATGCAAAAGGAAAGTCAAACACAATAGGTCTGGTTAAGGTATGTGTTTGATATTTCAGTAAACAATCTATTCACTAAATAAGTTATTAAATGCTCAAATATGAAAAAAAATAATACACAACTTATCTTATCAGGAAAACTAACGTACAATCCTGGTGCATCTCTTGGAAGCTGAATATTTTCAACAAAGCTATTAAGGATAATACATATCACTCTAAATAGATTAGGAGAAAGTGCCTACACAAATGCGCTTTAAACATGCAGTAACAAAGTGTCGACAGACGCAAGCATGGGGAGCATCTCTTTCTCTCTAGGTAGAGTTCGTTTCTTTTTCATGACATGGACAGTTTCTTCCATCTATTCATTAGGGTTGAAGCGAGATCAGACATAGAGAATAGGATGGTCTAAAGTTTGAAACGTAAATCTGTAGTACACAATGAATATGGAGAACCAGTAGTCTGTTGACCCCTCGTTTATATGAAATGTGATCTTCTTCCCTGGATACTCGCATAATTTCTTGCAATGAACCTGGTAAACATGCAAACAAAATAGTGTTTGAAATGGAAAGGCCATGGTGCAAATCACGAAGATCGAATGAATGCAATAAGGAAATAAAACATATGAAGGATATTTACCTGATATGAACTTGAAACGGCTCCCTGCCAGCACCAATTGGCATGCAAGGTGATGGAATGGTATGTTGTCACTAATTTCAGTTACTTTCATGCCTCCTCCTCTTCTATTATTTTCAATTGCCTATCAATTTGAATATGATTCATTTTTGTTTACATGGATCATTGCCACTATAGGAAGCCTCTCGACTTAATTATACATTGTTCAACCAATAAAGATAAGCAATGAAAAATTGTTTTTATGTGTAGTTAGAATATTTTTTTGATTATTGAACCTTAACAATAATATGTGCAAATATTTGTGTGGTATTCTATCTTATTTGAATATAGCATCAATCTCATCCATCTCACATCATATCATCATTTAAGTTGTTCAGGATAATATAGATTTTTTATTCTAAGCATCTTAAAATCATCTCATCATAACCATCCATTTTGAACCTCTTTATTGTGAGATCAACCCTCAAATTGAATCTTTTCACTCGATCTCTCCAGGGGGCAATGTACCAGTGTACTTTCCGCTGGGGCACCCAAAAAATCTAGAATTTTTTAATGTTGATCGCGGCAAGTTTATTCTTTGAACCCACACAACAAGTACATTGCTTCAAAGAGGGGCAAAATATAGACACGTGAAATTGACATCATGCATTCAATTAGGTCATATTCATCCATTCAACAAATAAATCAATTTTATTTATCAATCTCCTGAAGTCATCAATTTAAATCAAATAAATCAACTTGATCCTAACATCACCCTCCTTGATTAAATAAATCAATCCTTTATTTAATTAAGTTTGAAATCACCTTTCATCCCTTTTTTATTTAAATAAATCAAAATATTCAAGTCAAAAAAAGTCAAAATCATCCTAATCATCATTAAGCTAATCTAATCCTGATTAAACTAACCTAACCACCCATCACATCCTCTAGTTTTCCCACTTGCACCAATAAATCATTTTAATTCATTTATAAAATCAACATTTTCCATCAACATGGCATCTTTGAGGAATATTCCATCATGTTTGAATTCAAAAACAAGTGGACATGTACATCCAACAAGGCATTTAATAGCTCTTACATGTCCCTTGCACAAGTCAAACTCATCATTTACTCTCAAATTCAAATTTCAAATCTCCCTCTCTTTGGCACATTGACCAAAATGTGCTCATCCTCAAGCCTATCACAAGTTGACAAGTGTTCTCTTTTCATTGGCTAAATCTTTGTCCCACATTCATCCATTTGGCTATTTCTCTCATCAAAGCATTTTATAAATAGAAGGCTTCATTCTTGATCAAAACCTACACAACTCCACAATCATTCATGTAAAGTCACTCTCTTCAGGAGATTTGATTTTGCCCACCATCACTCCATCTTCAAGGCATTTCATCATTTAGCTTATCTATCTAAAGGGGTTGGGAAAGGGCTACTTTTCATATCAAAGTAGCACCAATCCCCCTATGGGATGATACTTGAGTAGTTTAGGAATAGATTTTATGCTTATATTGCTTATGATCTTTTACATTAGTGTGATAATGTCATTATTTCCTTTATGTTTACTCAACAATTTCATAGGGAAGACTTTCATCTCATTGGTTCAAAGTTGACAGATTTAACCCATATTTGTCAATCTTTGTTCAATGCAGATTTTTGGTCTTCATCTAACAACATGTGACTGTAAACCCTAACTAACTACCTAGGGAATGATGAAGTGATTGAGATAAGTTCTAGATAATATTCTAGAAGGAATCTTATCTCCTAAATACATGGAAAGGGTAAAGACCCCATTATTAATGATTTTCCTAATAATGCAACTTGGGAATTAATTAAATATAATGCCTAAGTAAACTTATGCTAGTGTGATTAAATAATTAATTACACCAACAATTACAATGGGTTTCCCCCAAGACAAATCCACTTAAAATACACAAGATCTTAAATAAGGGATCCATAGATTTTGGGTTATTATAGACCATAGATAATATGTAATATGATTATTCTTGGAATCAACATCATTTACCAAATGCTCATGGTAATGCAAACACAATAGAGGAATGAGACATTAATCCAACAAAAAAAACTTTAAGTTCAACATTGAAGAGAACTAAATGTCTCAATCCAATGCATCATCCCAAAAAGGAAAACACAAGACAACAATTTGTTCATGATACAAAGAAGTATATAGTTATAAATAGACAAAATATGATAGTACATTTGTTTCCTTTACATATCCTTATCATAATGGGAACAACATGGGTCGCTCAAAGAAAACTAACAAACATAAATACACATCAACTAGCACAACATGAGAGATCATCACATCATGTGCAAGAAAATACACAAAAACTCACACAAAAGTACAACACACGTGAGTCGATCTAAAGAAAATTTTCTACACCCCAATATTGCTCATCATAAATCAAAGATAGAAAATATGCTAAAGGTAATACAACAAGTGTTATAAAGATAATATCACCAAGTTCAAAAAATGGTGGATCACTCTTAGCAAGAGGATCATCATGGTTGGGCCCCTATTTAAATTCATTGATTTAGAAAATATAAGGTCTAGTTCATTATAATTTTCTTTTTGATTTTCTATCTTATCTTCTTCTTCTTCACTATAAAAATTTATCACAATAGACTATTTATGATAAATATTATCATGAGTAATTTCATTCATATGATACTTTCATTTTTTTCTTGGAGTATGATAAGTAAGGTTAAATTGCATGGTTTTGTGAGGGTGGTAGGGTTGAGTCAAGTGAAGACAAGGATGGATGGGAGGGACGCAACTCAACGGAGCTAGTTTGGATTAGTGGTTGGTCATTAGGTAAGTTTTTATTCTTTTTAGCTAGTTGGTGAGTGATGGCAAGACACCTACACTTATGCCCCTTTGAACCTCTTTTCCTTATCACATGGGTTGCAACTTGCGAAGGGTTAATTGAGGGATTCCTCATCATAGATATCTTTTATTCCTTTCAATGAGGAATGCAATGGACCACTATAGGTTGGGAAACCAATTGAACCATCAATTTTTGTGATGCTATGAACTTCTCTTGCACTCTTAGGGTTTCTCACCTAAAAGGAGAGAGATAGACCCCAAAAACTAAGGTGGTTCACTCAAAATAAGGTATGTATGATCTTAATATTCCTAAATGAAATGATCTTGATGTAATACATTGATGAAATTGATTGATTATTTATGCAAAACCCAAGAAATATGAAGTGTTTGAAAACACAACGACGTTTGAAAAATACTTAAAAGTATAAGCCTGAT
Source organism: Sequoia sempervirens (assembly GCA_007258455.2). NCBI lineage: Eukaryota > Viridiplantae > Streptophyta > Pinopsida > Cupressales > Cupressaceae > Sequoia > Sequoia sempervirens. The sequence continues at coordinate 76,983,925 of VDFB02000363.1, read as the reverse complement.
GAAGACTGGAAACAACCTTGAAATTTTGGAAAAGTTGACTTTTTGACTGACTGGGACTCATTCGCCACCTTGGGTGAATTAGTCCCAAGTTAGGGTTTTTTGCCCAAAAATTGGTTTCTGCTACATGGGTACTGGAATTTCCATTTAAATCTGATAGGAACCTCCAGTGGGACTCATTCACCATCCATGGCGAATCATTCCTTTTTCAATTTTCTACAAATTCAAGCTTCAGATATGTACCTTGTCACCTGCACAACACTTTCTGATGGAAACCCATATCAGAATCTTGGAAAATACCTACAATATAGTTTAAAGTTTGTTGTCTAATGGCGAGTTTTCCTTGGTCAAACCCCTAATTTGGTAATCAAACCTTGAATGATCAAAATCTGCATAAAACCCTAGTCTTAAGTGTGTCTAAGACTAGGAAAGCCTAAAGTAAAACAAAGAGGCCGACATCCACTGACAATTTGAATTAAATTGATTAAATTCTTGCTCAAAATTGAATATTTCCCCAAAAGGGACCCATTCACCACCCTTGGAAAATGGGTCCCACTAGTGGTTTTTGGAGGTGGGTTTTTGTGATATGAGTGAATTAAGTGTTGTTTGTCGGGATTTAGATGATTTTTAAGTGAAACGGGCCTTTAGATAAAAAATAATGGGTCTTAGGGGCCTATAAATGCTATTTTAAAGAATGATTAATGCAAGGGTACTCATAAGTAGGTCCAAAGTAAGCGTGAAATTGTCCCTTTTCTCAAGAGTGTTAAATTTTCTACGCCACACCAATCTATTCTTAGGTATGGGTATGTGCAGGATCATGATGGGCCAAAAAAGTGGCAATATGATGGGTATATGTAGGGTATGTGGTTGATGAATTTTCTTTTACCCAAAATTGATGAAATGAAAAGGGTTTTTAAAGGAGATTCTCAGCTTATCTCAAATATAAATAATACACAACTTATCTTATCAGGAAAACTAACGTACAATCCTGGTGCACCTCTTGGAAGCTGAATATTTTCAACAAAGCTATTAAGGATAATACATATCACTCTAAATAGATTAGGAGAAAGTGCCTACACAAATGCGCTTTAAACATGCAGTAACAAAGTGTCGACAGACGCAAGCATGGGGAGCATCTCTTTCTCTCTAGGTAGAGTTCGTTTCTTTTTCATGACATGGACAGTTTCTTCCATCTATTCATTAGGGTTGAAGTGAGATCAGACATAGAGAATAGGATGGTCTAAAGTTTGAAACGTAAATCTCTAGTACACAATGAATATGGAGAACCAGTAGTCTGTTGACCCCTCGTTTATATGAAATGTGATCTTCTTCCATGGATACTCGCATAATTTCTTGCAATGAACCTGGTAAACATGCAAACAAAATAGTGTTTGAAATGGAAAGGCCATGGTGCAAATCACGAAGATCGAATGAATGCAATAAGGAAATAAAACATATGAAGGATATTTACCTGATATGAACTTGAAACGGCTCCCTGCCAGCACCAATTGGCATGCAAGGCGATGGAATGGTATGTTGTCACTAATTTCAGTTACTTTCATGCCTCCTCCTCTTCTATTATTTTCAATTGCCTATCAATTTGAATATGATTCATTTTTGTTTACATGGATCATTGCCACTATAGGAAGCCTCTCGGCTTAATTATACATTGTTCAACCAATAAAGATAAGCAATGAAAAATTGTTTTTATGTGTAGTTAGAATATTTTTTTGATTATTGAACCTTAACAATAATATGCGTAAATATTTGTGTGGGATTCTATCTTATTTGAATATAGCATTTTCAAAATTCTTTAATGATTTTTTACATATTTTTCTTCATCAAAATTTTACAAACCTCTTATGGAATCTAGAATAAGAAACACATTTTGTGTTTGCCAAAATCAAGTTTTGAAGTAAATAAAATTGTATTTGCTAGTACATCGCTCACATGGTGTGTTTCTCACATAATTTCCACAAAATATTTCTTGTGTCGAAAAACCACAAGAACCTTATAAGAAATTCATTAAAAAATAACATAAATAATTATCAACAATAGACAAAAATTTGAATAAAATAAAATTTCTTAAATAAAGAAAATAATTCTAAACTAATATCTCTTCACTTTTTCGATAGATGTTAATACTCTTCATTTAAAAATATAATAAGTTATATAATTAACATTATAAATATATATATATATACTTTATTATTCTTTTTCTATATGATTTCTTCTTGCAAATTAACTCCACATTATCGAATAGGGTAATAAAGAAAGATACATATATGATTTAGATTAGTAATTTATTTTTATTTTAAATGTAAACTTATTTAAAATGGAATGAAACAAACTTTCCTTTAATTCCGTGATTTATTTATGTAATGGTCACTTTGTGGCCAATATAAAGGCATAATAAATATATTTTGTTCAACTTTATGACTACACTGTGTAAAAATGAGCATTCCATTGACATTTGTAGATTCATATTTAATGTCATAGTGCCCCCAATGCATACTCATAGCTATGTCGTTCCAGCTGTAATCATCCCTCAGCCACAAGTTCTTCAATATAACAGTGGAATTTCACAAAACTTAGAACTTCAGCGGCTAGAAAACATAAATTCAGCACAACTAAGTAATTAATTGCTATGGCTTCAACAAGTGACAAATAAAGCAAGGCTTTGAATAAAAGAGAAGAACTAAAGGAGTTGAAGTATAGAAGGCTGCATCATCAGAGTTGGAAAAAATGGGTGTTCGAAATTCGGGAGCCGAAAAAGAAGATATCAAGAAAGCATGTATAATAATACAAGATATCAACACAATGAGTTAGGGGAGGACTACCGATCTGAGGAGCAACTACCTCACACCCCTATCTAGAGAACAGAGGGGCATTAGTAAGTGTGAATACCAATCTTGAGTTTGTATACCATAAGTTAGAACAGCCGAGTTTGAGTGGCGAATAGTCGAAGGGCCAAAATAACTCTAGAGGAAATGAAGGTATTGTATTCAGTCGCCCTATCCCATCTTGACCGGCTGTCCATCCGGTGAGTGCCTAAATGGATAGATAGATAGGGATGCTGTATTCTGAGATAGGGCCCGACTGACTTCAGATTGGCATACACATATTTCTATAAATATCACCAAAAAGAAATACTTGAATCAATCCAAATGACAAAATGCTGAAGAATAAAAAATAGAACAATAACAAGAATATTTTGCAATGACATTTTGGATCAATTCTTTCAATAAAGACTCACTAATCAATCATTAAACAAGAAGCTTGAATAGACGGGAAGTTGCAGAAATTAAATTAAAACATGATTAACCAATACAATGTGAATAACCATGGCCAAAAGAAAATCTGATGCAATACGATTGAAACCATAAAAGTAATATATCATGATGAAATCAGAGAGAGAAAATAAGTTGGTTCACTGATCATAGAGTTGGCTAGAAAGAAACCATTACCCATCTTCAGCTGTCGCATGACTTGAAAAGGAAAATCATTAAGAATTGGTTTGGCAGGTGGAGTATGAAGCCAAAAAATGCACGCTGAGAGACTGCCATGTGTGGTTAAAAGATGGAGAGAGCAAGTGAGACATGCTTCTGCCTATATAAAGAAAGTAACGCAAGATTTTTGCAACTACCTGGCAAGAATTTTTCAAAACATCTGGCAAGAATTGTTCAAAACATGTTTAAAAAGATCGAAATTAACCCTGCAGTAGCGAATAGTGATTCATCATTTCCAATAATGATAGAATCAACAACGTTTACACAAACTTTGTTAGATGTTAAAAGACTTGCAGAAGAAGGTGAAGCGACCTAGGGCACAGAGTGCAGTTATCCTACGGATGTCGAAAGCATAGATGAAACTTGAATTTGGTTCTCTGTGGAACTAAGTCCTCCTCCTGCTTTTCCCAAAAAGAAGAATTATGGGTTGAAAGAAGAGCTTCTACAGAGGAGGACATTGGCTCAACATGGGATTTTCTGAAGCAGGAATGACCTCTTGTATTCCCCAACATGGACACAGCCTACTTAAGTCTATTTACAGTCGCATCGCTCGTTCTACTCCATGCTAGATTTTGATTTTGTTTGGGACAACAAATGTAAGAGATTTTGCATTGCTGCCTCATGCACCTCTCGTTGCTTCACATTTCTAAAATCCAACATCTCCACTATATTTTTAAAGACACCAATGTCTCTTCGACTACCGACAGTTACATTAATTTGATGATTGTTCATTTCACAAAGATATTACATAGGTAAATATTTTATTGATTTTCAGAAAGATATTACATTCAGCCCATTTCTGGCAAAAACCATCTGGAACTCCATGACATCAGACCAGCAGAAACACCATGACATCGGCGCCAATTGTAAAAACATTTATCACCATTCTTCCCCACCGCTTGACTAAAGTGTTCTTACACAAGACCCAGGCTGCAAAATCGTCCACGCAGAGGCATACAACTTTTGCCAGCCCAACCTTGTGGCGACCCGCCACCTTACCAACTCGACGTGGACACAAACTTGCACCGAGGATACACAGGTGCATTCCACCAAAACCATCAAACAAACTACCCTTCGCCATTGACGCGACCACAGCCCGTATTACCAAATGTCTACGGTGCGCCTGCGTTTACAGGACCTATATATATCTGCAAGATCAATCTCACCTATTAGCACATAAAATCAAGGCCAAAATCAAATTTTTAAAACTGCAGAGAGATACAAAAAGAGAGCATTATTGTTACAGCTAAAAATTTCCTACATACATACCTATATAGTCATATGGATCACAACAATGTGATCCTCTTTTTCGATTTAATTGTACTTCAGCTATCTCTGCATCTTCCATCACCACGTCCATGAAGACATATTCGTCGGCATCTAGCATGAAGATATCTGTCTCCTCCATTTGCGCGTCTCCCATGATCACATCTTCCCCGTCCATCTCCGCATCTATCATGAAAACATCGTCCTCGTCGATCTGCGCATCCTCCATAACAACATCTTCTTCTTCAACATCAGCGTCTATCATAATCGCGTCTACATAGTTCACAATCTCCATTTCAACGTCGCTACGCTAATTCAGAAGAAAACGAAGCTAAATCAGAGGTAGGAATCTTGAAGAAATTTAAACAAAATGAGGATGAGGGAGGACTGAAATTCAAGTCATATGACTATGTAGGAGGGTTGAAAATCTTATATATAACTGCTAAGATGCTGAGGACTGTTCAATCATCCCTGCCGCTACAGCTCATAATTAGATATATTATAAATTCAAATATCCTTGCTTACTGAAATCTAGTAGTAGGTTTTGAGGGTTAGGTTCAATTTACAGATACTTCAAATATTGTCATTTATTAAGATCCCGGTTGTAATTTTCGAGAGGTTGAGTGGAATATGCTGTCAAAAACAAAAATCATAGTGTTTAATGGGGTTTGGTAGAATATTTTGTAGCAAAATCTTAGTGTTTATACTCGCTGCACCGTTTCTTTGGGATTCGTAAAAACATGGTTGCTATATTTATCGCAATGATTTTTGGCAAATTGAAATGCAGTGTGTCTGCAACCGCCACCTTTGCAATTCAGAGAAGTGAATCTTGTAGATGCCCTTCTGGTCCATAGGATTTGGAAAAGATATCCTTGACCACAAGCACAATGAAAACCGCTAATCCTATTGATAATGCCAACATGTGGAAACACTAATAGGATTTGGAAACAAGAATTATAATATTGTCATTTATTAGTGTTTATTGCTGGGGTAGAATATTCTGCACTAAAATTTCAGTGTTCATAATCGCTGCACGGTATATTCGGAATTCATAAAATCATGGTTGTTTATTTATTGCAATTTTATTTTTTGCAAATTGTAATGCAGTGTGACTGCAGCCTGCTTTGTAAATCAGAGAAGTGAATCTTGTAGATGCCCTTCTGGCGATAGGATATAGAAATATATTTGGAAAATATTTCCTTGACTAGAAGCACGATGAAAACAGATAATCCTGTGGAAATCTAATATCGCTGTCTAACAGCTTTGATAAAATGAGAAGTTGAAACAAAAAAAAGAAAACCAATACTCACCCACTCGTTCAAAGTAACAAATGCATAAACATGTTTTCATCACAATCATCTGTTAATTAGTCAAAGAAACACCATTTGTGCTTTGCTACAAACTCAATGGAGCATGACATTCAAAATTTTGGAAGAAAATAGTTTAGTAAACAGTAGTAAATTCTGGTTCAGGTAATCATTTTCCTTCTAATTTTCAGATAAAATTTCTTCAATTTTAATTATGAACGTCTATTCTTTAACAAAAGTCAATTGTTCCTTTTTCATTATTTTTGTAATAAATATTTTCTATATAATCTTATTGAATACAAGGTAATATTTAAAAAATATATAAAGAGACATATCCAAAAAGTTTAATTTAAATAATAATAATATGTTTATACAATTTTTGAAGCCATCATATTTTATTTTGAAGGAATAATTAACAATTATATATGATAATTGATAATTCTCACAAGTCACCAAAGAATTTATCCCATAAACATATGGACCGGCATTTTGGAAACAATTATTATTAATAATATCAATTTCCACAACAAAAAATATCTTACACAATCTAATCAACAAAAACAAACCATTGTCATTAAGATAATTCACTATTATATTTTCATAATATAGTTGTTTATTAATAAATAATATTATTATAATTATAACATGTTAATTTTGAAATATTATATTATTTTAATTCTTAATATTACTTAATATTCTATGTAAGAACTAGAAGTATAGAATAGAATAAGGGTGAAATTTATATATATGTATTATTTTCATATAGTTTTGTGTTTATTTTGACAAAATGTTTTAATATATAATAACAAATATCTAAATACATGTACAAGTCATTCTTATGCATATCTACTCCTATGATTATAATCATATATTACTCTATGTGTGCATATTAGTACATATGTAGCCTATTTGTTTGACTATCATGTGTTCATCCCAAGGTAATTGTTATCCATTCCTATTAGACATCTATTTTATCCCATTTTACGTTCATAGTTATTAGGTTAAATTCTCAAGGGCTAAATATATGCTTATGAGAATTGATTCCATGCACATATTTAATGAAATTTATCACCTCCATTCTAGGGTATTACAAATACGTGTTTTATCTCAACATTGAAAGAAAAATGATAGGAGCAAACACTTCGATTTGATGCACTAAAGGGAATACCAAACCAACATTGTAGGTTTTTGTCTTCTAATTTCCATCTTTCTATTCTCAAGTTGTAGATTGAGGGGTATTTCCTTTGCCACATTAATTGTATGAAAACCTATTAATGGCCTTTTAGTACCACCTATCCCATAGACTAGTAGAAGAAGTAGAATAGAGAAATTAGGATTAAAATGGAAAAAAATCAAGACCAATCTAGGATATATTTAAAGGTAGAAGATTTGTTTGTAGAAATAAATATTGCTAAAATAATGAATTTATATTGTGGTAGGACAAAGATAAAGCACAAACTTGTATGGTATTGCTAAATCAAACAAGTATATTTCTTGAGGAAAATTAGGAAAAAAATTTAGTGTTTTCATTTAGTCAACACTATTACTCTATCAAGAAGCTAAATACTCATGTTCTCATTTACTTCAAAATCATAACATTATGTACTTGTTGAATGATTTCACCCTAGTTTTTTTGAATTTCATATATGAATAAGGTTTGTATAACATGATTTGATATAATGTATTAATGTATTATTTTTTAAGGGTGAAATAAAGTTCAAAATATTTATGCTAAGAATAATAAAGATAACAAAGATAACAAAGCATTACAAGATATAATATAATAGCTGTCCTAAAATATAGAATCTACTAAAATAAGATGAGATATCCAAAATATATACACCACTATGTAAGATGAGAGATCAAGTATAATGAGTTGATATGTATAATTGATTTGATACTAAAGAGTGAGCTAGAGGTACATAAGCGAACCATATTTTCCTTAAACCCAAAACCCTAAATTATATAAAATTATTTTCCTGATGATTATATAAATAAACCTAAATACTCATAAAATTACTTTTTATCTACAATATTTTATGAGAAAAACATATTTGATTAGCCTAGTATTTGTCTCTACTAATTATGTTTAGTTCCTAGTCTTGGAAGCACTTCCTAGATGTTAATTTTGTGTCATATTTCAAATATAAATAAGTAAACATGATAAATATTTTTGATATTAAAGCATGGGAAGGGCCCTTCGACCCATGAGTTAAACAAAATATTAAAACAAAAAAAGAGGTCTTAACACATCAACCTTCTAACCATCAATTATTTTCTTGTATGCATTATGTCATTTTCTTATGCATTCTAGTTATTTTGGTACCTTAGTCATGAGTAGAAAAATTATACTATGACTCTCTTTCTTGATGTTTCCTATTTTATGTTCTTAACATGAAATTAACCTCTTACTACCTTTTGGGAGTTAGTCAATATTTGTAAAGTAGGTGGTTAAGAGTCTAGTTTGTTAAGAAAAATTAGGATTAGTTAGTTCAATTAAAAGTATATATATTAGAAGTTAAAGAGTAGAAGCATAGTAGTGATTTTTTACATTTTTTGTAAACCAAGAGTTTTTTTCTATAAAATAGTACTATTTTGAATGTGAAAGAATGAAGAAAAAAATATCGATTAACATTTTTATAAATTAGAACAATGCAACAACCCATGAAAAGGCCCACTTGAGGTAATGTTGTTATTCAATTATTAGTCTAAGTGACTAGTTGTTTTATAATTTTAATTTTAAGTCATTGATTGATTATCAAGAAATTCTTAACTCTTACCGATATCAATTAGTCTATTTTATCTACATAATACACAATACCAGCTTTATCCCATAGCAATAGTTGTAGGATATTTATATAGCACATATAATTTTTCTAATATTATTTATTTTATGAATAAGAATGTGAACAATTCTTATACTCCACTTCTTAGGAACCCTAGAAACTTGTGAGTCATACACATAGTATCAAAATATTATAAGAAGAAACATCTCTAGTGTGAAATTATATGTGTAACCCTCATAGTTTATGAGTCACTTGATAAATGATATCTTGTTCTATTGAGTTCAATGCATGCCCTTGCTACACGATATTTATTATTCAATAAATTGAGCATATATTTTTGCAATTATTTCCAACAATGTTTCCAAGCTATAAGAGTCTTGAAGTCTTTGAGTAATTTTTGTAAATTTAGTAGCATACATTTTATATTTCTAACTTCTAAGATTATTAAGGTTGAAATTTTTGTAAAATTATTGTATGCAAAGAGGAAGAGATTTCATATAGATATTTTTTCAATTTACATCTTGTGTGAAGATATACTAGTGCCAATGGAAGAAACTTAACTAGGAAAAATAAGTGAACCCTTGATTGCTGAAGCACAACACCTTAAAAATAATTTAATAAATAGTTCAAGGAAAGGGTCCAATAAACCACATTCTTAAGATATTCCTTTACCCCCTTTTCACAAACTCCACATCACAATGGGGTATTTATGGGAAGAATAATCACCTAAAACCATAAAATTCTAGTTTCCCATTTTCTATCAGGTAGGGTACACTACTATAAGTATTATTCCTCACTTAACTCTTCCAAAATTTCATGGCCTTACTATAAAATACCTTGATATGTTCTTGTTTCAAATTTTACATCCTATATAAAATTTATGACTATACTACAAATGCATGCCAATAAAGTATATTCCTAGCTAGCCACCACTTATAGCGGAGTTGGATGGGGCTTGGGGTTTGCATGCATCAAGGTCACAAGTTTGAATTTGCTTCGTAGTGGGAATGGAAAGGGTTAGTATTATTGTGGTAGTTCCTACTTTGTTGACCCGAGGTATAAGAATGGAATTTTCCCCTAACCTCCTTGAGGTTAGATATTAAAAAAAAGGTTAGATAATTTTAATTTTTTCACACTAATGAACGAGAGAAAATGGCATAGTGAAAATTGGTAGCCTAATGGCTATATTTCTAAAAGCGACAAGTTCATCCATTATGGTCCCCAAGGCTATGTCATACACCTCTCTCACTAGCAT